>LR738710.1:69066202-69140915 GCA_902687465.1 Secale cereale
CCCCCCCCGCGGGCACCAGCGCGCATCTCATTCGCTCCATGGCCGTGGGCGATGATGATGAAGGGTTGAGGGCTAAGAGCGGGGGATCTGCCTCCCGGCCTTCTGCTCCTGAGCCCCCTGGTGCTGGCGCCTGGTTGCACCCGGCGTTCGGCGTAGTCCTAGGGTCACCTCCTAATGGCTCCTTGACAGGGGTTATTCCTGAGTACAAAGGGCTTCGAGGCAGGGGGCAGCATCATACGCAGGGTTCAGCGGATCATACCCCATGTCACCTTCGTAGGTCGCCATGGGTCTTGACCATACGGGCGACCGGGTGTGGCCGAGGCGACACCCGGTCCCCGATGTCGTCGTGTGGAAGCAGAATGGCTCGGCCCCGGTGCTGGCAGCGTCGAGGAGCTCTGCCACCCTGAGGAGTAGCACATCGTGGCCGCTATTGAGCAAACGGCACCTTAGCGGTTCCCATGCCACCAATAGCGCGGCCCTCATGTTCTCTATCTCGCGCCGGTCCCGTGAGCTTGCCGCTGCGTGCTCGGCGGCCCGTGCCGCCGCACGGCCTTGGCGTCGTGTGGGCGGTGGGTGCTGCCGGTCTCCAGACGGCGGGTCGGTGATGCTCATCGTGCCGTCGGCCCCGATAAAGGACGGGTGGTGGCGAGTCCCGCGGCCGAAGGGCGATGCCTGAGCGGCGCGGGTGCCACGGGCTTCCGCATGGGTCTGGTGCGCCTCCGCCATCGTGGTCGCGGTTTATTGGAGCTGGGCGATGCGGGGTTGACGGACGAGAGCGGGGCGAGGTCGTTGGAGAGGTGAGATTTCGACATGCCCCCTACCTGGTGCGCCAAATGTCGGATTCAGGGCTCCAAAAAACCCGATAAGTTCAAACACAGGGGCATGAACAAAGATCTCTCCCACTCACGTCTACCTAGCGCCTCGCTCTCGTCTCGGTGGAAGGATTCAACAACACGACAGATATAACACACAAGAGTTTATCCAGGTTCGGGCCACCGCATGCTGTAAGAACCTACTTCCTGCTTTGGTGGATTAGCCTCGGACGAACTAGGATATGAGCTAGTACAATGGTTCCTAAGCTCAGGAGGGTCTGGAGGCAAGTGTTCTTGCTCCTTGTGTGGTGGCAGAGTGTATCCGTCGATCTCTTTCACAGTGGGAATCCTAGCTACTTATATATGCGTCCACGGTCCTATTCCCCCAAAATGTTTAGGCGGGAAGGGATCCCACAACAGCCATTTTTGAGCGGGAACAAAAGGACGTTCCGACCCTAACAAAAGCAGTCTTCGCTTGCAAAAGGACCAGGCGGTGACACGGTGGTGGGCTCGACGATGACATCCTCCTTGTCGTCCTTGCGGTCTTCGGTCTTGTTACCAATGAGGAAACCTTTACCCCGCTCCTCGGGAACCCGCGGCTACGCTGTCCCCTTGTAACCGAAATGGTAACTGTGCCGCTGGCGGATGCTGGCACCCGCTGGCGCGGTGCTTCATCGCTGACATCACTGCCTCCTCCTGAGGCGGGCTTGGCCTTGGATTCTCCGCCCCTCCGGAGCACCTTGCTGAGGCTGCTCCTGAGGACGTCTTGACGTCGTTCTCCTCGCGAGGGTCTTGGACAGCTGGTCGATCAGCTGGGCCATACCAGGCCGTAGTAGGAGCGTGTCGCGGCCCGCATGTAATGCCCAGGATGGGACAATATCTCCTACGTGTCGAGGCACGACTTAAAGGTATAAGCCCATTCTGGAGTGATCTCAAGTTTGGTATCTTTGCACGACTCATGTAAAAATAGGGATGAAATTGCAAAAGGAGATAGTTGGCTTACACTCGCCACTTCACACAATACATTACATAAGCAAAACATCATTCAAAACATCACAACCCGACTACGGGTGAAGATCCAAAAGAAAGATACCAAAACAGAAAGCCACAGGTCCGAATCGCCCCTAGTAGAAACGACTACTGATCGTCGAAAACGTCACAAGCATACGGCCACTCTCTTCATCGAGCTCCCAGTGAAGTACTTGAACCAGCTCCTGCATCATGCTCGGCTGAACCTGCATCTGGTGTTGTAGTATCTGTGAGCCACGAGGACTCAGCAATCCCATAACCATGGATATCAAGACTAGCAAAGCTTTGGGTAGGAGGAGGTAAAGTGGTGAGGTTGCAGCAGCGGCTAAGCATAATATGGTAGCTAACTTACGAGTACAAGAATAAGATGAGCTTCTACGCAAACGGTCGCAACTAGTAGTGATCGCTAAAGATCCTGAACTACCTACGAGTCAAACATAACCCCACCGTGTTCTCTTCTCAAAGTGAAAAGAGACAGTCACGGTTACTCACACAGTTGTGTGTTTTACTTCGGATCCTCTGTCAAGTTTTCTACAACCGGACATTAACAAATTCCAATCTACCACATAACCATGGGCACGGCTTTCGAAAGATTATAACCCTGCAGGGGTGTCCCAACTTAGCCCATCACAAGCTCTCACGATTAGCTGAAGTGATAAATATAATATCATCACCCCTTATCTTAGGGAAATCCGATCAGGCTCGGCTTCCCGGTGCACAAGACATTTCGACAATGGTAAAACAAGTCCAGCAAGACCTCCCGGCGTGCCGACACCCTGATGGTAGCTGCGCGCATCTCGTCTCAGGCCACGTCCGGATGAGCGCTACGTACAGTAACCGAAGACCCCAGATAACTGGGTGGCAGCGCAAGTGGCTCTAGTTTGGGACCAACACCATCAGCACTGGGCCCCCCTGTTATGTAGAATTAAGAACCCGGGGACATGACCCCCTATGCAATTAATTAATTAATTAAGTTGTTATTATGAGCAAATTAAAACCAATGTTGGGCCTTGCTGGAGGAGTTTTATTCAAAGTCGAACTGTCAAGGGGTCCCCATCCACCCATCGTGTAAGGAACACAAAATCAAGGAACATAATGTCAGTTTATCGGCGCCTAAGGTGGCATGAGTGGAACAAAACACCGAGCAAAAGGCCAAGCCTTCCACCCATGCCCAGTATATAGGTGTGTTAATAATAATAATAGATATTGTGATATTCCAACAACAAGTTCCCTCCTAGAACGATCTTCATCTTCACCTGCAACTAACAACGCTATAAGAGGGGCTGAGCAAGCGGGTAACATAGCCAAACAGTGGTTTTGCTAGGAAGGTTTCAAAAGTTAGAGGTTTCATGGGAACAAGGAGAGGCTGACATAAAAGATGGGTAGCGCGACATGTAACGATAGCATCGAGACAACTAAGCATGGCAATGGTAGTAAAGGTATCCAAGGGTATGATCATCTTGCATGGGATTCCGCAAGGAAGAAGAACAAGTCCATGAAGTAGACGGAGCAACATAGTCGAGCGAATCCTCACAACTCCGGAACGAAACCGAAGCTAACAAGAGAAGCAACCGGAAAGAAGCAAACAACATGGTAAACACAAAAGCATAAACATGGCATACGATGCACATCCAAGTATGATGCATGCCCGGTTTAATTATGCATGGCATGGCAATGTGCACAAACAAAACTACAAGTTAAGTGGAGCTCAATATGCAATGAGTTGCATATTGAAGAAACACCACATGTTATTTATTTAGTTGACTCTCGTTTATTTACAAGACAAGATTAAATGTTTTTAATATAGCAAGAGGTGAATCAAAAGTAAACTACCTATCTAGGCAATTTAAATGAGGCTGGAAATACCAACAACAATTCCGGAAAAACCCCATATGCATGTTTAGCAATTTGAAGCAAACAACAATTCACACATTTTAATGTTGTTAACATGATGCGGATGACATGATCAAGTTTATGCAATTTTATTAAAAGATGACAAGAAGAAGATATGAAGTATTGTCACCGCGGTGGAAGGAAAGGGTGCCACGGCAACGATCCGAAAATGATGCAACGGCAACATCTCGATTCCGGTAACCCGTTGAGAGACCGGTGCAAAAGATGACAGAGAGCATGTCAAACAAGATGAAAGGTGGGGTGATCCCGTCACCGGGTTCCCACGAGTCGGCGACGAGGCAACCGAGGAGCATGACAAAGGACGAAACGGGCACGGTGCACACAAGGGAAACATCTCATACAACACATGCATTCCACGGGTCATCGTCTCGGGGTTATACCTTTGGAACGTTCGTTCTCGGAGGGGTTCGAGTCGTCGAGGGACGTAGTGGAAGTAGTCGTTCACGGTCATCGGTAGGGGTACTTGTCGCATCGCCGAGCGTAGTGGTACTCGTTTATTCACCGAAGGTAGTCGTTCAGGCGTCGAGCGTCGAGGTACTTGGCGGGTCGTCGTGGTACTTGCCGGTCTCGGGACTTGGCGATGGTAGTGGTACACGTTTTCTTGACGAGATCACGACGGCGGTAGTTGTACATGTTCCGTAGTTGTTCGGGGTCACGGTGACGGTAGTCGTACACGGGTCGTAGAGGAACTTGACCGATCTGAACCCTTCGGTGTCGTCGTGGTACTTGTCGGTCCATGAAGTCGATCTCGGAGGTCTTGGCGTCCTCCCAACTTGTGTACTTGGCGTTCAATGGGCGTCGTGGTACTTGGCGGGTAGTGTGTAGAGGTACTTGGCTCGGTCATCTCTGTGCAGCACAAAACGAAGCAGGGCTCGGCGACCTTGTTTCTCACCGAAGAGCAACGAACACCGGATAGGAAGAGCTTCAAGGGGCCGGGCGGAAGATGCACAGCAGCAGCAGGTCTTGGCGTGCCGGTGGCCGGAGCAGAGGCCCAGAGGAGGAGGCGCACGAAGGGCCCTGGGGGAGGCGACGAGGCCAGCTCGGGCGTCGAGCAGTTGGACGGGCGCCATGGCGCGGGAGGCGCGCAGGGCGCTGCTCGTGGCCGTGGGGCTGCTCGAGGGGGCTCGTCTCCCGCGCAGCTCGGGCGTGAGAGAGGTCGAGGAGGCAGGCCACGTCCATGGCGCTTGGGGAGATGGAGGGGCGCTGTTGGACGACACGGATCCTGGCCGGTGGAGGAAGTCGGAGAGTGGCCCGTGGTGGCGCGGGACGAAGCAGGGCGGCCGGACGAGGAGGCGGGCCTGGCCGGCCTGGGGCGCGCAGGGAGCTGCTCGGCCTGGCGATGCGGGGCGATGAAGGGCCGACGAGGGGATCGGGCTCCGGCGAAATCGAGCGGAGGGAGATGAGGGGCGCGAGGGGAGATCGAGGGATCGGGAGATGGGGCGCTGCGCGAGCGGGGAACGAAGGGATGCGGGAGAGTGGCGGCTGAGGGAGATCGGGAGAAGGGAGAGGGGTTCGAGGGGATGCGGGAGAGCGGCGGCTGAGGGAGAGGGAGCAGGGTGTTGGGGACTGCGAGGGGAGATCGGGCTAGGGTTAGGAGGGAATTGGGCCGGAAGGGCAGGTTGGGCCAAAAGGACCTGATGGACTGGGTCCTCTCCTAATAAAGAGAGAAAAGAAGAAGAAAAAGAAAATAGAGACAAAATACAGGAAAAGAAAGAGGGGGTTAGGAGTAGAGTTTGGGCAAGAGGTTATTTTTCCTAGACTTGCAAAAATGTCCACGGTCCACGAAAAATAGGAGAGGCAAGAAAAGAGAAAGAGAAGGCATGGGGAAAATATGCAAGTGTGTTGCGGTTAATTCCAAACAATTGGAATATTTTTATAATAGCTCCATAAATATTAGGAGGATATGTTATAAAGAGAAGTCACTCTTCCCTCGATTTAAATGGACCGAAGGTCCACACAATTTATTTAAGTTGAGATACAAAGATTAATGACATGATGGCATGATGACATGATGCAAAGCAAAATAAATAACACAAGCACAAAAGAAACACACGGAAGAACTGATGGGGAACGTAGTATTTTAAAATTTTCCTACGATCACGCAAGATCTATCTACCAGATGCATAGCAACGAGAGGGGAGAGTGTGTCTACGTACCCTTGTAAACCGGGAGCGGAAGCGTCAAGTGACGCGGTTGATGTTGTCGAACTTCTTCGCGATCCAACCGATCAAGCACCGAACGTACGGCACCTCCGCGTTCAGCACACGTTCAGCTTGATGATGTCCCACGAGCTCTTGATCCAGTTGAGCTTCACGGGAGAGTTTCGTCAGCACGACGGCGTGGTGACGGATATGATGTGTTCACCGGCGCAGGGCTTCGCCTAAGCTCCGCGACGGTATGACCGAGGTGTGATTCTGTGGAGGGGGGCACCGCACACGGCTAAAACAATTCAACTTGTGTGTCTTTGGGTGCCCCCCTGCCCCCGTATATAAAGGTGCAAGGGAGGAGGGCCGGCCAACCTCCTATGGTGCGGCTAGGGAAGGAATCCTACTAGGAATAGGATTGCAATCCTATTCCTAGTAGGAATCACCAAAGAAGGAAGAGATGGAGTAGGAAAAGGAAGAGGTGGCGCCTCCCACCAATCCTAGTCCAACTAGGAACTAGGTGGGGCGCCTGCCAGCCCTATGGGCTGCCTCTCTCCTTTCCACAAGGCCCACTATGGACCATCCCCCTTCGTAGGAGGTTCCGGTAACCCCCTTCGGCAATCCCGATAAATCCGAAACTTTTCCGGTATACTTCCGGTGTCCGAATATAGCCGTCCAATATATCAATCTTTATGTCTCGGACATTCCGAGACTCCTCGTCATGTCCGTGATCTCATCCGGGACTCTGAACTACCTTCGGTACATCAATACTCATAAACTCATAATACCGATCGTCATCAAACGTTAAGCGTGCGGACCCTACGGGTTCGAGAACTATGTAGACATGACCGAGACTCATCTCCGGTCAATAACCAATAGCGGAACCTGGATGTTCATATTAGCTCCTACATATTCTATGAAGATCTTTTATCGGTCAGAACCGCATAACTACATACGTTGTTCCTTTTGTCAAACGGTATGTTACTTGCCCGAGATTCGATCGTCGGTATCTCTATACCTAGTTCAATCTCGTTATCGGCAAGTCTCTTTACTCGTTCCGTAACACATCATCTCGTGAATAACTCATTAGTCTTTTGCTTGCAAGGCTTATTGTGATGTGTGTTACCGAGAGGGCCCAGAGATACCTCTCCGACACTCGGAGTGACAAATCCTAATCTTGATCTATGCCAACACCACGAATACTTTCGGAGACACCTGTAGAGCATCTTTATGATCACCCAGTTACGTTGTGACGTTTGATAGCACACAAGGTGTTCCTACGGTATTCGGGAGTTGCATAATCTCATAGTCATAGGAACATGTATAAGTCATGAAGAAAGCAATAGCAGTTAAACTAAACGATCATAGTTCTATGCTAACGGATGGGTCTTGTCCATCACATCATTCTCCTAATGATGTGATCCCGTTGATCAAATGACAACTCATGTCTATGGCTAGGAAACATAACCATCTTTGATCAATGAGCTAGTCTAGTAGAGGCATACTAGGGACATACTGTTTTGTCTATGTATCCACACATGTACTAAGTTTCCGGTTAATACAATTCTAGCATGAATAAAAGACATTTATCATGATATAAGGAAATACAAATAGCATCTTTATTATTGCCTCTAGGGCATATTTCCTTCAGTCTCCCACTTGAACTAGAGTCAATAATCTAGATTACAAAGTGATGATCCTCACACCCATGGAGTCTTGGTGCTGATCATGTTTTGCCCGTGGAAGAGGCTTAGTCAACGGGTCTGCAACATTCAGATCCGTATGTATTTTGCAAATCTCTATGTCTCCCTCCTTGACTAGATCGCGGATGGAATTGAAGCGTCTTTTGATGTGCTTTGTTCTCTTGTGAAACCTGGATTCCTTTGCCAAGGCTATGGCTCCAGTGTTGTCACAAAAGATTTTCATTGGACCCGATGCACTAGGTACTACACCTAGATCGGATATGAACTCCTTCATCCAGACTCCTTCATTTGCTGCTTCCGAAGCAGCTATGTATTCCGCTTCACACGTAGATCCCGCCATGACGCTCTGCTTGGAACTGCACCAGCTGACAGCTCCACCGTTCAATAAAAATACATATCCGGTTTGTGACTTTGAGTCATCCGGATCAGTGTCAAAGCTAGAATCGACGTAACCGTTTACGACGAGCTCTTTGTCACCTCCATATACGAGAAACATATCCTTTGTTCTTTTCAGATACTTTAGGATGTTTTTGACCGCTGTCCAGTGATCCACTCCTGGATTACTTTGGTACCTCCCTGCTAGACTTATAGCAAGGCACACATCAGGTCTGGTACACAGCATTGCATACATGATAGATCCTATGGCTGAGGAATAGGGAATGACTTTCATTTTCTCTCTATCTTCTGCAGTGGTCGGGCATTGAGTCTTACTCAACTTCATATCTTGTAAAACAGGCAAGAACCCTTTCTTTGACTGATCCATTTTGAACTTCTTCAAAATCTTATCAAGGTATGTGCTTTGTGAAAGTCCAATTAAGCGTCTTGATCTATCTCTATAGATCTTGATACCTAATATATAAGCAGCTTCACCGAGGTCTTTCATTGAAAAACTTTTATTCAAGTATCCTTTTATGCTATCCAGAAATTCTATATCATTTCCAATCAACAATATGTCATCTACATATAATATTAGAAATGCTACAGAGCTCCCACTCACTTTCTTGTAAATACAGGCTTCTCCAAAAGTCTGTATAAAACCATATGCTTTGATCACCTCATCAAAGCGTATATTCCAACTCCGAGATGCTTGCACCAGTCCATAGATGGATCGCTGGAGCTTGCATACTTTGTTAGCACCTTTTGGATCGACAAAACCTTCTGGTTGCATCATATACAACTCTTCCTTGAGATATCCATTTAGGAATGCAGTTTTGACATCCATTTGCCAGATTTCATAATCATAAAATGCGGCAATTGCTAACATGATTCGGACAGACTTAAGCATCGCTACAGGTAAGAAAGTCTCATCGTAGTCAACTCCTTGAACTTATCGAAAACCTTTCGCAACAAGTCGAGCTTTGTAAACAGTAATATTACCGTCTGCGTCGGTCTTCCTCTTGAAGATCCATTTATTTTCGATGGCCTGCCGATCATCGGGCAAGTCAACCAAAGTCCATACTTTGTTCTCATACATGGATCCCATCTCAGATTTCATGGCTTCAAGCCATTTTGCGGAATCTGGGCTCATCATCGCTTCCTCATAGTTCGTAGGTTCATCATGGTCTGGTAACATGATTTCCAGAACTGGGTTGCCGTACCACTCTAGTGCGGAACGTACTCTGGTTGATCTACGACATTCAGTAGAAACTTGATCCGAAGTTTCATGATCATTATCATTAACTTCCTCACTAATTGGTGTAGGAATCACTGGAACAATTTCCTGTGATGTATTATTTTCCAATCCGGGAGAAGGTACAATTACCTCATCAAGTTCTACTTTCCTCCCACTCACTTCTTTCGAGAGAAACTCTTTTTCTAGAAAGGATCCGTTCTTAGCAACGAACATTTTGCCTTCGGATCTGTGATAGAAGGTGTACCCAACAGTCTCTTTTGGGTATCCTATGAAGACACATTTTTCCGACTTGGGATCGAGCTTATCAGGTTGAAGTGTTTTCACATAAGCATCGCAGCCCCAAATTTTAAGAAACGACAACTTTGGTTTCTTGCCAAACCATAGTTCATAAGGTGTCGTATCAACGGATTTAGATGGTGCCCTATTTAACGTGAATGCAGCTGTCTCTAAAGCATAACCCCAAAACGATAGTGGTAAATCGGTAAGAGACATCATAGATCGCACCATATCCAATAAAGTACGGTTACGACGTTCGGACACACCATTACGCTGTGGTGTTCTAGGTGGCGTGAGTTGTGAAACTATTCCACATTGTTTCAAATGAAGACCAAACTCGTAACTCAAATATTCTCCTCCACGATCAGATCGTAGGAACTTTATTTTCTTGTTACGATGATTCTCTACTTCACTCTGAAATTCTTTGAACTTTTCAAATGTTTCAGACTTGTGCTTCATTAAGTAGATATACCCATATCTGCTCAAATCATCAGTGAAGGTCAGAAAATAACGATATCCGCCGCGAGCATCAACACTCATTGGTCCACATACATCAGTATGTATGATTTCCAACAAATCTGTTGCTCGCTCCATAGTTCCGGAGAACGGAGTTTTAGTCATCTTGCCCATGAGGCATGGTTCGCAAGCACCAAGTGATTCATAATCAAGTGATTCCAAAAGTCCATCATTATGGAGTTTCTTCATGCGTTTTACACCAATATGACCTAAACGGCAAAGCCACAAAAAAGTTGCACTATCATTATTAACCTTGCATCTTTTGGTTTCAATATTATGAATATGTGTATCACTACGATCGAGATCCAATAAGAATAGACCACTCTTCAAGGGTGCATGACCATAAAAGATATTATTCATTAAAATGGAACAACCATTATTCTCTGATTTAAATGAATAACCGTCTCGCAATAAACAAGATCCAGATATAATGTTCATGCTCAACGCTGGCACCAAATAACATTTATTTAGGTCTAAAACTAATCCCGAAGGTAGATGTAGAGGTAGCGTGCCGACGGCGATCACATCGACTTTGGAACCGTTTCCCACGCGCATCGTCACCTCGTCCTTAGCTAATCTTCGTTTAATCCGTAGTCCCTGTTTCGAGTTACAAATATTAGCAACCGAACCGGTATCAAATACCCAGGTACTACTACGAGCATTAGTAAGGTACACATCAATAACATGTATATCACATATACCTTTGTTCATCTTGCCATCCTTCTTATCCGCCAAATACTTGGGGCAGTTCCGCTTCCAGTGTCCAGTCCCCTTGCAGTAGAAGCACTCAGTTTCAGGCTTGGCTCCAGATTTGGGTTTCTTCGTGGAAGTAGCAACTGACTTGCTATTCTTTTTGAAGTTCCCTTTCTTTCCCTTGCCCTTTTTCTTGAAACTAGTGGTCTTGTTAACCATCAACACTTGATGCTCCTTTTTGATTTCTACCTCCGCAGATTTGAGCATAGCGAAGAGCTTGGGAATTGTCTTTTGCATCCCTTGCATGTTATAGTTCATCACGAAGCCTTTATAGCTTGGTGGCAGTGATTGAAGAACTCTATCAGTAACACTATCCTCGTCAACTTTGCAACCAAGTTGAGTCATATGATTGTAGTACCCAGACATTCTGAGCAAGTGTTCACTGATAGAACTATTCTCCTCCATTTTGCAGCTGTAGAACTTATTGGAAATCTCATATTTCTCAATTCGGGCATTTGCTTGAAATATTAACTTCAACTCCTGGAACATCTCATATGCTCCATGACGTTCAAAACGTCGTTGAAGTCCCGGTTCTAAGCCGTAAAGCATGGCACACTGAACTATCGTGTAGTCATCAGACCGCGACTGCCAGACGTTCAAAGCGTCTGCATTAGCGGAAGGGGGCTTGTCACCTAGCGGTGCTTCAAGGACATAATTCTTCTGTGCAGCAATGAGGATAATCCTCAGGTTACGGACCCAGTCCGTGTAATTGCTACCATCATCTTTCAACTTAGCTTTCTCTAGGAATGCATTAAAATTCAAAGAAACGGTAGCACGGGCCATTGATCTACAACGACATAGATATGCAAAACTATCAGGAATAAGTTCATGATAAATTAAAGTTCAATTTAATCATATTAATTTAAAGAACTCCCACTTAGATAGACATCCCTCTGGTCATCTAAATGATCACGTGATCCAAATCAACTAAACCATGTCCGATCATCACGTGAGATGGAGTAGTTTTCAATGGTGAACATCTTATGTTGATCATATCTACTATATGATTCACGCTCGACCTTTCGGTCTCCAGTGTTCCGAGGCCATATCTGTATATGCTAGGCTCGTCAAGTTTAACCCGAGTATTCTGCGTGTGCAAAACTGGCTTACACCCGTTGTATTTGAACGTAGAGCTTATCACACCCGATCATCACGTGGTGTCTCGGCACGACGAACTTTCGCAACGGTGCATACACAGGGAGAACACTTATACCTTGAAATTTAGTAAGGGATCATCTTATAATGCTACCGTCGTTCTAAGCAAAATAAGAAGCATAATAAGATAAACATCACATGCAATCAAAATATGTGACATGATATGGCCATCATCATCTTATGCTTTTTGATCTCCATCTTCAAAGCACCGTCATGATCACCTTCGTCACCGGCTTGACACCTTGATCTTCATCGTAGCATCGTTGTCGTCTCGCCAACTATTGCTTCTACGACTATCGCTACCGCTTAGTGATAAAGTAAAGCAATTACATGGCGATTGCATTTCATACAATAAAGCGACAACCATATGGCTCCTGCCAGTTACCGATAACTTTACAAAACATGATCATCTCATACAAAACCGTATAACTCATCATGTCTTGACCATATCACATCACAACATGCCCTGCAAAAACAAGTTAGACGTCCTCTACTTTGTTTGTTGCAAGTTTTACGTGGCTGCTACGGGCTTAGCAAGAACCGTTCTTACCTACACATACAAAACCACAACGATGTTTCGTCAAGTATGTGCTGTTTTAACCTTCACAAGGACCGGGCGTAGCCACACTTGATTCAGCTAAAGTGAGAGAGACAGACACCCGCCAGTCACCTTTAAGCAACGAGTGCTCGTAACGGTGAAACCAGTCTCGCGTAAGCGTACGCGTAATGTCGGTCCGGGCCGCTTCATCTCACAATACCGCCGAAGCAAAGTATGACATGCTGGTAAGCAGTATGACTAGTATCGTCCACAATCTCATTGTGTTCTACTCGTGCATATCATCTACGCATAGACCTGGCTCATGATGCCACTGTTGGGGAACGTAGTATTTTAAAATTTTCCTACGATCACGCAAGATCTATCTACCAGATGCATAGCAACGAGAGGGAAGAGTGTGTCTACGTACCCTCGTAGACCGGGAGCGGAAGCGTCAAGTGACGCGGTTGATGCTGTCGAACTTCTTCGCGATCCAACCGATCAAGCACCGAACGTACGGCACCTCCGCGTTCAGCACACGTTTAGCTTGATGACGTCCCACGAGCTCTTGATCCAGTTGAGCTTCACGGGAGAGTTTCGTCAGCACGACGGCGTGGTGACGGATATGATGTGTTCACCGGCGCAGGGCTTCGCCTAAGCTCCGCGACGGTATGACCGAGGTGTGATTCTGTGGAGGGGGGCACCGCACACGGCTAAAACAATTCAACTTGTGTGTCTTTGGGTGCCCCCCTGCCCCCGTATATAAAGGAGCAGGGGAGGGAGGCCGGCCGGCCCTTCCTGGTGCGGCTAGGGAAGGAGTCCTACTAGGAATAGGATTGCAATCCTATTCCTAGTAGGATTCACCGAAAGGAAGAAGGGGGAAAGGAATAGGAGAGGTGGCGCCCCCCCCCCCCCCCAATCCTAGTCCAACTAGGAACCCTAGGTGGGGGCGCCGGCCAGCCCTATGGGCTGCCTCTCTCTTTCCCTTTAGGCCCACTATGGACCATCCCCTCTCGTAGGGGGTTCCGGTAACCCCCTCCGGCATTCCCGATAAATCCGAAACTTTTCCGGTATACTTCCGGTGTCCGAATATAGCCGTCCAATATATCAATATTTATGTCTCGGACATTCCGAGACTCCTCGTCATGTCCGTGATCTCATCCGGGACTCCGAACTACCTTCGGTACATCAATACTCATAAACTCATAATACCAATCGTCATCAAACGTTAAGCGTGCGGACCCTACGGGTTCGAGAACTATGTAGACATGACCGAGACTCATCTCCGGTCAATAACCAATAGCGGAACCTGGATGTTCATATTGGCTCCTACATATTCTACGAAGATCTTTTATCGGTCAGAACCGCATAACTACATACGTTGTTCCTTTTGTCAAACGGTATGTTACTTGCCCGAGATTCGATCGTCGGTATCTCTATACCTAGTTCAATCTCGTTACCGGCAAGTCTCTTTACTCGTTCCGTAACACATCATCTCGTGACTAACTCATTAGTCTTTTGCTTGCAAGGCTTATTGTGATGTGTGTTACCGAGAGGGCCCAGAGATACCTCTCCGACACTCGGAGTGACAAATCCTAATCTTGATCTATGCCAACACCACGAATACTTTCGGAGACACCTGTAGAGCATCTTTATGATCACCCACTTACGTTGTGATGTTTGATAGCACACAAGGTGTTCCTACGGTATTCGGGAGTTGCATAATCTCATAGTCATAGGAACATGTATAAGTCATGAAGAAAGCAATAGCAGTTAAACTAAACGATCATAGTGCTATGCTAATGGATGGGTCTTGTCCATCACATCATTCTCCTAATGATGTGATCCCGTTGATCAAATGACAACTCATGTCTATGGCTAGGAAACATAACCATCTTTGATCAATGAGCTAGTCTAGTAGAGGCATACTAGGGACATACTGTTTTGTCTATGTATCCACACATGTACTAAGTTTCCGGTTAATACAATTCTAGCATGAATAAAAGACATTTATCATGATATAAGGAAATACAAATAACATCTTTATTATTGCCTCTAGGGCATATTTCCTTCAAGAACCCGGAACATCTGGAATCTTCGGGGACGTCGGTCTTCGGGTGTCACAACTCTCCCACACTAACAGAGGATCTCGACCCGAGATCCTAGAGATGGCACCGGGTAGAAACGATAAAGAAGAGGTAAAACAAAGTTGCTTCTTAGATAGACGAGTGAAACCACGAACCTGAGAGGTTGAGCAATCTTGAAAGAAAGAATGCAACGGAGATGAACGAAGTTAAGAGCACTCCGGTAAAATGAGTAGCAAGGAGCATTATGAGAACCTTGTAGGTTGAAAGACATGAAACAAGAGCTTACGAACCAAAAGAATATGAAACCGCAACGGTATAGCCAAGGAATAAGAATGACATAATTTGGACAGCACTCCGTCTGAAAATGGAAGGAAATGAACAAGAACTTGCCAAGTTGGGATGATACTTGATGAAAACAACAACACACAGCCTCTGAAACAATTGGAAGAATGGCACAAGGGTAAGAAAGATTTCAGACAGCACTCCGGTTGAAAAGGGAGGCAAACTTGATAAGATGAGGGAACTAGAATGTAGGTGACAACATTCCTATTAAATAGACAGTCAAGGGAAGAATATGATCTCGATAAAAACGAGATGATGGTTTGGAGAGATCAACATCACCATGCCTCCGGAATGAAAGAATAGCATGTAATTCAATGAAAGAATTGAACGGAGAAGAAAATGACAACTTCTCCCACAAATGAATTTGAAAGAGCATCCTTACAACGATGGATTGAATAGAATTGTTGGAATTCAACAACGAAAAGAATAAGCTCGTTGTGGACTTATGGAAAACATCGCAAAATTAAGAGGTGATAACCAGCCACTGACGAAAACATTTGATTGGATTGAGATCAACAAGGAGACGATAAACTTATTTCACCGAAAGGATAAATGAAGAACTTGGGTCATTTATAAGCACCATAATAGCAACAATCCTTAGGGAAAGCTTTAGGTGAAATAGAACCCAAGATAACTCCAACGAACAAATTGAAGGGTTGAAAACATCTCCTGAACAAGGAAAATGATGGGTTTAAATATCTCGTTCGTGACAACTTGTGAATCATAATCCATGAATAAATTGTCAAGAATGACATAACACCATCCGAAAAGATAAGGGAGAAAGAATTGCACTTCGAAAGCATGATGAAGAATGCTTGAGCTCCAACAAGAATCTTGATGAAGACTTCGAGGATGAATTAAATGATGATGAACCACCATGAGAACTCCGGTAATGAAAAGCAAGAGAAGCGAAAGATGAAAAGAATAAGATTCAAGGCCCGCGATGAATTAGATGGAGCTTTGAAATGATATAATTGAAATAACTTGGAGCTCCGGAAAACAAGATGAACAACTTGAAACCTAGAATTTATTCCTCATGAATAAACTCTAACAAAGGGATTAATCCACTTGGATGAAATAAGAATAAGAATTACAGTATGCTTATCCTTCACCAAATTAAATTGATGACAAGCAACGGATTTGGCATACTACTTATTCTCGTTGCAAAGAATTAAAGAGAGATCTCGCACAAACTTGGGTAAATCTTCAACAAAACACCGGTAGGATTGTGAGAAGAACAAATGAATTAAAACGATAACAAAGTAAGAGAATTCTTGAATGAACCGCTGTAAGAATATGGAGACGAACGAAGAGACATCAATGAAGAATAGTTGGAGGGCGAAGTTGAAAACTGAGAACGAAGAATCTTCTGAAATGATGGCCTTCAGAGGATCACAAAGAAAAGAATTCATGAAATGCTTCGGACGGGTATAAAAGAATTCCTCACAATCCGAACAATAATTAGGATGGCATGAAGCTAGAACCACGAGCCTTCAAGAGAACTGGCCAAGATTTAAGAGGAACTCTTCTTCGGTCTCCAAATGTTGCGAATGAAGACGAGAAATGCCATAAGAATTGTTGAGCACTCCAGAATGAAGAATTAAAAAGGTTGAAACAATGGTGAAAAGAATTTCAAAGCGATCTTGGATAAGGCATGTGACTGATGGAAATCATTCTTACGTCACACTTTGAAAAGAATTTCAAAATAACTCCGGAAAATAGAAGAGTCAGGTAAGATCCTGGAAAAAGACCTGTGGGTTAGGGCCCACTCAAAAGAAATCACCGTTGGGAAAGATTGCTTAAGAGATATTGCACCGGTTGAATTAAATGGCTTGAATAAGATAACAATCCTCAAAATAATTTGAACGGATAAGAATGGAATTATGAATCTTCCGAGATGTCTTCAGCTCTCCGGATATGAATAGCAAGAGGAGAATGATTAATTGGTGCACCGGAATAAGAAAGCATTGTGAAATGAGGAAAAGGATAAGATCAACACCGAAATCTTGAATTACATCCACCGGGAGAATTTGAGAACAAAAGAACGATGAACTTGAAGCTCTTGAGCAACTTCACGGTAATCACCGGATAAGAACATTGAAGGAAAAGAAAAATGAAGAAATATCACATGAATAAAAATGGATACTTCATCTGAGAATTTCTTGCTCCGAGAAGAAGAAGGGTGGGAGGGTGGGGAAAACAAGGACAACTTGGGATGAATGAAACATACAAATCGTCAGATTTCTTAACGGCGTCCGTATGGAATAATTTGAAGAGAAGGCACACCGGTTGAAAAGGATTAACATGAAGATCTCGATGGTCAAAAAGAAATAGCACTCCCATAGAAATATGAGAACACCGATTAGGAAAGGTACGGAATCAACATTTGACATCGAAGCAACTCGAATACCAGAATCAAAACAAAAACAAAGGATAGATATGTTGCAACATAATCTTCACAATATCATTCGAACAGAGAATTGAACGAATGAATTCCGCAGGTACATCAACTTGTCGAGAAGCCACTTGGGAGAACACAGGTAAATAAAAACAAGAAGGAGCAGATAGAACAAATACAAGATAGAAGCTTCGTTCGACATATTCGTGCTGAAAGCTCATGGAACGTGTTACAAAAGGGTTTTGCAATCCCCGGATCAGCATAGCCAAGGACCCTTTAAGATGCAACTCCCGATCGGAACAACGCCCATAAAACCACTTCACTCAATGTAGAACCCCGAACTTCATATCATGCACTCGTTGGAAGAATGCCTACGAGCTACTAGATGAACCCACCTATTAATTTCCGAAAGTTTCCAGTTATGCAATCAGGTGTTGGGGATACAGGGGAAGCATCGCGCAATCAACTCTAATCCTACATCCAGTTGTATCCATCCTACAACACATAACTAGTTGTTCTCGGAAACCGTTTACCTCGGACCTTCGAAACGCATCTACTATACAAGCTATGGCAATACTCCAGAACTACCTCCCCAGTACTGGGTGATGTCGGGGTTATCTTGCCACTAACCGCATAGGAGAGTTTTCGATGCCGGCCATCTTAAGTATTCCAGAACTGATGCGATATATTTGTGACGACAACACCCCGAAGCTCAACTCCCCGGGACACTGCCACAACCCCTAATGTCAGGAGGCATCGAGAACAATATTCTCGTCACAAAGACATCGAAACAATCCAAACAATACTCGCGAGATTCCTAAAAAAATTGGTGAATTTTTGAGAGTAGAAGAGATAAAAGTAATCGTCAGGAGTCCTCACCAGAGTAAAAAGAGATGAGGAGCAAACAGAAATCCTACTCTCCGATATATATATATAGGCCTCAAAACATTTTAAGTGTGTGCCTAGACTCAACTGTCAACGATTCGATCAATCAGTGGGGGCTTCTAGGTCGGAGAAGGCTCTGATACCAACTTGTAATGCCCAGGATGGGACTATACCTCCTACGTTCCGAGGCACGACTTAAAGGTATAAGCCCATTCTGGAGTGATCTCAAGTTTGGTATCTTTGCACGACTCATGTAAAAATAGGGATGAAATTGCAAAAGGAGATAGTTGGCTTACACTCGCCACTTCACACAATACATTACATAAGCAAAACATCATTCAAAACATCACAACCCGACTACGGGTGAAGATCCAAAAGAAAGATACCAAAACAGAAAGCCACAGGTCCGAATCGCCCCTAGTAGAAACCACTACTGATCGTCGAAAACGTCACAAGCATACGGCCACTCTCTTCATCGAGCTCCCAGTGAAGTACTTGAACCAGCTCCTGCATCATGCTCGGCTAAACCTGCATCTGGTGTTGTAGTATCTGTGAGCCACGAGGAATCAGCAATCCCATAACCATGGGTATCAACACTAGCAAAGCTTTGGGTAGGAGGAGGTAAAGTGGTGAGGTTGCAGCAGCGACTAAGCATAATATGGTGGCTAACTAACGAGTACAAGAATAAGATGAGCTTCTACGCAAACGGTCGCAACTAGTAGTGATTGCTAAAGATCCTGAACTACCTACGAGTCAAACATAACCCCACCGTGTTCACTTCTCAAAGTGAAAAGAGACAGTCACGGTTACTCACACAGTTGTGTGTTTTACTTCGGATCCTCTGTCATGTTTTCTACAACCGGACATTAACAAATTCCAATCTGCCACATAACCGCGGGCACGGGTTTCGAAAGATTATAACCCTGCAGGGGTGTCCCAACTTAGCCCATCACAAGCTCTCATGATTAGCTGAAGTGATAAATATAATATCATCACCCCTTATCTTAGGGAAATCCGATCAGGCTCGGCTTCCGAGTGCACAAGACATTTCGACAATGGTAAAACAAGTCCACAAGACCTCCCGGCGTGCCGACACCCTGATGGTAGCCGCGCGCATCTCGTCTCAGGCCACGTCCGGATGAGCGCTACGTACAGTAACCGAAGACCCAAGATAACTGGGTGGCACCGCAAGTGGCTCTAGTTTGGGACCAACACCATCAGCACTACCCCCCTGTTATGTAGAATCAAGAACCCGGGGACATGACCCCCTATGCAATTACTTAAGTTGTTATTATGAGCAAATTAAAACCAATGTTGGGCCTTGCTGGAGGAGTTTTATTCAAAGTCGAACTGTCAAGGGGTCCCCATCCACCCATCGTGAAAGGAACGCAAAATTAAGGAACATAATGCCGGTTTATCGGCGCCTAAGGTGGCATGAGTGGAACAAAACACCGAGCAAAAGGCAAAGCCTTCCACCCATGCCCAGTATATAGGTGTGTTAATAATAATAATAGATATTGTGATATTCCAACAACAAGTTCCCTCCTAGAACGATCTTCATCTTCACCTGCAACTAGCAACGCTATAAGAGGGGCTGAGCAAGCGGGTAACATAGCCAAACAATGGTTTTGCTAGGAAGGTTTCAAAAGTTAGAGGTTTCATGGCAACAAGGAGAGGCTGACATAAAATATGGGTAGCGCGACATGTAACGATAGCATCGAGACAACTAAGCATGGCAATGGTAGTAAAGGTATCCAAGGGTATGATCATCTTGCCTGGGATTCCGCAAGGAAGAAGAACAAGTCCATGAAGTAGACGGAGCAACATAGTCGAGCGAATCCTCACAACTCCGGAACGAAACCGAAGCTAACAAGAGAAGCAACCGGAAAGAAGCAAACAACACGGTAAACACACAAGCATAAACATGGCATACGATGCACATCCAAGTATGATGCATGTCCGGTTTAATTATGCATGGCATGGCAATGTGCACAAACAAAACTACAAGTTAAGTGGAGCTCAATATGCAACGAGTTGCATATTGACGAAACACCACATGTTATTTATTTAGTTGACTCTCGTTTATTTACAAGACAATATTAAATGTTTTTAACATAGCAAGAGGTGAATCAAAAGTAAACTACCTATCTAGGCAATTTAAATGAGGCCGGAAATACCAACAACAATTCCGGAAAAACCCCATATGCATGTTTAGCAATTTGAAGCAAACAACAATTCACACATTTTAATGTTGTTAACATGATGCGGATGACATGATCAAGTTTATGCAATTTTATTAAAAGATGACAAGAAGAAGATATGAAGCATTGTCACCGCGGTGGAAGGAAAGGGTGCCACGGCAACGATCCAAAAATGATGCAACGGCAACATCTCGATTCCGGTAACCCGTTGAGAGACCGGTGCAAAAGATGACGGAGAGCATGTCAAACAAGATGAAAGGTGGGGTGATCCCGTCACCGGGTTCCCACGAGTCGGCGACGAGGCAACCGAGGAGCATGACAAAGGACGAAACGGGCACGGTGCACACAAGGGAAACATCTCATACAACACATGCATTCCACGGGTCATCGTCTCGGGGTTATACCTTCGGAACGTTCGTTCTCGGAGGGGTTCGAGTCGTCGAGGGACGTAGTGGAAGTAGTCGTTCACGGTCATCGGTAGGGGTACTTGTCGCATCGCCGAGCGTAGTGGTACTCGTATATTCACCGAAGGTAGTCGTTCAGGCGTCGAGCGTCGAGGTACTTGGCGGGTCGTCGTGGTACTTGCCGGTCTCGGGACTTGGCGATGGTAGTGGTACACGTTTTCTTGACGAGATCACGACGGCAGTAGTTGTACATGTTCCGTAGTTGTTCGGGGTCACGGTGACGGTAGTCGTACACGGGTCGTAGAGGAACTTGACCGATCTGAACCCTTCGGTGTCGTCGTGGTACTTGTCGGTCCATGAAGTTGATCTCGGAGGTCTTGGCGTCCTCCCAACTTGTGTACTTGGCGTTCAACGGGCGTCGTGGTACTTGGCGGGTAGTGTGTAGAGGTACTTGGCCCGGTCATCTCTGTGCAGCACAAAACGAAGCAGGGCTCGACGACCTTGTTTCTCACCGAAGAGCAACGAACACCGGATAGGAAGAGCTTCACGGGGCCGGGCGGAAGATGCACAGCAGCAGCAGGTCTTGGCGCGCCGGTGGCCGGAGCAGAGGCCCAGAGGAGGAGGCGCACGAAGGGCCCTGGGGAGGCAACGAGGCCAGCTCGGGCGTCGAGCAGTTGGACGGGCGCCATGGCGCGGGAGGCGCGCAGGGCGCTGCTCGTGGCCGCGGGGCTGCTCGAGGGGGCTCATCTCCCGCGCAGCTCGGGCGTGAGAGAGGTCGAGGAGGCAGGCCACGTCCATGGCGCTCGGGGAGATGGAGGGGCGCTGCTGGACGACGCGGATCCTGGCCGGTGGAGGAAGTCGGAGAGTGGCCCGTGGTGGCGCGGGACGAAGCAGGGCGGCCGGACGAGGAGGCGGGCCTGGCCGGCCTGGGGCGCGCAGGGAGCTGCTCGGCCTGGCGATGCGGGGCGATGAAGGGCCGACGAGGGGATCGGGCTCCAGCGAAATCGAGCAGAGGGAGATGAGGGGCGCGAGGGGAGATCGAGGGATCGGGAGATGGGGCGCTGCGCGAGCGGGGAACGAAGGGATGCGGGAGAGCGGCGGCTGAGGGACATCGGGAGAAGGGAGAAGGGTTCGAGGGGATGCGGGAGAGCGGCGGCTGAGGGAGAGGGAGCGGGGCGTTGGGGACTGCGAGGGGAGATCGGGCTAGGGTTAGGAGGGAATTGGGCCGGAAGGGCAGGTTGGGCCAAAAGGACCTGATGGACTGGGTCCTCTCCTAATAAAGAGAGAAAAGAAGAAGAAAAAGAAAATAGAGACAAAATACAGGAAAAGAAAGAGGGGGTTAGGAGTAGATTTTGGGCAAGAGGATATTTTTCCTGGACTCGCAAAAATGTCCACGGTCCACGAAAAATAGGAGAGGCAAGAAAAGAGAAAGAGAAGGCATGGGGAAAATATGCAAGTGTGTTGCGGTTAATTCCGAACAATTGGAACATTTTTATAATAGCTCCATAAATATTAGGAGGATATGTTATAAAGAGAAGTCACTCTTCCCTCGATTGAAATGGACCGAAGGTCCACACAATTTATTTAAGTTGAGATGCAAAGATTAATGACATGATGGCATGATGACATGATGCAAAGCAAAATAAATAACACAAGCACAAAAGAAACACACGAAAGAACCCGGAACATCTGGAATCTTCTGGGACGTCGGTCTTCGGGCGTCACACCGCAGACAGGCAAGTCTGGGTACCCTGGTTCCTAGTACGCCGACAATCTTGATGCCCAATATATAAGCAGCTTCACCGAGGTCTTTCACTGAAAAACTCTTATTCAAGTATCCTTTTATGCTATCCAGAAATTATATATCATTTCCAATCAACAATATGTCATCCACATACTCCCTCTGTCCGGAAATACTTGTCATCAAAATGAACAAAAGGGGGTGTATCTAGATGTATTTTAGTTTTAGATACATCTCTTTTTGCCCATTTTGATGACAAGTATTTTCGGACAGAGGGAGTATAATATTAGAAATTCTACAGAGCTCCCACTCACTTTCTTGTAAATACAGGCTTCTCCAAAAGTCTGTATAAAACCATATGCTTTTATCACACTATCAAAGCGTATATTCCAACTCTGAGATGCTTGCACCAGTCCATAAATGGATCGCTGGAGCTTGCACACTTTGTTAGCACCTTTAGGATCGACAAAACCTTCTGGTTGCATCATATACAACTCTTCTTTAAGAAATCCATTAAGGAATGCAGTTTTGACGTCCATTTGCCAGATTTCACAATCATAAAATGCGGCAATTTCTAACATGATTCGGACAGACTTAAGCATCGCTACGGGTGAGAAAGTCTCATCGTAGTCAACTCCTTGAACTTCTCAAAAACCTTTCGCAACAAGTCAAGCTTTGTAGATAGTAACATTACCATTAGTGGCAGTCTTCTTCTTGAAGATCCATTTGTTCTCAATGGCTTGCCGATCATCGGGCAAGTCAACCAAAGTCCATACTTTGTTCTCATACATGGATCCCATCTCAGATTTCATGGCCTCGAGCCATTTTGCGGAATCTGGGCTCAACATCGCTTCCTCATAGTTCGTAGGTTTATCATGGTCTAGTAACATGACTCCTATAACAGGATTACCGTACCACTCTGGTGCGAAACGTACTCTGCTTGACCTACAAGGTCCGGTAGTAACTTTATCTGAAGTTTCATGATCATCATCATTAACTTCCTCACTAATTGGTGTAGGCATCACTGGAACTGATTTCTATGATAAACTACTTGCCAATTCGAGAGAAGGTACCACTACCTCATCAAGTTCTACTTTCCTCCCTCTCACTTCTTTCGAGAGAAACTCCTTCTCTAGAAAGGATCCATTCTTAGCAACATATATCTTGCCTTCGGATCTGTGATAGAAGGTGTACCCAACATTTTCTTTTGGGCATCTTATGAAGACACACTTCTCCAATTTGGGTTTGAGCTTATCAGGGTGAAGCTTTTTCACATAAGCATCGCAACCCCAAACTTTAAGAAACGACAGCTTGGGTTTCTTGCCAAACCATAGTTCATACGGTGTCGTCTCAACGGATTTAGATGGTGCCCTATTTAACGTGAATGCAGTTGTCTCTAATGCATAACCCCAACATGACAGTGGTAAATCGGTAAGATACATCATAGGTCGCACCATATCTAATAAAGTACGGTTACGATGTTCGGACACACCATTACGCTGTGGTGTTCCAGGTGGCGTGAGTTGCGAAACTATTCCACATTGTCTTAAATGAAGACCAAACTCGTAACTCAAATATCCGCCTCCGCGATTAGATCGTAGAAACTTTATTTTCTTGTTACGATAATTTTCCACTTAATTCTGAAGTTCTTTGAACTTTTCAAATGTTTCAGACTTGCTAAGTACATATACCCATATCTGATCAAATCATCTGTGAAGGTCAGAAAATAACGATACCCGCCGCGAGCCTCAACACTCATCGGACCGCATACATCCATATGTATAATTTTGAATAAGTCAGTAGCTCGCTCCATTGTTCCGGAGAACGGAGGCTTAGTCATCTTGCCTATGAGTCATGGTTCGCAAGCATCAAATGATTCATAATCAAGTGATTCTAAAAGTCCATCTGCATGCAGTTTCTTCATGCGCTTTACACCAATATGACCTAAATGGTAGTGCCACAAATATGTTGCACTATCATTATCAACTTTGCATCTTTTGGCATCAATATGTGTATTACCACGATCGAGATTCAACAAAAAATTGACCACTCTTCAAGGGTGCATGACCATAAAAGATATTACTCATATAAATAGAACAACCACTGATTTAAATGAATAACCGTCTCGCATCAAACAAGATCTAGATATAATGTTCATGCTCAACGCTGGCACCAAATGACAATTATTCAGGTCTAAAACTAACCCCGAAGGTAGATGTAGAGGTAGCTGCCGACGGCGATCACATCGACCTGTGAACCATTTCCAACACGCATCGTCACCTCTTCCTTTGCCAATCTTTGTTTAATCCATAGCCCCTGTTTCGAGTTGCAAATATGAGCAACAGAACTAGTATCAAATACCCAAGCGCTACTACGAGCATTAGTAAGATACACATCAATAATATGTATATCAAATATACATTTGTTCACTTTGCCATCCTTCTTATCCGCCAAATACTTGGGGCAATTCCACTTCTAGTGACCAGTCCCTTTGCATTAGAAGCACTCAGTTTCAGGCTTAGTTCCAGACTTGGGTTTCTTCCCCGGAGTAGCAACTTGCTTGCCATTCTTCTTGAAGTTCCCCTTATTTCCTTTGCCCTTTTTCTTGAAACTAGTGGTCTTGTTAACCATCAACACTTGAGGCTCCTTCTTGATTTCTACCTCCGCAACCTTGAGCGTTGAGAAAAGCTCGGTGATGGTCTTGTCCACCCCTTGCATATTATAGTTCATCATGAAACTCTTGTAGATTGGTGGCAGTGATTGGAGAACTGTGTCAATTACACAATCAACTAGAAGATTAACTCCCAGCTGAGTCAAGTGATTGTAATACCCAGACATTTTGAGTATGTGTTCACTGACAGAACTGTTTTCCTCCATCTTGCAGCTATAGAACTTGTTGGAGATTTCATATATCTCAACTCGAGCATTTGCTTGAAATATTAACTTCAATTCCTGGAACATCTCATATGGTCCATGACGTTCAAAATGTCTTTGAAGTCCCGATTCTAAGCCGTAAAGCATGGCACACTGAACTGTCGAGTAGTCATCATATCGAGCTTGCCAGACGTTCATAACATCAGAATCTGCTCCTGTAGCAGGCCTTTCACCCAGCGCTGCAACAAGGACATAATTCTTTTGTGCAACAATGAGGATAATCCTAGGTTACGGACCCAGTCCATGTAGTTGCCACCATCATCTTTCAACTTCGCTTTCTCTAGGAATGCACTAAAATTCAAGGGAACGGTAGCACGGGCCATTGATCATATTACTTAACTCTCACTTAGATAGACATCCCTCGAGTCATCTAAATGATCACATGATCCATATCAACTAAACCATGTCTGATCATCACGTGAGATGGAGTAGTTTTCAATGGTGAACATCTCTATGTTGATCATATCTACTATATGATTCACGTTCGACCTTTCGGTCTCAGTGTTCTGAGGCCATGTCTGTACATGCTAGGCTCGTCAAGTTTAACCCCGAGTATTCCGCACATGCAAAACTGTCTTACACCCGTTGTATGTGAACGTAGAGCTTATCACACCCGATCATCACGTGGTTTCTCGGCACGACGAACTGTCGCAACGGTGCATACTCAAGGAGAACACTTATACCTTGACATTTTAGTGAGGGATCATCTTATAATGCTACCGCCGTACTAAGCAAAATAAGATGCATAAAAGATAAACATCACATGCAATCAAAATATGTGAAATGATATGGATATCATCATCTTGTGCCTTTGATCTCCATCTCCAAAGCACCGTCGTGATCTCCATCGTCACCGGCTTGACACCTTGATCACCATCATAGCGTCGTTGTAGTCTCGCCAACTATTGCTTCTACAACTATCGCTAACGCATAATGATAAAGTAAAGCAATTACATGGTGATTGCATTTCATACAATAAAGCGACAATCATAAGGCTCCTGCCAATTGCCGATAACTTTTACAAAACATGATCATCTCATACAATAACGTATATCACATCATGTCTTGACCATATCACATCACAACATGGCCTGCAAAAACAAGTTAGACGTCCTCTACTTTGTTGTTGCAAGTTTTACGTGGCTGCTACGGGCTTCTAGTAAGAACCGTTCTTACCTACGCATCAAAACCACAACAATGTTTCGTCAAGTTTGTTGTTTTAACCTTCAACAAGGACCGGCCGTAGTCAAATTTGATTCAACTAAACTTGGAGAAATAGACTCCCGCCAGCCACCTTTTGAAGGAAATATACCCTAGACGCAATAATAAAGTTATTATTTATTTCCTTATATCAGGATAAATGTTTATTATTCCTGCTAGAATTGTATTAACCGGAAAGTTAGTACATGTGTGAATACATAGACAAACAGAGTGTCACTAGTATGCCTCTACTTGACTAGCTCGTTAAACAAAGATGGTTAAGTTTCCTAGGCATAGACATGAGTTTTCATTTGATGAACAGGATCACATCATTAGAGAATGATGTGATTGACTTGACCCATTCCGTTAGCTTAGCACTTGATCGTTTAGTATGTTGCTATTGCTTTCTTCATGACTTATACATGTTCCAATGACTATGAGATTATGCAACTCCCGAATACCGAAGGAACACTTTGTGTGTTATCGAATATCACAACGTAACTGGGTGATTATAAAGATGCTCTACAGGTGTATCCGTGAAGGAAATATGCCCTAGAGGCAATAATAAAGATGTTATTTGTATTTCCTTATATCATGATAAATGTCTTTTATTCATGCTAGAATTGTATTAACCGGAAACTTAGTACATGTGTGAATACATAGACAAAACAGTATGTCCCTAGTATGCCTCTACTACACTAGCTCATTGATCAAAGATGGTAATGTTTCCTAGCCATAGACATGAGTTGTCATTTGATCAACGGGATCACATCATTAGGAGAATGATGTGATGGACAAGACCCATCCGTTAGCATAGCACTATGATCGTTTAGTTTTACTGCTATTGCTTTCTTCATGACTTATACATGTTCCTATGACTATGAGATTATGCAACTCCCGAATACCGTAGGAACACCTTGTGTGCTATCAAACGTCACAACGTAACTGGGTGATCATAAAGATGATCTACAGGTGTCTCCAAAAGTATTCATGGTGTTGGCATAGATCAAGAATAGGATTTGTCACTCCAAGTGTCGGAGAGGTATCTCTGGGCCCTCTCGGTAACACACATCACAATAAGCCTTGCAAGCAAAAGACTAATGAGTTAGTCACAAGATGATGTGTTGCGGAACGAGTAAAGAGACTTGCCGGTAACGAGATTGAACTAGGTATAGAGATACCGACGATCGAATCTCGGGCAAGTAACATACCGTTTGACAAAAGGAACAACGTATGTTGTTATGCGGTTCTGACCGATAAAAGATCTTCGTAGAATATGTAGGAGCCAATATGAACATCCAGGTTCCGCTATTGGTTATTGACCGGATATGAGTCTCGGTCATGTCTACATAGTTCTCGAACCCGTAGGGTCCGCACGCTTAACGTTTGATGACGATCGGTATTATGAGTTTATGAGTATTGATGTACCGAAGGTAGTTCGGAGTCCCGGATGAGATCACGGACATGACGAGGAGTCTCGGAATGTCCGAGACATAAAGATTGATATATTGGACGACTATATTCGGACACCGGAAGTGTTCCGGAAAAGTTTCGAATTTATCGGGAATGCCGGAGGGGGTTACCGGAACCCCCTACGAGAGGGGATGGTCCATAGTGGGCCTAAAGGGAAAGAGAGAGGCAGCCCATAGGGCTGGCCGGCGCCCCCACCTAGGGTTCCTAGTTGGACTAGGATTGGGGGGGGGGGCGCCACCTCTCCTATTCCTTTCCCTCTTCCTTCTTTTGGTGAATCCTACTAGGAATAGGATTGCAATCCTATTCCTAGTAGGAGTCCACTCCCTAGCCACACCAGGAAGGGCCGGCCGGCCTCCCTCCCTTGCTCCTTTATATACGGGGGCAGGGGGGCACCCAAAGACAGACAAGTTGAATTGTTTTAGCCGTGTGCGGTGCCCCCCTCCACAGAATCACACCTCGGTCATACCGTCGCGGAGCTTAGGCGAAGCCCTGCGCCGGTGAACACATCATATCCGTCACCACGCCGTCGTGCTGACGAAACTCTCCCGTGAAGCTCAACTGGATCAAGAGCTCGTGGGACGTCATCAAGCTGAACGTGTGCTGAACGCGGAGGTGCCGTACGTTCGGTGCTTGATCGGTTGGATCGCGAAGAAGTTCGACAACATCAACCGCGTCACTTGACGCTTCCGCTCCCGGTCTACGAGGGTACGTAGACACACTCTTCCCTCTCGTTGCTATGCATCTGGTAGATAGATCTTGCGTGATCGTAGGAAAATTTTAAAATACTACGTTCCCCAACAGTGGCATCATGAGCCAGATTTATGCCTAGATGATATGCACGAGTAGAACACAATGAGTTGTGGGCGATACTAGTCATACTGCTTACCAGCATGTCATACTTTGCTTCGGCGGTATTGTGAGATGAAGCGGCCCGGACCGACATTACGCGTACGCTTACGCGAGACTGGTTTCACCGTTACGAGCACTCGTTGCTTAAAGGTGACTGGCGGGTGTCTGTCTCTCTCACTTTAGCTGAATCAAGTGTGGCTACGCCCGGTCCTTGTGAAGGTTAAAACAGCACATACTTGACGAAACATCGTTGTGGTTTTGTATGCGTAGGTAAGAACGGTTCTTGCTAAAGCCCGTAGCAGCCACGTAAAACTTGCAACAACAAAGTAGAGGACGTCTAACTTGTTTTTGCAGGGCATGTTGTGATGTGATATGGTCAAGACATGATGAGTTATACGTTTTTGTATGAGATGATCATGTTTTGTAATGTTATCGGCAACTGGCAGGAGCCATATGGTTGTCGCTTTATTGTATGAAATGCAATCGCCATGTAATTGCTTTACTTTATCACTAAGCGGTAGCGATAGTCGTAGAAGCAATAGTTGGCGAGACGACAACGATGCTACGATGGAGATCAAGGTGTCGCGCCGGTGACGAAGGTGATCATGACGATGCTTTGGAGATGGAGATCAAAAGCACAAGATGATGATGGCCATATCATGTCACATATTTTGATTGCATGTGATGTTTATCTTATTATGCTTCTTATTTTGCTTAGAACGACGGTAGCATTATAAGATGATCCCTTTGAAGGAAATATGCCCTAGAGGCAATAATAAAGATGTTATTTGTATTTCCTTATATCATGATAAATGTCTTTTATTCATGCTAGAATTGTATTAACCGGAAACTTAGTACATGTGTGGATACATAGACAAAACAGTATGTCCCTAGTATGCCTCTACTAGACTAGCTCATTGATCAAAGATGGTTATGTTTCCTAACCATAGACATGAGTTGTCATTTGATCAACGGGATCACACCATTAGGAGAATGATGTGATGGACAAGACCCATCCGTTAGCATAGCACTATGATCGTTTAGTTTAACTGCTATTGCTTTCTTCATGACTTATACATGTTCCTATGACTATGAGATTATGCAACTCCCGAATACCGTAGGAACACCTTGTGTGCTATCAAACGTCACAACGTAACTGGGTGATCATAAAGATGCTCTACATGTGTCTCCGAAAGTATTCGTGGTGTTGGCATAGATCAAGATTAGGATTTGTCACTCCGAGTGTCGGAGAGGTATCTCTGGGCCCTCTCGGTAACACACATCATAATAAGCCTTGCAAGCAAAGGACTAATGAGTTAGTCACGAGATGATGTGTTACGGAACGAGTAAAGAGACTTGCCGGTAAACGAGATTGAACTAGGTATAAAGATACCGACGATCGAATCTCGGGCAAGTAACATACCGTTTGACAAAAGGAACAACGTATGTTGTTATGCGGTTCTGACCGATAAAAGATCTTCGTAGAATATGTAGGAGCCAATATGAACATCCAGGTTCCGCTATTGGTTATTGACCAGAGATGAGTCTCGGTCATGTCTACATAGTTCTCGAACCCGTAGGGTCCGCACGCTTAACGTTTGATGACGATCGGTATTATGAGTTTTTGAGTATTGATGTACAAAGGTAGTTCGGAGTCCCGGATGAGATCACGGACATGACGAGGAGTCTCGGAATGTCCGAGACATAAAGATTGATATATTGGACGGCTATATTCGGACACCGGAAGTATACCGGAAAAGTTTCGGATTTATCGGGAATGCCGGAGGGGGTTACCGGAACCCCCTACGAGAGGGGATGGTCCATAGTGGGCCTAAAGGGTGAGAGAGAGGCAGCCCATAGGGCTGGCCGGCGCCCCCACCTAGGAATCCTAGTTGGACTAGGATTGGGGGGCGCCACCTCTCCTAATCCTTTCCCCCTTCTTCCTTCCGGTGAATCCTACTAGGAATAGGATTGCAATCCTATTCCTAGTAGGAGTCCCCTCCCTGGCCGCACCATAGGAGTTGGCCGGCCCCTCCTCCCTTGCTCCTTTATATACGGGGGCAGGGGGGCACCCAAAGACACACAAGTTGAATTGTTTAGCCGTGTGCGGTGCCCCCCTCCACAGAATCACACCTCGGTCGTACCGTCGCGGAGCTTAGGCGAAGCCCTGCGCCGGTGAACACATCATATCCGTCACCACGCCGTCGTGCTGACGAAACTCTCCCGTGAAGCTCAACTGGATCAAGAGCTCGTGGGACGTCATCAAGCTGAACGTGTGCTGAACGCGGAGGTGCCGTACGTTCGGTGCTTGATCGGTTGGATCGCGAAGAAGTTCGACAACATCAACCGCGTCACTTGACGCTTCCGCTCCCGGTCTACGAGGGTACGTAGACACACTCTCCCCTCTCGTTGCTATGCATCTGGTAGATAGATCTTGCGTGATCATAGGAAAATTTTAAAATACTACGTTCCCCAACAGTGGCATCATGAGCCAGGTCTATGCGTAGATGATATGCACGAGTAGAACACAATGAGTTGTGGGCGATACTAGTCATACTGCTTACCAGCATGTCATACTTTGCTTCGGCGGTATTGTGAGATGAAGCGGCCCGGACCGACATTACGCGTACGCTTACGCGAGACTGGTTTCACCGTTACGAGCACTCGTTGCTTAAAGGTGACTGGCGGGTGTCTGTCTCTCTCACTTTAGCTGAATCAAGTGTGGCTACGCCCGGTCCTTGTGAAGGTTAAAACAGCACATACTTGACGAAACATCGTTGTGGTTTTGTATGCGTAGGTAAGAACGGTTCTTGCTAAAGCCCGTAGCAGCCACGTAAAACTTGCAACAACAAAGTAGAGGACATCTAACTTGTTTTTGCAGGGCATGTTGTGATGTGATATGGTCAAGAGATGATGAGTTATACGATTTTGTATGAGATGATCATGTTTTGTAAAGTTATCGGCAACTGGCAGGAGCCATATGGTTGTCGCTTTATTGTATGAAATGCAATCGCCATGTAATTGCTTTACTTTATCACTAAGCGGTAGCGATAGTTGAGGAAGCAATAGTTGGCGAGACGACAACGATGCTACGATGGAGATCAAGGTGTCGCGCCGGTGACGAAGGTGATCATGACGGTGCTTTGGAGATAGAGATCAAAAGCACAAGATGATGATGGCCATATCATGTCACATATTTTGATTGCATGTCATGTTTATCTTATTATGCTTCTTATTTTGCTTAGAACGACGGTAGCATTATAAAATGATCCCTTACCAAATTTCAAGGTATAAGTGTTCTCCCTGAGTATGCACCGTTGCGAAAGTTCGTCGTGCCGAGACACCACGTGATGATCGGGTGTGATAAGCTCTACGTTCAAATACAACGGGTGTAAGCCAGTTTTGCACACGCAGAATACTCGGGTTAAACTTGACGAGCCTAGCATATGCAGATATGGCCTCGGAACACTAGAGACCGAAAGGTCGAGCGTGAATCATATAGTAGATATGATCAACATAAGATGTTCACCATTGATACTGCTCCATCTCACGTGATGATCGGACATGGTTTAGTTGATTTGGATCACGTGATCATTTAGATGACCGGAGGGATGTCTATCTAAGTGGGAGTTCTTTAATTAATATGATTAAATTGAACTTTAATTTATCATGAACTTAGTCTTGGTAGTATTAGCATATCTATGTTGTAGATCAATAGCTCGCGATGTTGCTCCCCGTTTATTTTTCATATGTTCCTAGAGAAAACCAAGTTGAAAGATGTTAGTAGCAATGATGCGGAATTGTTCCGTGATCTGAGGATTATCCTCATTGCTGCACAGAAGAATTATGTCCTTGATGCACCGCTAGGTGACAGACCTATTGCAGGAGCAGATGTAGACGTTATGAACGTTTTGACAAAAGCTCGATATGATGACTACTTGATAGTTTAAGTGCACCATGCTTTACGGCTTAGAACCGGGACTTCAAAAATGTTTTGAAGGCCACGGAGCATATAAGATGTTCCAAGAGTTGAAATTAGTATTTCATACTCATGCCCGTGTCGAGAGGTATAAGACCTCTGACAGTACTTTGCCAACAAGATGGAGGAGAATAGCTCAACCAGTGAGCATATGCTCAGATTGTCTGGGTACTACAATTACTTTAATCAAGTGGGAGTTAATCTTCCAGATAAGATAGTAATTGACAAAGTTCTCTAGTCACTATCACCAAGTTAGTAGAACTTCGTGATGAACTATAATATGCAAGGGATGACGAAAGGAATTCCCAGCTCTTCGCGATACTGAAGTCGGCGAAGGTAGAAATCATGAAAAAGCATCAAGTGTTGATGGTTAACAAGACCACTTGTTTCAAGTAAAGGGCAAAGGGATAAAAGAGGAACTTCAAAAAGAATGACAAGCAAGTTGTCACTCCCGTGAAGAAACCCAAAGCTAAACTCAAGCCTGAAACAAGTGCTTCTACTGCAAAGGAAATGATCACTAGAAGTGGAACTGCCCTAGATATTTGGCGGATAAGAAGGATGGCAAAGTGAACAAAGGTATATTTGATATACAGATTATTGATGTGTATTTTACTAGTGTTCATAGCAACCCCTCGGTATTTGATATTGGCTCAGTTGCTAAAGAGTAGTAACTCGAAATGGGAGTTGCATAATGAACAGAAACTAGTTAAAGGATGAAGTGACGATGTGTATTGGAAGTAGTTCCAAGATTGATATGATCATCATCGCACACTCCCTATACTTTCGTGATTAGTGTTGAACCTAAATAAATGTTATTTGGCGTTGAGCATGAATATGATTTGATCATATTTGTTGCAATACGGTTATTCATTTAAAGTCAAAGAATAATTGTTATTCTGTTTACATGAATAAAACCTTCGATGGTCATACACCCAATGAATATAGTTTGTTGGATCTTGATCGTGGTGATACACATTAGGGATGGCAATTTTGCCCATGGGTATGGGTACCCGCGGGTACCCTACCCGAAAATAGTGGGCATGGGTGAGACTTTTTACCATTTCACACCCATGGGTATGGGTATCCATACCCGCAAAAATCATAGGTAGGGTATGGGTATGAAATTATACCCATGGGTAACCCAATGGATACCCAAAAAATATATTAATTAATTAAACCATGTAATATGTGAGTAAATAATTATCTTGAGTTCTTAACTAGCCCACGGACCATAGGCCCATAGCCAGCCATCGCCCCAGACCCCTCGTATACCTAAAGTACTTATCTTCTCTACTTTTCCTTGACTTCGGAAGATGAAGCAATCAAGAGCCGGGTTACTGAATCCTCATCGATTCATCCCAAACCAAGGCTATATATTGTACCCACCGATTGGGTACCTGAATTTAGACCTTTTTCTCATCTTAATTTTGTCATGTTAATCCTATATATTGTACCCACGGGATACCCATTAGGTATAGGATACCCGATGGGTATGGGCATGGGTACCAATTTGCGCCCATGGATAGTGAAGTGGGTGGGTATAGAAAAAAGATCTGGGTATGGGTTTGGGTAGAAAAGTGTCGTACCCGCCCATACCCTACCCATTGCCATCCCTAATACACATATTCATAATATTGAAGCCAAAAGATGCAAGGTTAATAATGATAGTGCAACTTATTTGTGGCACTGCCGTTTAGGTCATAATGGTGTAAAGCGCATGAAGAAACTCCATAGTGATGGACTTTTGGAATCACTTGATTATGAATCACTTGGTGCTTGCGAACCATGCCTCATGGGCAAGATGACTAAAACTCCGTTCTCCGAAACAATGGAGCGAGCAACAGAGTTGTTGGAAATCATACATACTGATGTATGCGGACCAATGAGTGTTGAAGCTCGCGGCGGGTATCTTTATTTTCTGACCTTCACTGATGATTTGAGCAGATATGGGTATATCTACTTAATGAAACACAAGTCTGAAACATTTGAAAAGATCAAAGAATTTCAGAGTGAAGTAGAGAATCATCGTAACAAGAAAATAAAGTTTCTACGATCTGATCGTGGAGGAGAATATTTGAGTTACGAGTTTGGTCTTCATTTGAAACAATGTGGAATAGTTTCACAACTCACGCCACCTGGAACACCACAGCGTAATGGTGTGTCCGAACGTCGTAACCGTACTTTATTGGATATGGTGTGATCTATGATGTCTCTTACCGATTTACCACTATCGTTTTGGGGTTATGCTTTAGAGACAGCTGCATTCACGTTAAATAGGGCACCATCTAAATCCGTTGATATGACACCTTATGAACTTTGCTTTAGCAAGAAACCGAAGTTGTCGTTTCTTAAAGTTTGGGGCTGCGATGCTTATGTGAAAACACTTCAACCTGATAAGCTCGAACCCAAGTCGGAAAAATGTGTCTTCATAGGATACCCAAAAGAGACTGTTGGGTACACCTTCTATCACAGATCCGAAGGCAAAATATTCGTTGCTAAGAACGGATCCTTTCTAGAAAAAGAGTTTCTCTCGAAAGAAGTGAGTGGGAGGAAAGTAGAACTTGATGAGGTAATTGTACCTTCTCCCGAATTGGAAAGTAGTACATCACAGAAAATTGTTCCAGTGATTCCTACACCAATCAGTGAGGAAGTTAATGATGATGATCATGAAACTTCGGATCAAGTTTCTGCTGAACGTCGTAGATCAACCAGAGTACGTTCCGCACCAGAGTGGTACGGCAACCCAGTTCTGGAAATCATGTTACTAGACCATGATAAACCTACGAATTATGAGGAAGCGATGATGAGCCCAGATTCCGCAAAATGGCTTGAAGCCATGAAATCTTAGATGGGATCCATGTATGAGAACAAAGTGTGGACTTTGGATGACTTGCCCGATGATCGGTAGGCCATCGAAAATAAATGGATCTTCAAGAGGAAGACCGACGCAGACGGTAATGTTACTGTTTACAAAGCTCGACTTGTTGCGAAAGGTTTTCGACAAGTTCAAGGAGTTGACTACGATGAGACTTTCTCACCTGTAGCGATGCTTAAGTCTGTCAGAATCATGTTAGCAATTGCCGCATTTTATGATTATGAAATCTGGCAAATGGATGTCAAAACTGCATTCCTGAATGGATATCTCAAAGAAGAGTTGTATATGATGCAACCAGAAGGTTTGGCCGATCCAAAAGGTGCTAACAAAGTATGCAAGCTCCAGCGATCCATCTATGGACTGGTGCAAGCATCTCGGAGTTGGAATATACGCTTTGATGAGGTGATCAAAGCATATGGTTTTATACAGACTTTTGGAGAAGCCTGTTTTTACAAGAAAGTGAGTGGGAGCTCTGTAGCATTTCTAATATTATATGTGGATGACATATTTTTGATTGGAAATGATATAGAATTTCTGGATAGCATAAAAGGATACTTGAATAAGAGTTTTTTCAATAAAAGACCTCGGTGAAGCTGCTTATATATTAGGCATCAAGATCTATAGAGATAGATCAAGACGCTTAATTGGACTTTCACAAAGCACATACCTTGATAAGATTTTGAAGTAGTTCAAAATGGATCAGTCAAATAAGGAGTTCTTGCCTGACTTGTAAGGTATGAAGTTGAGTAAGACTCAATGCCCGACCACTGCAGAAGATAGAGAGAAAATGAAAGTCATTCCCTATGCCTCAGCCATAGGATCTATCATGTATGCAATGCTGTGTACCAGACCTGATGTGTGCCTTGCTAAAAGTCTAGCAGGGAGGTACCAAAGTAATCCAGGAGTGGATCACTATACAGCGGTCAAAATATACCTTAGTAACTGGATGACTAAGGAAATGTTTCTCGATTATGGAGGTGATAAAGAGTTCATCGTAAAGGGTTACGCCGATGCAAGCTTTGACACTAAATCCAGATGACTCTAAGTATCAATCTGGATGCATATTGAAAATGGGAGCAATTAGCTAGAGTAGCTCTATGCAGAGCATTGTAGACATAGAAATTTGCAAAATACATACGGATCTGAATATGACAGACCCGTTGACTAAACTTCTCTCACAAGCAAAACAGGATCACACCTTATTACTCTTGGGTATTAATCACATAGCGATGTGAACTAGATTATTGACTCTAGAAAACCCTTTGGGTGTTGGTCACATGGCGATGTGAACTATGGGTGTTATACACATAACGATGTGAACTATCGGTATTAAATCACATGGCGATGTGAGCTAGATTATTGACTCTAGTTCAAGTGGGAGACTGAAGGAAATATGCCCTAGAGGCAATAATAAAGATGTTATTTGTATTTCCTTATATCATGATAAATGTCTTTTATTCATGCTAGAATTGTATTACCCGGAAACTTAGTACATGTGTGAATACATAGACAAAACAGTATGTCCCTAGTATGCCTCTACTAGACTAGCTCATTGATCAAAGATGGTTATGTTTCCTAGCCATAGACATGAGTTGTCATTTGATCAACGGGATCACATCATTAGGAGAATGATGTGATGGACAAGACCCATCCGTTAGCATAGCACTATGATCGTTTAGTTTTACTGCTATTGCTTTCTTCATGACTTATACATGTTCCTATGACTATGAGATTATGCAACTCCCGAATACCGTAGGAACACCTTGTGTGCTATCAAACGTCACAACATAACTGGGTGATCATAAAGATGCTCTACAGGTGTCTCCAAAAGTATTCGTGGTGTTGGCATAGATCAAGAATAGGATTTGTCACTCCGAGTGTCGGAGAGGTATCTCTGGGCCCTCTCGGTAACACACATCACAATAAGCCTTGCAAGCAAAAGACTAATGAGTTAGTCACAAGATGATGTGTTGCGGAACGAGTAAAGAGACTTGTCGGTAACGAGATTGAACTAGGTATAGAGATACCGACGATCGAATCTCGGGCAAGTAACATACCGTTTGACAAAAGGAACAACGTATGTTGTTATGCGGTTCTGACCGATAAAAGATCTTCGTAGAATATGTAGGAGCCAATATGAACATCCAGGTTCCGCTATTGGTTATTGACCGGATATGAGTCTCGGTCATGTCTACATAGTTCTCGAACCCGTAGGGTCCGCACGCTTAACGTTTGATGACGATCGGTATTATGAGTTTATGAGTATTGATGTACCGAAGGTAGTTCAGAGTCCCAGATGAGATCACAGACATGACGAGGAGTCTCGGAATGTCCGAGACATCAAGATTGATATATTGGACGACTATATTCGGACACCGGAAGTGTTCCGGAAAAGTTTCGGATTTATCGGGAATGCCGGAGGGGGTTACCGGAACCCCCTACGAGAGGGGATGGTCCATAGTGGGCCTAAAGGGAAAGAGAGAGGCAGCCCATAGGGCTGGCCGGCGCCCCCACCTAGGGTTCCTAGTTGGACTAGGATTGGGGGGGCGCCACCTCTCCTATTCCTTTCCCTCTTCCTTCTTTTGGTGAATCCTGTTGGAAATATGCCCTAGAGGCAATAATAAAAGAGTTATTATTATATTTCCTTGTTCATGATAATCTTTTATTATCCATGCTATAATTGTATTGATTGGAAACTTAAATACATGTGTGGATAAATAGACAAACTTTGTGTCCCTAGTAAGCTTCTTTAGGACTAGCTCGTTGGTCAAAGATGACCGCGGTTTCCAGGTCATAGACATGAGTTGTCATTTGATAACGGGATCACATCATTAGTAGAATGATGTGATGGACGAGACCCAAACGTTAAACATAGCTTTTGATCGTATCAGTTATCGCTATAGTTTTCTGCATGTCAAGTATAAGTTCCTATGACCATGAGATCATGTAACTCACTGACACCGTAGGAGTGCCTTGTGTGTGCCAAACATCGCAACGTAACTGGGTGACTATAAAGGTACTCTACAGGTATCTCCGAAGGTGTCTGTTGGGTTGACATGGATCGATACTGGGATTTGTCACTCCGTGTGACGGAGAGGTATCTCCGGGCCCACTCGGTAATACGTCATCTCAATGAGCTCAAAGTGACTAAGTAGTTAGTCACGGGATTATGTATTACGGAACGAGTAAAGAGACTTGCCGGTAACGAGATTGAACTAGGTATAGAGATACCGACGATCGAATCTCAGGCAAGTAACATACCGACGAGACAAAGGGAACTGTATACGGGATTGCCTGAATCCTTGACATCGTGGTTCATCCGATGAGATCATCGAGGAACGTGTGGGAACCAATATGGGTATCCAGATCCCTCTATTGGTTATTGACCTGGGAGTGTCTCGGTCATGTCTGCATAGTTTCCGAACCCGCAGGGTCTACACACTTAAGGTTCGGTGACGCTAGGGTTGTTAATGAGAACAGTGCATGGTAACCGAAGTTTGTTCGGAGTCCCGGATGAGATCCCGGACGTGATGAGGGTCTCCGGAATGGTCCGGGGACGAAGATTGATATATGGGATAAGAGTGAACGGAGTCCGGAATTGTTCCGGGGAACATCGGGAAGGAATCGGAGAACCGAAAGGTGTTTCGGGGGCCACGGTAAAGGTTACGGGCCCTATGGGCCATAAGTGGGGAGACACAACAGCCCACACAGGGGCTGTGCGCCCCCCCTAGGCCCCTCCACCTGCGCCTAAGGGGGCTGGGCCCCCCTAGGGCAGCCGCACCCCCTAGGACTTGGGGGGCAAGGCGCCTGGGGGGGGGGGAAACCCTAGCCCTGGCCGCCACCCCCCCTTGGCCGCCCCATCTGGCCTTGGCCGCCGCCCCCTAGGGGGAACCCTAGGGGCGCCCCCTCCCCTCTCTCCCCCCTATATAAAGAGAGGCAGAGGGAGGGCAGCAATACAAGTTCGTGCCTCGGCGCTGCCCTCTCTCTCCCACGAATATCTTCGTCTAGTTTGCAGTGCTTGGCGAAGCCCTGCTGGAATTCCTCCACCACCATCTCCACCACGCCGTCGTGCTGCTGGGTTTCTCCGTCAACTTCTCCTTCCCCCTTGCTGGATCAAGAAGGAGGAGACGTCCCCGAGCTGCACGTGTGTTGAACGCGGAGGCACCGTCCGTTCGGTGCTGGGATCTTCGGCGATTTGAATCGCGGCGAGTACGACTCCATCAACCGCGTTCTTGAACGCTTCCGCTTAGCGATCTACAAGGGTATGTGGATCCGACTCTTCCCTCGTAGATGCATCTCCTAGATTGATCTTGGTGAGCGTAGAAAAATTTTTGTTTCCCATGCAACGTTCCCCAACAGTGGTATCAGAGCTAGGATCTTGCGTAGATGCTTTCACGAGTAGAACACAAAGGGGTTTGTGGGCGTTGATGTTTAGATTGCTTCCCTCTTTGGTCTTTCTTGATTCAGCGGCATTATGGGATGAAGCGGCCCGGACCAACTTTACATGTCCACGTACATGAGACCGGTTCCATCGACAGACATGCGACTTTTGTTGCATAAGATGGCTGGCGGGTGTCTGTCTCTCCTATCTTAGTTGAATCGGATTCGACGAAGGCGGTCCTTGTAGAAGGTTAAATAGCAACTTAAATATCACCGTTGTGGCTTTGCGTAGGTAAGAAGCGTTCTTGCTAGATACCCATAGCAGCCACGTAAAACATGCAACAACAATTTAGAGGACGTCTAACTTGTTTTTGCAGGGTATGTATGTGATATGATATGGCCAGTGACATGATGAGATATATTTGATGTATGAGATGATCATGTTGTAATAGTTAATATCGACTTGCATGTCGATGTATACGGCAACCGGCAGGAGCCATAGGGTTGTCTTTAATTTTTGTATGACCTGCGTGTCAATCATTAAGCGCTATGTAATGCTTTACTTTATCGCTAAACGGTAGCAATAGTAGTAAGAGCATGGTGGGCGCGCGACAACCCCGATGGCGACACGATGATGGAGATCATGATGATGGGGATCATGGTGTTACGCCGGTGACGATGGAGATCATGCCGGTGCTTTGGAGATGGAGATCAAAAGCACGAGTTGATGGCCATATCATGTCACTTATGATTTGCATGTGATGTTAATCCTTTTATGCATCTTATTTTGCTTAGGACGACGGTAGCATTATAAGATGATCCCTCACTAAAATTTCAAGATAAAATTGTGTTCCCCCCAAGTGTGCGCCGTTGCGAAGGTTCGTCGTTTCGAAGCACCACGTGATGATCGGGTGTGATAGACTCTACGTTCGCATACAACGGGTGCAAGCCAGTTTTGCACATGCAGAACACTCGGGTTAGACTTGACGGGCCTGGCATGTACAGACATGGCCTCGGAACACGGAAGACCGAAAGGTCGAGCATGAGTCATATAGTAGATATGATCAACATGAAGATGTTCACCATTGACACCACCTCATCTCACGTGATGATCGGACTTGGGTTGGTGGATTTGGATCATGTCACGCTCGGATGACCAGAGGGATGTCAATTTGAGTGGGAGTTATAAGTAATTTGATTAGTTAAAACTCACTTATCATGAACAATAGTCTAAGATGTCTTTGCAAATCTTTTGTTGTAGATGGCTCCCGCAGTAGCTCCCCTGAATTTTAATGCGTTCCTAGAGAAAACTAAGCTGAAAGATGATGGGAGCAACTTTGTGGACTGGCTCCGCAATCTGAGGATCATCCTCACAGCTGCCCAAAAGGTTTATGTCCTAAATGCACCACTAGGTGAACCCCCCGCTCCGGCCTCTGTGGACGTTATGAACGCCTGGCAGTCGCGTGCGGATGACTACTCAGTAGTACAGTGTGCCATGTTGTATAGCTTGGAAGGAGGACTTCAAAGGCGTTTTGAACGTCATGGAGCATATGAGATGTTCCAGGAGTTGAAGTTCATCTTTGAGAAGAATGCCAAGATCGAGAGGTATGAGACCACCGATAAATTCTTTGCTTGCAAGATGGAGGAGAATTCGTCTGTCAGTGAGCACTTACTGAAGATGTCTGGGTACTATACCCGCATAGCTGATCTGGGACTTGTGTTCCCGGAGGAGGCTATCATTGACAGAATTCTCCAGTCACTCCCACCTAGCTACAAGAGCTTCGTGCAGCATTATAACATGCAAGGGATGAACAAAACCATCGCCGAGCTGTTTGCGATGCTGAAAGTCGCTGAGTCAGACATCCAGAAGGAGTATCAAGTGTTGATGGTCAATAAAACTACCAGTTTCAAGAAGAATGGCAAGGGCAAGAAGGGTAACTCTAAGAAGGGTGGCAAGGCAGTTGCTCATCCAGTGAAGAAACCCAAGGCTGGGCCCAAGCCAGAGACTGAGTGTTTCTATTGCAAGGGGAACGGCCACTGGAAGCGGAACTGCCGTAAGTATCTGGCAGACAAGAAGGGGGCCAACAACAACAAGCAAGCAAGGTATATGTGATATACATGTTATTGATGTGTACCTTACCAACTCTCGTTGTAGTGCCTGGGTATTTGATACCGGTTCGGTTGCTCACATTTGCAACTCTAAACAGGAACTACGGAATAAACGGAGGCTGGCAAAGGACGAAGTGACGATGCGCGTGGGGAATGGTTCCAAGGTTGATGTGATCGCCGTCGGCACGCTCGCTCTTCGATTACCATCGGGATTAGTTATGAACCTGAATAATTGTTATTTAGTGCCTGCGTTGAGCATGAACATTATATCTGGATCTTGTTTAATGCGAGACGGTTACTCATTTAAATCAGAGAATAAAGGTTGTTCTATTTATATGGGTAATATCTTTTATGGTCATGCACCCGAAGTAGGGGGTTTATTCTTATTGAATCTCGATAGTGATGATACACATGTTCATAACATTGATGCCAAAAGATGTAGAGTTGATAACAATAGTACCACTTTCTTGTGGCACTGCCGTCTGGGTCATATCGGCGTGAAACGCATGAGGAAGCTCCATGCTGATGGACTTTTGGAGTCTCTTGATTTTGAATCACTTGACACATGCGAGCCGTGCCTCATGGGCAAGATGACTAAGACCCCGTTTTCAGGAACAATGGAACGGGCAAGTGACTTATTGGAAATCATACATACTGATGTGTGTGGCCCGATGAGTGTCAAGAGCTCGTCGTAAAGGGTTACGTCGATGCAAGCTTTGACACTGATCCGGATGACTCTAAGTCTCAAACCGGATACGTATATATTCTCAACGGGGGAGCGGTAAGCTGGTGCAGTTCCAAGCAAAGCGTGGTAGCCGATTCTACATGCGAAGCGGAGTACATAGCTGCCTCGGAGGCGGCGAAGGAAGGTGTCTGGATGAAGGAGTTCATGACAGATCTTGGAGTTGTGCCTAGTGCATTGAACCCAATGACTCTGTTTTGTGACAACACTGGTGCCATTGCTCTAGCCAAGGAACCAAGGTTTCACAAGAGGACCAGACACATAAAGCGACGCTTCAATTCCATCCGCGATTCAGTCAAGGAGGAGGACATAAGCATTTGCAAAGTACACACGGATTTGAATGTTGCAGATCCGTTGACTAAACCTCTTCCACGGGCTAAGCATGATCAACACCAAGACTCTATGGGTGTTAGATTCATTACCTTGTAATGCTAGATTATTGACTCTAGTGCAAGTGGGAGACTGTTGGAAATATGCCCTAGAGGCAATAATAAAAGAGTTATTATTATATTTCCTTGTTCATGATAATCGTTTATTATCCATGCTATAATTGTATTGATTGGAAACTTAAATACATGTGTGGATAAATAGACAAACTTTGTGTCCCTAGTAAGCCTCTTTAGGACTAGCTCGTTGGTCAAAGATGACCGCGGTTTCCAGGTCATAGACATGAGTTGTCATTTGATAACGGGATCACATCATTAGGAGAATGATGTGATGGACGAGACCCAAACGTTAAACATAGCTTTTGATCGTATCAGTTATCGCTATAGTTTTCTGCATGTCAAGTATAAGTTCCTATGACCATGAGATCATGTAACTCACTGACACCGTAGGAGTGCCTTGTGTGTGCCAAACATCGCAACGTAACTGGGTGACTATAAAGGTACTCTACAGGTATCTCCGAAGGTGTCTGTTGGGTTGACATGGATCGAGACTGGGATTTGTCACTCCGTGTGACGGAGAGGTATCTCCGGGCCCACTCGGTAATACGTCATCTCAATGAGCTCAAAGTGACTAAGTAGTTAGTCACGGGATTATGTATTACGGAACGAGTAAAGAGACTTGCCGGTAACGAGATTGAACTAGGTATAGAGATACCGACGATCGAATCTCGGGCAAGTAACATACCGACGAGACAAAGGGAACTGTATACGGGATTGCCTGAATCCTTGACATCGTGGTTCATCCGATGAGATCATCGAGGAACGTGTGGGAACCAATATGGGTATCCAGATCCCGCTATTGGTTATTGACCTGGGAGTGTCTCGGTCATGTCTGCATAGTTTCCGAACCCGCAGGGTCTACACACTTAAGGTTCGGTGACGCTAGGGTTGTTAGTGAGAACAGTGCATGGTAACCGAAGTTTGTTCGGAGTCCCGAATGAGATCCCGGACGTGATGAGGGTCTCCGGAATGGTCCGGGGACGAAGATTGATATATGGGATAAGAGTGAACGGAGTCCGGAATTGTTCCGGGGAACATCGGGAAGAAATCGGAGAACCGAAAGGTGTTTCGGGGGCCACGGTAATGGTTACGGGCCCTATGGGCCATAAGTGGGGAGACACAACAGCCCACACAGGGGCTGTGCGCCCCCCCTAGGCCCCTCCACCTGCGCCTAAGGGGGTTGGGCCCCCCTAGGGCAGCCGCACCCCCTAGGACTTGGGGGGCAAGGCGCCTGGGGGGGGGAAACCCTAGCCCTGGCCGCCACCCCCCCTTGGCCGCCCCATCTGGCCTTGGCCGCCGCCCCCTAGGGGGAACCCTAGGGGCGCCCCCTCCCCTCTCTCCCCCCTATATAAAGAGAGGCAGAGGGAGGGCAGCAATACAAGTTTGTGCCTCGGCGCTGCCCTCTCTCTCCCACAAATATCTTCGTCTAGTTTGCAGTGCTTGGCGAAGCCCTGCTGGAATTCCTCCACCACCATCTCCACCACGCCGTCGTGCTGCTGGGTTTCTCCGTCAACTTCTCCTTCCCCCTTGCTGGATCAAGAAGGAGGAGACGTCCCCGAGCTGCACGTGTGTTGAACGCGGAGGCACCGTCCGTTCGGTGCTGGGATCTTCGGCGATTTGAATCGCGGCGAGTACGACTCCATCAACCGCGTTCTTGAACGCTTCCGCTTAGCGATCTACAAGGGTATGTGGATCCGACTCTTCCCTCGTAGATGCATCTCCTAGATTGATCTTGGTGAGCGTAGAAAAATTTTTGTTTCCCATGCAACGTTCCCCAACAAATCCTACTAGGAATAGGATTGCAATCCTATTCCTAGTAGGAGTCCACTCCCTAGCCGCACCAGGAAGGACCGGCCGGCCTCCCTCCCTTGCTCCTTTATATACGGGGGCAGGGGGCACCCAAAGACAGACAAGTTGAATTGTTTTAGCCGTGTGCGGTGCCCCCCTCCACAGAATCACACCTCGGTCAACCGTCGCGGAGCTTAGGCGAAGCCCTGCGCCGGTGAACACATCATATCCGTCACCACGCCGTCGTGCTGACGAAACTCTCCCGTGAAGCTCAACTGGATCAAGAGCTCGTGGGACGTCATCAAGCTGAACGTGTGCTGAACGCGGAGGTGCCGTACGTTCGGTGCTTGATCGGTTGGATCGCGAAGACGTTCGACAACATCAACCGCGTCACTTGACGCTTCCGCTCCCGGTCTACGAGGGTACGTAGACACACTCTTCCCTCTCGTTGCTATGCATCTGGTAGATAGATCTTGCGTGATCGTAGGAAAATTTTAAAATACTACGTTCCCCAACAATCCGATGGTATTTGTTGAGTTGGCATATATCGAGATTAGGATTTGTCACTCCGATTGTCGAAGAGGTATCTCTAGGCCCTCTCGGTAATGCACATCACTATAAGCCTTGCAAGAAATGTGACTAATGAGTTAGTTGAGGGATGATGCATTACGGAACAAGTAAAGAGACTTGCCAGTAACGAGATTGAACTAGGTATGATGATACCGACGATCGAATCTCGGGCAAGTAACATATCGATGACAAAGGGAACAACGTATGTTGTTATGCGGTTTGACCGATAAAGATCTTTGTAGAATATGTAGGAACCAATATGAGCAACCAGGTTCCGCTATTGGTTATTGACCGGAGATGAGTATCGGTCATTTCTACATAGTTCTCAAACCCATAGGGTTCGCACGCTTAACGTTCGATGACGATTGGTATTACGAGTTTATGTGTTTTGATGTACCGAAGGTAGTTCGGAGTCTCAGATGTGATCACGGATATGACGAGGAGTCTCGGAATGTCCGAGACATAAATATTCATATATTGGAAGGTTATATTCGAACACCGGATGAGTTCCGGAGGTTATCGGATAAATACCGGAGTACCGAGAGGTTACTGGAACCTCCCGGGGGGTTATAGGGCCTCATGGGCCCAAGTGGAGGAAGAGGAGGTGCGGCCAGCTAAGGGCGCACGCCCCCCCCCCCTAGCCCAAACCGAATTGGACTAGGGGGCCGACCCCGTTTCCTTCTTCTTCTTCTCTCCTTCCTTCCCCATCTCCTACTAGGAATAGGAAAAGGGGGGAATCTTACTTGGAGTAGGATTGCCCCCCCTAGGCGCGCCTCCTCCTCCTCCCCTCCCTCCTTTATATACGTGGGGAGGGGGCACCCCATAGACACACAAGTTGATTTTAATCGTGTGTGGTGCCCCTCCCCATAGATACACACCTCGGTCATATCGTTGTATTGCTTAGGCGAAGCCCTGCGCCGATAGCTTCATCATCACCATCACCACACCGTCATGCTGACGAACTCTCCTGTGACGCTCAACTAGATCAAGAGCTCGTGGGACGTCGTCGAGCTGAACGTGTGTTGAACGCGGAGGTGACGTACATTCGGTGCTTTGGATCGGTTAGATCGCGAAGACGTTCGACTACATAAACCGCGTCACTAGACGCTTCCGCTTTCGATCTACGAGGGTACGTAGACACACTCTCCCCGCTCGTTGCTATGCTTCTCCTAGATAGATTTTGCGTGATCGTACGAATTTTTTTGAAATACTACGTTCCCCAACAGTGGCATTGCTACTTCTTGAGCTTGCATTGTATTCCCTCGAAGAGGAAAGGGAGATGCAGCACAGTAGCGTAAGTATTTCCCTCAGTTTTTGAGAACCAAGGTATCAATCCAGTAGGAGACCACGCGCGAGTCCCTCGCACCTGCACAAACAAAAAAGAACTTCGCAGCCAACGCGATAAGGGGTTGTCAATCCCTTTACGGTCACTTACGAAATTGAGATCTGATAGAGATGATAGTTTAAATTTTTGGCATTTTTAGTTTATAAGAACAGCAAATAAAAGCGACAAAAGTAAAGTAGATGTAGATTGATATGTTGAGAATAGACCCTGGGGCCATAGTTTTCTCTAGTGGCTTCTCTCATGATAGCCATATTCTACGGCGGGTAAACAAATTACTGTCGAGCAATTGATAGAAAAGCGAATAATTATGAGACTATCTAGGCATGATCATTGTATATAGGCATCACGTCCGATACAAGTAGACCGACTCCTGCCTGCATCTACTACTATTACTCCACACATTGACCTCTATTCAGAATGCATCTAGTGTATTGAGTTCATAAGAACAGAGTAACGCCTTAAGCAAGATGACATGATGTAGAGGGATAAACTCATGCAATATGATATAAACCCCATCTTTTTATCCTCGGTGGCAACAATACAATACGTGCCTTGCTGCCCCTACTGTCACTGGGAAAGGACACCGCAAGATTGAACCCAAAGCCAAGCACTTCTCCCATTGCAAGAACTATAGATCTAGTAGGCCAAACCAAACCAATAATTCAAAGAGACTTGCAAGGATATTATGAGCACACATAAAAAGTTCAGAGAAGGAGCAAATATCTTTCATAGATAACCTTGATCATAAACTCACAATTCATCGGATCTCGACAAACACACCGCAAAAAGAGATTACATCGAATAGATCTCCTCGAAGACCGAGGAGAACTTTGTATTGAGATCCAGAGAGAGAGAAGAAGCCATTTAGATACTAGCTATGGACCCAAAGGTCTTTGGTAAAATACTCACAACTCATGGTGAGGGCGATGATGATGATGATGAAGGACTCTGTGATGGATCCCCCTCCGGTGGAGCTTCGGAATAGGCTCCAAGATGGGATCTTCACGGGAATGGATGGTACGGCGGTGGAATTAGGGTTTTCTCTCTGTTCACGGAGTTTCTGGGGTACGTAGACTTATATAGGAAGAAGGAGGGCATCGGGGGACGCTCGAGGGGGCCACGAGGCAGGGGGCGCGCCCTGGGAAGGGGGGCGCGCCCCCCACCCTCTTGGGCCAGCCCTCGATCCCCTGACGTGGTTCTCAAGCTTCGTGTGCATGATTTTCTCCAAAAATATCTCTCGCGAAGGTTTCATTCCATTTGGACTCCGTTTATAATTCTTTTTCTGCGAAACCCTGAAACAGGCAAAAACAGCATTCTGGACTGGGCCTTTGGGTTAGTAGGTTAGTCCCAAAAATGATATAAAAGTGAATGATAAAGCCCATTAAACATCCAAGACTTCATAAATAATAGCATGGAACAATAAAAAAATATAGATACATTAGAGACGTAGCAAGCATCCCCAAGCTTAATTCCTGCTCGTCCTCGAGTAGGTAAATGATAAAGAAAGAATTTTTGATGTGGAATGCTAACCAATATAGTTTTTCAATGTAATTCTCTTAATTGTGGCATGAATGTTCAGATCTGAAAGATTCAAGATAAAAGTCTATATTGACATAAGAAATAACAATACTTCAAGCATACTAACAAAGCAATCATGTCTTCTCAAAATACTATGGCTAAAGAAAGTTATACCTACAAAATCATATAGTATTGGCTATGCTCCCTTGTTATCACACAAAAATATCCATATCATGCACAACCTCGATTTCAGCCAAGCACTTGTTTTCATACTCCATCTTTTCTAACCTTTCAACTTTCACGCAATACATGAGCGTGAGCCATGGACATAGCACTATGGGTGGAATAGATGTGGTTGTGAAGAAGACAAAAAGAGGGAGATAGTCTCACATCAACTAGGCGTATCAACGGGCTATGGAGATGCCCATCAATAGATATCAATGTGAGTGAGTAGGGATTACCATGCAACGGATGCACTAGAGCTAAATATGAATGAAAGCTCAACAAAAGAAACTAGTGGGTGTGCATCCAACTTGCTTGCTCACGAAGACCAAGGGCATTTGAGGAAGCCCACTATTGGAATATACAAGCCAAGTTCTATAATGAAAATTCCCACTAGTATATGAAAGTGACTAAGCATGAGACTCTCTACAATGAAGAACATGGTGCTACTTTGAAGCACAAGTGTGGAAAAAATATAGTAGCAATTGTCCCTTTTTCTTTTCTTTTCTTCTTTCTTTTTTTTTCTTTTTTTGGGCCTTTCTCTTTTTTTTTCTTTGGCCTTTTTTTTGCGGAGGGGCTTTATAGATTTAGCTTTCCTCCCATGGGACAATGCTCTAATAATGATGATCATCACACTTTCGTTACAACTCGATATTACAACTCGATACTACAACAACAAAGTATGACTCTATATGAATGCCTCCGGCGGTGTACCGGTATGTGCAATGAAACAAGAGTGACAAGTATAACAATTATGCATGGTGGCCTTGCCATAAATACGATGTCAACTACATGATCATGCAATGGCAATATGATAATATGATGCGTGTCATATGAATGGAACGGTGGAAAGTTGCATGGCAATATATCTCGGAATGGCTATGGAAATGCCATGATAGGTAGGTATGGTGGCTGTTTTGAGGAACAATATGGTGGCTATTTTGAGGAAGGATATATAGTGGGTTTATGGCACCGACGAAAGTTGCGCGGTACAAGAGAGGCTAGCAATGGTGGAAGGGTGAGAGCGCGTATAATCCATGGACTCAACATTAGTCATAATAACTCATATACTTATTGCAAAAATCCAGGAGTCATCAAAACAAAGCAATCAACGCATGCTCCTAGGGGGGAGGTTGGTAGGAGTTAACCATCGCGCGCCCTCGACCTCCACACAAAGGTTGGCACTCTACAAATACCTCATGCTCTAACTGCGTCACATAGCGGTCAACATACGTGCATGATACGGGAATCACTAACCTTAACACAAGTATTTCTCAATTTCATAATAACTCCACTAGCATGACTCTAATATCACTATCCTCTTGTCTCAAAACAATTATCAAGCATCCAACATCTCATCATATTCAATGCACTTGGTGTGAATTTTTTTACTACATTGACATTGGATCTCTATCATGTGAAGACTAGTTTCTTTAGCATAAACACATTACCATGCTATTTTAATAGACTCTCAAATATATATAAGTGAAGCATGAGAGTTCAACAATTTCTACAAAATATTACCACCAGCGTGCTCTAAAAGATATAAGTGAAGCACTGGAGCAAAAACTATTCAACTCAAAAGATATAAGTGAAGCACATAGAGTGTTGTAAAAATTTCTAGGCCATATTTAACTCTCTCAAATAGGTGTGTCCAGCAACGATGATTGTGGAAAACTAACAAGCAAAGACTCAAATTATACAAGACGCTCCATGCAAAACACATATCATGTTGCGAATAAAAATATAGCTCCAAGTATAGTTACCGATGGATGAAGACGAAAGAGGGGATGCCTTCCGGGGCATCCCCAAGCTTAGGCTTTTGATTATCTTGAATTTACTTGGGGTGCCATGGGAATCCCCAATCTTAGTCCTTTGCTACTCCTTGTTCCATAGTCCATCAAAGCAATACTCAAAACTTGAAAACTTCACAACACAAAACTTAGACAAAAATTCTCGTGAGCTCCGTTAGTATAAGAAAGCAAACCACTACTCAAAGGTGCAGCAATGAATTCATTCTTTGTTTATATTAGTGTTAAACCTACTGTATTCCAACTTATGTATGGTTCATATCCTCCGATACTACTCATAGATGCATCGGAATAAGCAAACAACACACGAAAAACAGAATCTGTCAAAGACAGAGCAGTCTGTAGTAATCTGCGGGTTTCGCCTACTTCTGGAACTCCAAAAAATTCAAACTAAATTAGCAAATTTGAGGAATTTATCTACCAATCATCTGCAAAAATAATCAACTAAAAATCACGCTTCACTAAAATATGAAGACTACTTTAGCGAGCACTAACCATTCTGTTTTTCACAGCAAGATCACATAGACTTCACACAAGTCTTCCCAAAGGTTCTACTTGGCACAAACACTAAAAAAAACATGAAACCACATCTAATCAGAGGCTATATGAAATATTTATTTCCTAACAGCAACAAAAACAAAAAACATAAAATTGGGTTGCCTCCCAACAAGCGCTATCGTTTTACGCCCCTAGCTAGGCACGATACAAGATAAATCTAGGGATAGCCATAGTGGTACGATATGTCGCAAAAGCTCATCTCATATTCCCTACGTTCAGCAGCAAGCTTCCTTTGTGGCAAGCAAAAGTAATCAAAAGGGCTAAATTTAATGGGACAAAAGTCCCCTACATCAATCTCGGGAGGAACAGGTTCCTCCTTTGGCCCTTTGTAGTGGATGACCAATTCATCATTATAGGCATTCTTTTGGCAGAAGGTCATAAGCCTTCGCTCAAGGGAGAAGCCTAACCCATTATTTTGAACAGAAAAATCATCGTTTATCTCAGAAATTCTATCAATCAAGATCTCAATAGGAACCTTTTTTCTAAGGTTTTCATTAAAAGCAACATGATCAGGAGATCGCAACCGCATTAGGTCTTCTTGATTGAACAAGATGGCCTCTATAGGAGGTCGACCGGCATCTACTCCGTAATGAGCAAAGATTTCTCTGGCCTCTTTCATGATATATCTAAATTCATGAGCCTAGAAGATAGTAGCTGCACGCTTAACAAAAGAATGCTCAATATTGGAGAACTCCAAAAATATTCTCTGAATACAGGGATGCATATGGATGAATTGCCTATCAATTTCTATTATGAGCGTAGATACAACATCTGCAAGGCTACTAGTTCTGTGAATAATAGAGCCACCCAAAGTGAGCAAAGCACCGGCACAAGTAAAGAAGTCTTGAAGAACTCCTTTTCCAATAATATTACCACTACCAACCCGGAACTTCTTAATATGTAAAGTAGTAGCTTCATCCGGGGGGTCAACATGGACGTTGCCCTCGACATTGCTACCCTTCTCGATAAAATCGTCCCCCATCTCAGACATGAGGGTAAACCGGCAAGCAATGCACACAAGCAAACAAGAAGCAAGCAAACGATAAACACACGATGGAAGAAGGGCAAATAAAACAGCAAGGGTGAAGTGGGGGAGAGGAAAACGAGAGGCAAATAAATGTAATGCCAAGGATAAGGGTTTCTGATAGGTACTTGGTATATGACTTTTGCGTAAGCCTCCCCGGGAACGGCGCTAGAAATTCTTCTTGCTACTTCTTGAGCTTGCGTTTTATTCCCTCGAAGAGGAAAGGGAGATGCAGCACAGTAGCGTAAGTATTTCCCTCAGTTTTTGAGAACCAAGATATCAATCCAGTAGTAGACCACGCGTGAGTCCCTCGCACCTGCACAAACAAATAAGAACTTCGCAGCCAATGCGATAAGGGGTTGTCAATCCCTTTACGGTCACTTACGAAAGTGAGATTGATAGAGATGATAGTTTATATTTTTGGTATTTTTAATTTATAAGAACAGCAAATAAAAGCGATAAAAGTAAAGTAGATGTAGATTGATATGTTGAGAATAGACCCGGGGGCCATAGTTTTCTCTAGTGGCTTCTCTCATGATAGTGATATTCTACGGCGGGTAAACAAATTGATGTCGAGCAATTGATAGAAAAGCGAATAATTATGAGACTATCTAGGCATGATCATTGTATATAGGCATCATGTCCGAGACAAGTTGACCGAAACGATTCTGCATCTACTACTATTACTCCACACATCGCCCGCTATCCAGCATGCATCTAGTGTATTGAGTTCACACGAACAGAGTAACGCCTTAAGCAAGATGACATGATGTAGAGGGATAAACTCAAGCAATATGATATAAACCCCATCTTTTTATCCTTGATGGCAACAATACAATACGTGCCTTGCTGCCCCTACTATCACTGGGAAAGGACACCGCAAGATTGAACCCAAAGCGAAGCACTTCTCCCATTGCAAGAACTATAGATCTAGTAGGCCAAACCAAACCAATAATTCGAAGAGACTTGCAAGGATATTATGAGCGCACATAAAAAGTTCATAGAAGAACCAATTATCTTTCATTGATAACCTTGATCATAAACTCACAATTCATCGGATCTCGACAAACACACCGCAAAAAGAGATTACATCGAATAGATCTCCTCGAAGACCAAGGAGAACTTTGTATTGAGATCCAGAGAGAGATAAGAAGCCATCTAGATACTAGCTATGGACCCGAAGGTCTGTGGTAAACTACTCACAGCTCATGGTGAGGGCGATGATGATGATGATGAAGGACTCTGTGATGGATCCCCCTCCGGTGGAGCTCCGGAACAGGCTCCAAGATGGGATCTTCACGGGAATAGAAGGTACGGCGGTGGAATTAGGGTTTTCTCTCTGTTCACGGAGTTTCTAGGGTATGTAGACTTATATAGTAAGAAGGAGGGCACCGGGGGACGCACGAGGGGGCCACGAGGCAGGGGCGCGCCCTGGGAAAGGGGCGCGCCCCCCCACCCGCGTGGGCCAGCCCTCGATCCCCTGACGTGGTTCTCAAGCTCCGCGTGCGTGATTTTCTCCTAAAATATCTCTCGCGAAGGTTTCATTCCGTTTGGACTCCGTTTGATATTCTTTTTCTGCAAAACCCTGAAACAGGAAAAAAACAGCAATATGGACTGGGCCTTTGGGTTAGTAGGTTAGTCCCAAAAATGATATAAAAGTGAATGATAAAGCCCATTAAACATCCAAGACTTCATAAATAATAGCATGGAACAATCAAAAATTATAGATACGTTGGAGACGTATCAGGCATCAGAGCCAGGTCTATACGTAGATGATATGCACGAGTAGAACACAATGAGTTGTGGGCGATAATAGTCATACTGCTTACCAGCATGTCATACTTTGATTCAGTAGTATTGGGAGATGAAGCGGCCCGGACCAACATTACGCGTACGCTTACGTGAGACTGGTTTCACCATTACGAGCACTTGTTGCTTAAAGGCCGCCTGCGGGTGTCTGTCTCTCTCACTTTAGTTGAATCGAGTGTGGCTACGCTCGGTCCTTGTGAAGGTTAAAACAACACACTTGACGAAAAATCATTGTGGTTTTTGTATGCGTAAGTAAGAATGGTTCTTGCTAAGCCCGTAGTAGCCACGTAAAACTTGCAACAACAAAGTAGAGGACGTCTAACTTGTTTTTGCAGGGCATGTTGTGATGTGATATGGTCAAGACGTGATGAGTTATAGGTTATTATATGAGATGATCATGTTTTGTAATTTATCGGCAACCGGCAGGAGCCTTATTGTTGTCTCTTTATTGTATGAATTGTGAAGGCCATATAATTGATTTAATTCATCACTATGAGTTAGCGATAATAGTAGTAGCAATAGTTGGCGAGACGACCACGACGCTATGATGAAGATCATGGTGTCTAGCCGGTGACGATGGAGATCATGACGAAGCTTTGGAGATGGAGATCAAAAGCACAAGATGATGATGGCCCTATCATGTCACATATTTTGATTGCATGTGATGTTTATCTTATTATGCTTATTATTTTGCTTAGTACGGCGGTAGCATTATAAGATGATCCCTTACAAAATTTCAAGGTACAAGTGTTCTCCCTGAGTATGCACCGTTGCGAAAGTTCGTTGTGCCGAGACACCACGTGATGATCGGGTGTGATAAGCTCTACATTCAAATACAACGGGTGTAAGACGGTTTTGCAAAGACATGGCCTCGAAACACTGGAGACTGAAAGGTCGAGCGTGAATCATATAGTAGATATGATCAACACAAGATGTTCAGCATTGAAAACTACTCCATCTCACGTGATGATCGAACATGGTTTAGTTGATTTGGATCACGTGATCATTTAGATGACTAGAGGGATGTCTATCAAAGTGGGAGTTATTTAGTAATATGATTAATTGAACTTTAATTTATCATGAACTTAGTCCTGGTAGTATTAGCATATCTATGTTGTAGATCAATAGCTCGCGATGTAGCTCCCCGTTTATTTTTATATGTTCCTACAGAAATATAAGTTGAAAGATGATAGTAGCAATGATGCGGACTTGTTCCCTGATCTGAGGATTTTCCTCATTGCTGCACAGAAGAATTATGTCCTTGATGCACCGCTAGGTGACAGACCTATTGCAGGAGCAGATGCAGACATTATGAACGTTTTAACAAAATCTCGGTATGATGACTACTTGATAGTTTAGTGCAGCATGCTTTACGGCTTAGAACCGGGACTTCAAAAATGTTTTGAATGCCACGAAGCATATAAGATGTTCCTAAGAGTTGAAATTGGTATTTCATACTCATGCCCGTATCAAGAGGTATGAGACCTCTGACAGTACTTTTCCTACAAGATGGAGGAGAATAGCTCAACCAGTGAGCACGTGCTCAGATTGTCTGGGTACTACAATTGCTTGAATCAAGTGGGAGTTAATCTTCCAGATAAGATAGTAATTGAGAAAGTTCTCTAGTCACTATGTCCAAGTTACTAGAACTTCGTGATGAATTATAATATGCAAGGGATGACGAAATTAATTCCCGAGGTCTTCGCGATGCTGAAATCGACGAAGGTAGAAATCAAGAAAAAGCATCAAGTGTTGATTGTTGACAAAACCACTAGTTTCAAGTAAAAGGGTAAAGGAAAAGAAAGGGAACTTTAAGAAGAATGGCAAGCAAGTTGCTACTCCCATGAAGAAACCCAAAGCTAGCCCCAAGCCTGAAACTGAGTGCTTCTACTGCAAAGGAAATGGTCACTGGAAGTTGAACTACCCTAGAAACTTGGTGGATAAGAAGGATTGCAAAGTGAACAAAGCTATATTTGATATACATGTTATTGATGTGTACTTTACTAGTGTTTATAGCAACCCCTCGGTATTTGATACTGGTTCAGTTTCTAAGAGTAGTAACTCAAAACGGGAGTTGCAGAATGAACAGAGACTAGTTAAGGGTGAAGTGACGATGTGTGTTGGAAGTGGTTCCAAGATTGATATGATCATCATCGCACACTCCCTATACTTTTGGGATTAGTGTTGAACCTACATAAATGTTGTTTGGTGTTTGCGTTGAGCATGAATATGATTTGATCATGATTATTGCAATATGTTTATTCAATTATAATCAGAGAATAATTGTTGTCATGAATAAAACCTTCGATGGTCATACACCCAATAAAAATAGTTTGTTGGATCTCGATCGTAGTGATACGCATATTCATAATATTGAAGCCAAAAGATGCAAAGTTAATAATGATAGTGCAACTTATTTGTGGCACTGCCGTTTGGGTCATATTGCTGTAAAGCGCATGATAAAACTCCATGCTGATGGGATTTTTGAATCACTTGATTATGAATTATTTGATGCTTGCGAACCATGCCTCATGGACAAGATGACTAAGACTCCGTTCTCCGGAACAATGGAGCGATCAACTAACTTATTGGAAATAATACATACTGGTGTATGCGGTCCGATGAGTGTTGAGGCTTGCGGCGGGTATCGTTATTTTCTGACCTTCACAGATGATTTGAGCGGATATGGGTATATCTACTTGATGAAACATAAGTCTGAAACATTTGAAAAGTTCAAAGAATTTCAGTGTGAAGTGGAAAATCATCGTAACAAGAAAATAAAAGTGTCTACGATTTGATCGTGAAGGCGAATATTTGAGGTTACGAGTTTGGCCTTCATTTAAAACAATGTGAAATAGTTTCGCAACTCACGTCACCTGGAACACCACAGCGTAATGGTGTGTCCGAACGTCGTAACCGCACTTTATTAGATATGGTGCGATCTATGATGTCTCTTACCGATTTACCACTATCGTTTTGGGGTTATGCATTAGAGACGGCTGCATTCACGTTAAATAGGGAACCATCTAAATCCGTTGAGACGACATCGTATGAACCGTGGTTTGGCAAGAGACCTAAGATGTCGTTTCTTAATATTTGGGGCTGTGATGCTTATGTGAAAAAGCTTCAACCTGATAAACTCGAACCCAAGTTGGAGAAATGTGTCTTCATAGGATACCCAAAGGAAACTATTGGGTACACCTTCTATCACAGATCCGAAGGAAAAATATTTGTTGCTAAGAATAGATCCTTTCTAGAGAAGGAGTTTCTCTCGAAAGAAGTGAGTGGGAGGAAAGTAGAACTTGATGAGGTAATTGTACCTTCTCTCGAATTGGAAAGTAGTACATCACAGAAACTAGTTCCAGTGATTCCTACACCAATCTGTGAGGAAGCTAATGATGATGATAATGAAACTTCAGATCAAGTTACTACTGAACTTCGTAGGTCAACCAGAGTGCGTTCCACGCCAGAGTGATACGGTAACCCGGTTCTGGAAGTCATGTTGCTAGTGCATGATGAACCTACGAACTATGAGGAAGCGATGATGATCCCAGATTCCGCAAAATGGCTTGAGGCCATGAAATCTGAGATGGGATCCATGTATGAGAACAAAGTGTGGACTTTGGTTGACTTTCCCGATGATCGGCAAGCCATTGAAAATAAATGGATCTTTAAGAGGAAGACTGACGCCGATGGTAATGTTACTATCTACAAAGCTCGACTTGTTACGAAAGGTTTTCGACAAGTTCAAAGGTGTTGACTACGATGAGATTTTCTCACACGTAGCGATGCTTAAGTCTGTCTAAATCATGTTAGCAATTGCCACATTTTATGAAATCTGGTAAATGGATAACAAAACTGTGTTCTTTAATGGATTTATTAAAGAAGAGTTGTATATGATGCAACTAGAAGGTTTTGTCAATCCTAAAGGTGCTAACAAAATGTGCAAGCTCCAACGATCCATCTATGGACTGGTGCAAGCATCTCGGAGTTGGACTATACGCTTTGATAAGTTGATCAAAGCATATAGTTTTATACAGACTTGCGGTGAAGCCTGTATTTACAAGAAAGTGAGTGGGAGCACTACAACCTTTCTGATAAGTATATGTGAATGGCATATTGTCGATCGGAAATGATGTAGAATTTTCTGGAAAGCATAAAGGAGTGTTTGAAAGGAGTTTTTCAAAGAAAGACCTTGGTGAAGCTGCTTACATAATGAGCATCAGGATCTATAGAGATAGATCAAGACGCCTGATAAGTTTTTTTTTTCAATGAGTGCATACCTTGACAAGTTTTTGAAGTAGTTCAAAATGGAACAGTCAAAGAAAGAGTTCTTGCCTGTGTTGCAAGGTGTGAAGTTGAGTAAGACTCAAAGCCCGACCACAGCAAAAGATATAGAGAGAATGAAAGTCATTCCCTATGCCTCAGCCATAGGTTCTATAAAGTATGCCATGTTGTACACCAGACCTATTGTATGCCCTGCCCTGAGTTTGGCAAGGGAGTACAATTTTGATCTAGGACTAGATCACTGGACAGTGGTCAAAATTATCCTTAGAGGACTAAGGAAATATTTCTCGGTTATGGAGGTGATAAAGAGTTCGTCGTAAAGAGTTATGTCGATGCAAGCTTTGACATCGATCTAGATGACTCTAAGTCTCGATCTGGATACATATTGAAAGTGATTGACTTGACCCATTCCGTTAGCTTAGCACTTGATCATTTAGTATGTTGCTATTGCTTTCTTCATGACTTATACATGTTCCTATGACTATGAGATTATGCGACTCCCGAATACTGGAGGAACACTTTGCGTGCTATCAAACGTCACAACATAACTGGGTGATTATAAAGATGCTCTACAGGTGTCTCCGATGGTGTTTGTTGAGTTGGCATAGATCGAGATTAGGATTTGTCACTCAGATTGTCGGAGAGGTATCTCTGGGCCCTCTCGGCAATGCACATCACTATAAGCCTTGCAAGCAATGTGACTAATGAGTTAGTTGCGGGATGATGCATTACAGAACGAGTAAAGAGACTTGCCAGTAACGAGATTGAACTAGGTATGATGATACCGACGATCGAATCTCGGGCAAGTAACATACCGATGACAAAGGGAACAACGTATGTTGTTATGCGGTTTGACCGATAAAGATCTTTGTAGAATATGTAGGAACCAATAAGAGCATCCAGGTTCCTCTATTGGTTATTGACCGGGGATGAGTCTCGGTCATGTCTACATAGTTCTCGAACCCGTAGGGTCCGCACGCTTAATGTTCGATGACAATCGGTATTATGAGTTTATGTGTTTTGATGTACCGAAGGTAGTTTGAAGTTCCGAATGTGATCACGGACATGAAGAGGAGTCTAGGAATGTCCGAGACATAAAGATTCATATATTGGAAGGTTATATTCGGACACCAGATGAGTTCCGGAGGTTATCGGATAAATACCGGAGTATCGGGAGGTTAACGGAACCTCCCGGGGGGTTAATGGGCCTCATGGGCCCAAGTGGAGGAAGAGGAGGTGCGGCCAGCTAGGGGCGCGCGGCCCTCCTATCCCAAACCGAATTGGACTAGGGGGCCGGTCCCCCTTTCCTTCTTCTTCTTCTTCTCTCCTTCCTTCCCTCTCTCCTACTAGGAATAGGAAAAAGGGGGGAATCCTACTTGGAGTAGGATTGCCCCCCCCCTAGGCGCGCCTCCTCCTCTCCTCCCTCCTTTATATACGTGGGGAGGGGGCACCCCATAGACACACAAGTTGATTTTAATCTTGTGCGGTGCCCCTTCCCACAGATACACACCTCGGTCATATCGTTGTAGTGCTTAGGCGAAGCCCTGCGCCGATAGCTTCATCATCACCGTCACCACGCCATCGTGCTGACAAAACTATCCTGTGACGCTCAACTGGATCAAGAGCTCGTGGGACGTCATCGAGCTGAACGTGTGCTGAACGCGGAGGTGCCATACGTTCGGTGCTTGGATCGGTTAGAGCGCGAAGACGTTCGACTACATCAACCGCGTCACTAGACGCTTCCGATTTCGGTCTACGAGGGTACGTAGACACACTCTGCCCGCTCGTTGCTATGCTTCTCCTAGATAGATCTTGCGTGATCGTAGGGATTTTTTTTTTGAAATACTACGTTCCCCAACAGCTTTATGCAAAACAAGTTGCATGTCTGTCGGCGGAACCGGTCTCATGAACGTGGTCATGTAAGATTGGTCTGGGCCGCTTCATCCAACAATACCGCCAAATCAAAATAATACGTTGGTGGTAAGCAGTATGACTATCATCGCCCACAACTCTTTGTGTTCTACTCGTGCATATCACACGCATAAACCTCGCTCGGATGCCACTGTTGGGAAATGTAGCATGCAATTTCAAAAAAAAATCCTACGCTCACACAAGATCTATCTAGGAGATGCATAGCAATGAGAGGGGGAGAGTGTGTCCACGTATCCTCGTATACCAAAAGCGGAAGCGTTAGTTTAACGCGGTTAATGTAGTCGAACATCTTCGCGATCCAACCGATCAAGTACCAAACATACGGCACCTCGGAGTTCAACACACGTTCAACTCGATGACGTCCCTCGAACTCTTGATCCAGCAAAGTGTCGAGGGAGAGTTTCTTCAGCATGATGGCGTGATGACGGTGATGGTGAAGTGATCCGCGCAGGGCTTCACCTAAGTACTATGACAATATTACCAGAGGAGTAAACGATGGAGGGGGGCACCGCACACGGCTAAGAAACAATTGATGTCCTTTGGGATGCCCCCTGCCCCCGTATATAAAGGAGGAGAGGGGAGGAGGCCGGCCTAGGGGGCGCCAAGTGGGGGGGAACCCACTTGGACTCCTAGTCCTATTCGGCCCCCCTTCCTTCTTTCGGAGGGGGGAAAGAGGGAAGGAGAGGGAGATGGAGAAGGTAAGGGGGGTTGCGCCCCCTCCACTTGTCCAATTCGGACTCCCCATGGGGGAGGGGGCGCACGCCACCCCCTTGTGGGTTGCCCTCTCTCTCCCCTATGGCCCATGTGGCCCATTTCTTTCACCGGGGGGTTCCGATAACCTCCCGGTTCTCTGATAAATACCCGAAACACTTCGGAACCATTCCGATGTCTGAATACTATCGTCCAATATATCAATCTTTACCTCTCGACTATTTCGAGACTCCTCGTCATGTCAGTGATCTCATCCGAGACTCGGAACAATCTTCGGTCACCAAAACACATAACTCATAATACAAATCGTCATTGAACGTTAAGCGTGCGGACCCTACGGGTTCGAGAACTATGTAGACATGACCGAGACATATCTCTGATCAATAACCAACAGCGGAAGCTGGATGCTCATATTGGTTCCTACATATTCTACGAAGATCTTTATCGGTCAAACCGCAATGACAACATACGTCATTCCCTTTGTCATCGGTATGTTACTTGCCCGAGATTCGATCGTCAGTATCTCCATACCTAGTTCAATCTCGTTACCGGCAAGTCTCTTTACTCGTTCTGTAATGCATCATCCCGCAACTAACTCATTAGTCACATTGCTTTCAAGGCTTATCATGATGTGCATTACCGAGAGGGCCCAAAGATACTTCTCAGATACTTGGAGTGACAAATTCTAGTATCGATCTATGCCAACCCAACAAACACCTTCGGAGACACCTGTAGAGCATATTTATAATCACCCAATTATGTTGTGACGTTTGATAGCACACAAGGTGTTCCTCTAGTATTTGGGAGTTGCATAATCCCATAGTCACAGGAATATGTATAAGTCATAAAGAAAACAATAGCAATAAAACTTAACGATCATTATGCTAAGCTAACGGATGGGTCTTGTCCATCACATCATTAGATGATGTGATCCCGTTCATCAAATGACAACACATGTCTATGATCAGGAAACTTAACAATCCTTGATTAACGAGCTAGTCAAGTAGAGGCATACTAGGGACACTTTGTTTTGTCTATGTATTCACACATGTATCAAGTTTCCAGTTAATACAATCTAGCATGAATAATAAACATTTGTCATGATATAAGTAAATATAAATAACAACTTTATTATTGCCTCTAGGGTATATTTCCTTCAAAATTGATGATTGGTACTAATAACTAGTCAATGATGGAAAAAAAAGAACTATGTTAATGGAGTGATGATTGACACTTGTAACTAGTCATACAAAAGAACTATACAAAGATGTGCCAATGGGTTGAGGCTTGAGACTAATATAATGTTTTTAGCACTATAATTGGAATATATCGAACAATTATTCATATGGAATTGGTTTATGGTGATTGATCCCAAGAAATAACATGCAAAAAAAACCAAAACCAAGCCAAGGTTAGGTGGTTTCTTAAAACACACGTTCGTGCACTCGATCCATCGTCTATGTATATATGTATACTAAGAGAGGCACGATTAACCGAACCTAAAATGGCAAGGCAAGGCCCAACCAAGCCCATAAGTTGACTGAGGCACTAGTCAGGTTTTAGGCATATGAAGCCAGAAACGCCTAAGTTCTACCTAAAATGGCCTAGATTTAGGTAAAAAGTGGCAATACTTGTCAAATCTCACAATCCACCCCTCTAGGCCGGAATCCATCAATTTAGGCGACAATTAGGCGGGTTGCCCAGTTTCAGGCAAGTTTGTAGGCCAACAGCCTCGTACATCCCATGCACTACTACCTAGCTTTTGAGTCTAATCAATCAACCTCAATATATGGGCCAACCTGAGCTGGGCCCAACAACCTCAGTGTTTGCTTCTTTTATATTCACATGTACTATCAAGTCTGAGCATATGGTTCTTTCATCTCTAAATGCTAGTACTACTTCCATTTCTTGTGAAAATAGAGTCGTGCGTGAACCTAGGTGTTCATATATATGAGCCCATTTCATCATTAGAGCACTAAATATGTTTTTTGAGTACAATAGAATATAGATATATGTAACCCTAGGTGTTCACATATATGAAGCCTATGTGTTCATATATATGATCCCATTTCATCATCTGGTTATTTTGCTATATTTAGGGTTATTATGAATATATTTAGTTTTTTAGGCTAGATTGTTTTAGGGTTTTTTTAGGCTTGTGTGTTTTGGGTTGCATATGGGGGTCATGCAGGGTTTGATGTGAGGAAGAGAAACAAAAATGTAAGCAAGTGTGATGGTGAAGTGACTTCATTCAGATTTGTTTGTTCAAATGAGGGTATTCGAAAGAAAGGGATAGCATTAGATTATGTGCCAAAGCATATTAGAGCTGAAACAATAACATATTGCAAAGCTCGGATGACTATAACATTGGATCGATTGGCAAAAAATGATGAAGTCACAGATATTGTGCTAGAACACAATCATTACCTCCAATTGCCACAAACTTGCCACTTGATGGCATCACAAAAGAAGATTTCCAAAGTACAAGCTTTTGAAATAGAAACCGCTGATGATTCTGGAATCATGCTAAAAGCTACACATGAGCTTGCTTGTCGTCAAGTTTAGTTTGGGAGAAGTACACAACTTAGTGAGAGCTTCAACAATTCATTGAAAACCCATTTGAAATCAGATTTTCATATTGTTCGGTTCTTGATGCATTTTGAGAGGACAGTGGAAGTAAAACGAAGAAAGGAATTGCAATCTGATTTTGATGCAAGGAAGAAGTTGCCAAGAATCAAGATGAACACACCTATGTTGGTGCTAACAAGCAAAGAGTACACTCCAATTATTTTTGAAGCTTTCCAAAGCGAATATGAAAGATCGATGGCTGCATGCACTGGAGCATTAGATGGACATAACAAGTTCGCAGTTGCTATTGGGAGTTTGCATGGTGATTTAAAATTCGAGGAGGAGCGCATAGTGATTTGTGATCCTCTAACCCCAAACAGTTTCATGTAGTTGTGGAATGTTCAATAGGACGGGAATATTGTGTGGACATGGTCTCAAAGTGCTTGATTTGATGAATATAAAAGTATTGTCAGCACATTATATCTTAAAGAGGTGGACTAGAGAAGCACGCAATGGAAGCATACAAGATAGACAAGGAAGGAACGTGATAGAAAATCCAAAGTTGGAAGCCCAACTTCGGTACAAGGATTCGTCTCACAAATTTCACACTTTGGCATATAAAATAGCCTACTCTCTAGAATGTTGTTTGATGTTAGAAAATGCACTTGATTGCATTGGTCCACGACTAGAGGATAAACTCAATGCAACTACCAATGCGCCGAATAAGCCATGCAATGACAAAGAAAATGTTGACCCAAATATGCAACAAACAAATGAGGTTCTTAGTGCTCCAAAGCTCGAGAAAAAAGAGGTTCAATAAAAAAAATGAGGAGAAGACAAACATGGCTTGATAATTTACTCGAAAGGAAGTGCAAGCCAACTAAAGTTGCTCCATCCAAAAACCAAAGAGCAAATGTGTGTAGCAATATGTACATGATGTGTTGTTACCGTTCATTCCTAAACTTACTAGAAGTTTTATTGCAGCAACACAAGAAACATGATGGTGCAGAGCCTCAAGTAGGAGTGGAGAAGGATGGGCGCGATAAAGGAGCAAATATGGAGTTTCAAGAGTGCAACAAGATAATGAGTTGCATGCAGCTCTTGCTCTTGACAGCTACCCGTTATGATGAAAATCTGTTCTAGCATGTACAAGCTTTTAGATAGTATTTTGGGCGGTGTCGACTGTATTTTGGACAGGGTTGACTATAGTATTTTGGACTTGTGGGCTAACAATAGTCTTTTGTGGCCTATGTGTACTAGTAAAAGAGCCAACTCTATGTACTTGAATGATCATGTAAGAACAAATTTCAATGTCAAGTGCTTTAAAAATTAGTTTGTTCAGACCTGCAAAAGAATTTGTATTGTGTTCAACTTTCTGTTGTTGTTGTGTTTTCCTGCTGTTAACTCATGGGCTAACAGTGCACTGGTGGTTGTATTGAAGTGTTCAGACGTACTCCTTTTTTGTTGAAGTTTGCTAGTATTGTGTTAACTTAACCAATGCTCTGCTCTCTTCTCTGCCTGAAGAAAGTGCACTCCGTTCTCTGTTGTTTTGTCCACTCATTCAGTTTCTTTTGACTGTGAACTGCTGCTGGCCGCTGGATCAATTCCAACGGTGGATGGTAGGGGGCAAGGTACGCTGTGCCTTGTCCACAGCAAGGCACTGGATATCGGTCCACAAAGGACCAAAAAAAACTTACTAAGATAACGAAATGTGATGTCAGCTGAATGAGACCAAACTATATCTCGTCTAGATGAGTTCTAAGCACTCTCATCAACATTTATACAACTTCGGTATTTTATATAAATGGACGCTAAAGATTTTGACAAAATTGACAGAGAGAAATAATAAAGGATACAAAGGGAATTACTCTCCTATGATTCTGCAAGTTCAGAATGTAATAAAACTGACGTGGTCTCTTGTACTCTGCTTGCTAATAAATACATGACCAGGTGGCTCGAGAGGGGTGTGTCGAACCACCACGGAAAATTATCTGTGCTGAGGACTGGACGATCTCTCTAAGTTGCTTGACTATTGATTCTTGTGTTTCCCTGTCCCTTGGAAAGAAGCCCCCTACAGGAGGAGGTATAGGGATCATTGTTTCACAGCCCTCGCATGGATATTGACCATCTGTCAGAAGAACCGTCTTCAGGTCTGGAGCTCGACCCATCACGGTACTTGCAAATAACAAGTGATGGTCCAGTAGGGGCCTAAAACCACCAAACTGGAACTCTTTCAGTTGCCACTTGTGACAGCTCGTGAACCCAGGAATCTTCCATGAAGGTTCCACTCTCTGAGGACCAAAGCATCTTATTCTTGCTTCATCACCCTCCAGGCATGGATGTTCAAACATCTGCATTCAACCACCAATGCCAAAATTATAAGGGGTTATAGTAGGTTGTTCAAACATCTGCATTCAACCACAGATGTACAATCATAAGGAGACTACGATGGTGTTTTGAGTCAGATAGACTTGTATACATTCCAACTAGAAGTTTAAAAGAATGAGTACAAGTACCTCAACATCAAATGTCTCAACAGATGGAGCAGCTTCAATGAGATTTAATGTCCATAACAGATCAAATTTCATAAAGATACCATGAATAAACAGCTTTCTTAGCTTGTTGAATGCAGTGCAGAGTTGTTTTCTTTCTGGTAGTATCCAGATCTGATGAACAAAACAAATAAAGAAAAAGATAAGTATACAATAATTGTGCATCTGTATGTTATAGAGGCAAGTTATGAGTGCACCAGGTTAGTCATTTGCCAAGTAATGGGATGCTTCCATGCAATTATAAATCTCTACTATATATATATATATATACTTAAATAAAGAAGGATAGTGTTCCTCTTTCGTACAACCATGTGTTCCCCCTTTGTCTCTTCGCTTTGATTTTTTCCTCGTATACCTAGTTTTTTCTCTAGTTTTCAGTCTGAACTGTCCCACCTTTTATTGACTTACCAAGTAGAAATATGTCTTCTTTGGTAAACCAACGAGTTCTTATCAAATAAAATCCTAAAATTTATCTAGGTAGGTAAATCACGGGCAAGATTTGATAAAACATTTACTTACACAATCACATTAATATGGGTTCACAGCAACATACTATAATATTTACATCCCACTGCAACGCACCGGCAATTATCTACTTATAAATAAAAGCAAATTACTTGGTCAAGGAAGGAAGCAGCAAAACTAAAACAATCCTAGTGATGGTCCAACATGAAGTTCATACTAATGAAATAGCATAACCACAACATAACAGATATCTGCTAAAATTACCTTATATCCTCGAAAGTTTAAGGTTAGAGTATGTATGTTTGTGGCACCATCTAGAACCTGGCTTAAACTAAAGTCTTGGTGACAGAGAGCTGCATCACAGACAAGGGACAATTCCTTGAGTGACGGGACGGAACCAAAACACAAGGGGGCCTCGTGAAACAACCAAGACTGCCAACGGACACGCTCTAGTTTTGGAAGGCAGAGCACCTCAGCTCTTTTCAATGTGGACAAGTAGACTTCTAGAACTCTGAGATTCGAATGTGGCGCATTGATCTTCCATACAGACAAGTCCCCGGTGTCACAGTGGTCCAGACGAAGGTGCAGCAATTGCTTGCAACAATCAAACAGGAGGTGATTCATGTCGCGTTCAGCGAAGCGAACATTATGTAGATGGAGCCTTGTAAGGCAGCGAAGAACACTAGGGTACTCACTGAAAAATCCATCCACATCCCGAGCTTGCCGTACCATAACCTCGTTTCCAGAGCCCCTGACCTCCTTCTCAGATAAAATGGCGAGTTCCAAATCTTTTAGCACCTCGCTGTCAATGGCCTTGCTAACTAGCAGGCCAATGTCACGCGAGTAGTTGCCCATGAGATAAAGCTTGAGGCATAGTGTTGAGATGGTGTGTTCCCTGTGGGGCTGAGCCAAGAAGCTGCTAGCGGCTCTTGTCAGAGACGCCATTGCTTGATCAGTGTGTGCATCCCCTGTACATGGGGCACTAAGGAAGTCCATGACATGAAGTTTGAGATCAGGAAGTAACCACGGCAAGTTTCTCCACCGCTTTGACAACACGCTAGTCCTTGCTGCCATGGCAAGGTCGACTCTCCCCAAGATAGAGATTAAAATGTCATCGCTCAACGCGCTGAGCCTATCTTCGTGGACTTTCTGCAACAAGAATATATATCATCCATGGATACAGTCAGGTCAACATGCAAAGAATAGAAGGTTCTAAGCATAAGTAATAGTTGCATCATCTCAAGCAAGAACACTGCAATTTTGTGATGTGTAAGATCTTTTTTTTTGTAAGATCATTTATTTAGAACTTCAGAACATAGGACAGATGGACGGTAGGCAGAGCAATTAGCAAAGAAGAACTTACGTGGCGCGGCGCACTATCTGACTCCATGGATAATAACCTCCGAGTCCAGGGAGCCCTGAACAGCGCGCTCATCTTTTATTTCGGGGGCTCTGGTCTCTGTTTATCCAGAGAGGATGAGAGAATGCCGATGCTCTAAACTGGTTCAACCAGAATCTGAAGTAGAGAATCTCCGACTTGTCTTAGATGAAACCGAACAATAACCTCCTCCGAGTCCAGTATGCCTTCCAAAGTGCTCCTCTTTTGTTTCAGGAGCGGCCGTCTGTATTTATTCAGACACAAGAGGAGACAAAAGTCGAGAATCCCCGACTTTTCTCTCTCTCTCTGGGATGAGATGAAACCGAATCGTGCGGACAACAGCCTGGCGACCGCGTTGGCACAATGATTTACGCTGGAGAAAACCGACTTACAATTTATTACGGGTATGTACGACCGCGTGGTAAATCCACGCCCACACGTTTGTTATTGCTGGTGGAGGAGAGGATTGGATTGCAGCCTGGAAAAAAGGATCTGATCTCACGGCCTTCAAAATCAACCACTCCAAATCACGGACGCTCTTCCAGTCGCAGAACAATTGTTGTTCTGCTATTAACAACGGATCCTGGAAATCATCAGGTGTCTTGATAGATAGAGTTCGGGAGGTTAACGAGCCCCCTGAAAATCAAGCCAATCAATCAGTCCGGCACATCATCAGACCCTGTCTATGACGCGAGGAGAGAAAGAGGGCAGCCTCACCTTGTCCTTCTTCGAGGGCGGCGGCGTGCCTGCTTGACGGCGGCTCGGGACAACCCTAGACTAGGCGAGGCGAGATGCCAATCGCCCACCGCAGCGCAGAGCACGAATGTTGTACGCAGTGCTATTGTCTTGGGCTAGAACGTTGGCTGCAACGGGCCGTCGTTTCGGACGTGTTTGGTTATGACTAGATCATTTTTGGGCCTCTTGCGTTTGCGACCCAGTTCAGCCTGGCTGAGTAAAAATAGATTTCGGGTCTTATTTTCTAAGCTGTGCACTGAGTAAAAATAAGCTCTGCACTGACTTTGGTCGCGCCTTATTTTCTAAGCCGTGAAAAGTCAGCTTATTTTTTAAGCCGCCCAACCGAATTGGCCTTATATCTCAATAGCAAGCGCTGCCCGCACCCGCCTACTGCTCGTGTTAAGTAAAGGGGGTGAGAGCCGGTTTTCTCCAGGTTTTTTTTTTCTCGATTTTTCCATTTGTTTCTTCAGTTTTTTCATTTTATTTTTCTTTGGTTAATTTTGCTTCTTTTTTGGTTTTCGTTTTTTTCCATTGATTCTTTCGGTTATCATTCTTCATTTTTCGTATATGTCAACAACATTTTTCTAATACACGTTTAACATTTTTCCGTACATATTTCACAATTTTTTCAATACATGGCCAATATTTTTATACACATTTTTTAAATTCTTGCTTAATTATTTTTCTTCCAAATAAAAGATTAATATATTTTTGGATGCATGGTAAACATTTCATATACACACTTCTAAACTTTTTGGAGTGCTTGGAAAATCCATCCACATCCTGAGCTTGCTGTACCATAACCACGTGTTTGGAGTCCTGGACTCACTCTCTGCGAGTTCCAAATCTTTCAGCATCTCACTGCCAATGGCATTGCTAACTAGCAGGCCGATAAATCCACGGCAACGGATCCTGGAAATCAGCTGTCTTGGATAGAGTTTGGAAGGTTAACGAGCCCCTGAAAATCATGCCAATCAGTCCGGCACACGATCAGACCCTGCCGACGCGACAGCGCGAGGAGAGGAGCCAAGCGAAGCGAGGGCCCTGCTGGACGGCGGCTCAGCACAACCCTAGACTAGCCAGATCTTTTTTTTTTTTTTGAAAAAAACGCAAAATTTATTTTATTTTCAATCAAAATAAATAAATCAATCAGATTACGGGTCGAGCAGAGAGGTTTCAAAAGCAAGCCTCCTCATTCCCTACTCCAAGCCTCGCCGCCGCCTCTTGTAACCCACACACACCCAATCTATGGTTACCGAAGATTCCGAGAAGACGATGGATTACGAGAAGAGGACGACGGACTCTGTCATGCTAGATCGCAAGTATTCTGGTCTGACTCCGAGGTTAATGGATTCTGCCCTATACCCAAATCGGATGGCTGTTGAGAGAGGAATGGCGGGCATGGATCCGGCGTGGAGGGACAAGTCTTTTGATCCCAAGAGGACCATGGATTTCGCCTTGTTTGGAAAAGTCTGCTACGGATTCATCTTGCCGTCCGTGACCCGCAAATCTGTGGAGAGGTGTGTTAAGCTCAGGGAATATGATGATGTCCCCGAACTGCCCCCGTTCCAAGTCATTCTCTACAATGGTACTGTACTATATATGAGGAACTCCTTACATGCATCCTTCTTCGGTTTAAGACTGAGCGTAATTGGTATCTAGCTATACATGTTAGGAATTTTAGAACTGTTATTATATGTTGTTTACTGTTGGATTTCACCATCTGACCCACTGTAGTATTTTTCTTGTCTGATAAGAAGATATTGTGAGCGCCACATGGGGCTGGGACAGGCTGTTGCCGTGGATGAACGGCTCTCTTCTTTTCGAAGACTACTTTGGTTACCTTGAGCAGTATTATTGCCGAAATGAAAACGCTGTATTCGCGCGTCTCGGCCTCAGTGTCGGCGATGGTTCTAAAAGGCTCATCGCTGCAGCAGCTAAAGAGGTAAGTTCCTCCCTCCGGCCTCTACTAATCTGAATTGTGATATTTAAATTAAGTGAGTGCTCTGCTAATTTAATTACTTTGTTATCAAGTGTATGGAGGCAGAGAGAGAGTTGATTGCTCAAATTGCTGGCCATGGTCGGATGGCTCAGCCTTATGCTGAGCTGAGCCAGAAGATCATGGACCAAGCACTTGCCTTCAGCAAGGCAGATGGTACGCTCACTATTCCAGCTGGCTCCATTCTTCCAGCTGCTTGCTTTAGGGTACGCTCTGCATGCAAAATACAAATATATATTGTCAACGCATGCCATTTCTAGTATTAATCGCTGGTTCACTATGTACTTTTTTGACACCGTTTGAAAATCGATTGTTGTATTCAAGTGTATCACAGAGGAGGGCAGGTTGAAGATAATGAGCATGTCCGACCTGAGTGCTGATGATTTTGATGTTGGCAGTAAGGTCCGGCATGTTGCCTTAATGATCCTGATCAAGTACAGAGGGCCTCATTGTAAGCAAATCTCTGCTGCAATGCTGGTATGTTCATGCCTCTGCCCAAACCGTGTGATTTGCCTAATTTCCAGTATTCATGGCCATAAGCTTCTCATCACCAATTGTAAAATGATGTTTTGAAGGGACTGGCAGAGGAGTATTCTTTTGCATGCAAGTTGCTGGCCGAGGAGCCCAGTGAAGACAATGATGATATGTGTGACATTTCTCAAGACATCCGGCGCCGTTTGCTGGAACTTCTGTTCATTATTCATGACACCTTCCCTTTCGAATCTTCTATCGACTATGATTCGATTAAACATTTTCGTATTGCCATGGGAAACGCGCATACAAAGTATGACCTGAGTACTAATGTTATTTTGTATTTCTTATATTGCTGAGTCAAAAGTGTAATTTTGTGGTGTGCTATCAGGAACCTATCTGAACCAAGAAACGAACTTGCAAGCGCAAATGAGGATTCTTATACTAAATCTGATGAGATTCCCAGTTTAAAAGCTCCAACTCCATTGCTACGGTATGATGTCAATAATAGACATTATCTTGTTTTCTTGTTGCATTTATTACTTCGGCGCAAAGTGGTATTTACTGGCGTGTTCCTCCTTGTATGGTGTCAGGGATCAATGAATGATGGAAGTGGACGCCAGCTGGCTGGGATCCGGGGCCTCCGGTGCCGCACGAGCGTGGGCGACACAGGAGTCTTTTCTCGTTCCGCAAGGGGTTGCGTACGTAGGTGGATGTAAATGGCCGCCGATTATCACTCATTTTGCTTCATATGTTGTCGTTGTTGGAATCCCTAGAAAAAACTTATATTTGGGAACTGTGGGAGTATTTAAAGATTGGCTACCCTTGCAACTGGTCCATTCCATTCTCCCGCGGATATCTGTGGGTGTATTGGTCAAGCCAGCGGAGACGAGACGATGAAAAGCAGAACTAAAGTTAGGCATGGGCGGCACACTGAAGAGTTCAGAGTGGCATATCACTTTGTTGGCTTTTATCCTGCACTTTAGGACCACTTGTGCACCTTCAAATCTCATTCAGGAAAAAAAAATGTCACTGTGCGTCTTATGAAGGTCATTATACATGTTGTTCACACCACTAACGAATGTGTTAAAGCTCACATTAGATGATTGTTATGCGTGCAAGGCGGGGGACAAACGTCATCATTAGACGTGCTTTATACTCCAGAGGATCGTTGCACTTTGGAAGACACTGACTGACATTGTGCGATAATCGTGTGGAAACAATTCATATTGGCGGGCAGCAGTGCCAATGCCGGCTTGCTTAGATGATCTGCACTGGAGCTTTAGCACCCAGATTGGCGAAATACTACTATGATTATCCATCCAGCTGCCCAACTTATAGCCAACTTACAACAAGACCACATACATTTTCATTTCAAACCAAACAAAAGATAGACAAGACAAGAGGTGATCAATTAAGCAGATCTCAGTACGCTGAGATGGTTGGACCGACGACGCATGCAGTGAGCTAATTTCACCGGCTGTGGAAGGAGAAGCCGGCGGGGAAGAGGTGGAAGATGCCGCCGAGCAGCCGGGTGAGCGGGCCCTGCAGGTAGGACACGAGCTTCCCCGCCGGCGGCAGCTGGGCGTCGCACTTGATGAGCGGCGTGTCCACCACCAGGGAGCACCGGCCGATGAACGCCGCCAGCGCGCTCGTCAGGTCCGCCTCCATGGTGAAGGAGCCGTTGGTGTTGGTCGTCGCGCCCGCCACCACCTGCCCCGCGCACCGCAGCTCCACCTCCGCGTCTGCACAGCACATAACAGATCAATTTAGCCTGGCCAGATGTAGTATGTCGCCGTCGCCAAGATTCATTCAGCAAGGGGCATGCATATAGCGCACGTACTGGGGAACGCGGGGGAGGTGGAGATGTCGATGAGGCTGCCGGTGTTGCAGGGCACGACGCCGCTGACGACGAGCTTGCCGAGCTTCGCCTCGGCGGCGCCGAGCACGCACGCCAGCGCGGCCACGAGGAGGAGAAGCACCGTAGATGCCATTTGTCGGGGGCGCGTGAGAGCTTTGATTCGTCTGGTTTCTTGCTTCAGCTAGGACAAGACCTATTTATATACTCACTCACAAAGACAAAGTGGACGTACCACTGTATCACCAGCGTCCATTAATTTTAACCCGAGTTAAACTTAATCTTGATCAGCTGAATCTTGAGCTAGAAATCTTCTGCCACTGGGAAACTTCTACCCGGAGTAGTGTCACAAAGATCGCCTTAAGATCCATGAAGAACCTTTACGCTTTTCTGGCGGGCTAAAATCATTACGTGCGCTTTTTTTCCATCTGAAACAGACCTCCATGGTCGTTAGTCGCGTTAGTGCGTCCAAAAACAAGCTTTAGTGCAGCGCTTAGGGCATGTACAATGGTTGCTAAGATAGTCTTATCTTAAATTTTGCATGTAAATTAAAGATGACAAAAAAACAAGTCTACAATGGGTCATCTCTTAACCTTATCTTTAATAATTAGTTATTCCTAAAAACATGGTGAGACAAATTGTGCTAAGCTATCATCTCTTGTCTTTGCTTAAATAAGCTAAGACAAGCCTTATCTTATGATTTCTCTCTCCTCCACCTCATCATTTATCTTACGTGGCATCCTTAAGCTAGAACCATTGTACATGCCCTTAGTGCTGCGGAAAAGAGAAGGAAATGATAACGCAACGGCGAAAACGAATGGGCGCGCCATGTCGGCAATTGTTTATCCCGCCATGACAAAGTTCGACGAGCTCTCGTGGTGCGCTTTTGCCGCCTAGCGCGTTAACAAAAATGGCCAGTAGCTGGCAGCTGCTGAGAGAGTGAGCTGATCGAGCTTTTATATATGGTTGCGTACCTGTTTATTCCCACTTGCCAGCCAGAGACGAGCGTCGTCTCCACTGGCGCTTTGCGCGTCGATACTCCACTCGTGACTACGAGTAGCTCGATTACATATGTCCTGTAGACATAAAAGCTATATTTTTTTAAATAATACATTTTTTTATTAATTTTCATAAATATTGCGCTGGGTAATTTTTTTTCTTCAAAAATAATACACCGTCGGCCCGCTGCAGGCCGACTGGGCCTAGTCGGCCCATAGCAGGCCGATGGGATTCCAGTCGGCCTACAGCTGGCCGACTGGCCCCTGTCGGCCCACTGTGGGCTGATTGGGTCCTGTCGGCCCACTGTGGGTCGACTGGAGCTAATTGGCTCGCTGTGGGCTAATCATTTTTGCAAAATAAGTAGGCATAAAAAATATATGTTTAAAAAATGTTAATCATGTAATTAAAAAATGTTAAACGTGTATAAAAAATGTTCCTGATGTATACAAAAAATATTCAATATATATGCAAAAAAGTTGACTAAAAAATATGTTTTAAAAGATGACATTTTTTCAAATACATGATTAAAAATTTTTAAATGTGTGTATAAAAAATGTTCATTATCTATAAAAAAATAGAATTTGTATGAAAAAAAGTT
>LR738710.1:69343241-69355926 GCA_902687465.1 Secale cereale
TAAATTTGATGTTACATGACCTTTTATCTCTAATTGAAAACCTTGACTAGAGGGAGATCACTCTGTCAAAATGTCAGTTACTTGTGCTAATAGTCTAGCCAGACCAAGATATGGGAAGCTTGACCATGCCTTGGCTAGCATCAAGTGGGGGCAAAGAAAATACCATAGTGATGGTGCACACATTGAAATCGGGAATATCTAAACACACACCCCTTCTTTCGGAATCTGGTGAGGGCACTCACATGGAGAACAAATAGGATTTCTCTTTTGGGCTATCATGGTTCGAGGGGGGATGTTTTCTTGAGATCATGGCTGCAAACTGGGGAAATGGTACACCTAGTGCCACAAATGTAGAGAAGCCGCGGTTTAGAATCCACCATCTTAGACAATATATTCCTATGAGAATAGACTAAGAGTGCTAGTGGCGATTAAAAGAAAGACATATAAAGGATATTAGCACTTATTGATGACATTAAAGAAGAATTAGATCCCCTTGTTTTGACAAAGTGTGTTGCCAAACAAGAAGACAAAGAGAACCTTATTAAGCTCATGTGTGAGGAGGAGATCAAAGCGTACCAAAGCAAGGTACGTTAAGGAGGGTTACAGTAATACTAAATTTTCCACTTGATCACGAATGGAAAGCATCACCAAAAGGGAAATTGTCAGCTTGAACAAGATGAGTGTACCATTGTGGGCCAAGAAAACCTTAAATCATATATTTTGGATTACTACAATCAAATGTTTGGATCTCGAGTGTCTAACTTTGTGTCGGTAGACGAGGACACCACGAAAGACATCCCTCAACTCTCCGAAGAGAACAATGTGTTGACACCATCTTCGGTGAAAGAGGAGGTGTATGATGACATCTCTCAAATGAAAAGTAATAAAATGCCGGGGACAGGTGGATTCCCGGTGGAATTTTATCAAAGATGTCAAGGGTTATCATATAGACCTAATGTCTTTGCTAATGACGTATTCAATGGGGAACTTGAGTTGTATAAGTTAAACTACAAAACTATCAGGTTGCTTCCAAAGAAGGAGGATGCAATTCAATATTATAGTTGATGTACTGGTGGTTCTTAAAGTCAGGGCTAAGGAGGATTGTCAGGTGGGTGGGCTCATCCCACATTTAGTTGATGGTGGTGTTTCTATTCTCCCGTATGCGTATGACGCTATCATATTTGTGGAACACAATTTGGAAAGTGCAGTAAACATGAAACTGATACTATGTATCTTTGAGCAATTGTCGGGGCTAAAAAATGGACTTTGACAAGAGTGAACTCTTGTCCTTTGGGCATCCCAAAGAGGAAGAGTGTCACTATAAGCAAAACAAATTTGCACGTGAGGTGGGAAAGCTCCCATTCTTGGGATACCCATTCACTTTCAAAAGCTTATAAATAAAGAGTGGAAGTGTATTGAAGACCGGTTTGAAAAGAAACTTGGTTGTTGGAAAGGAAAACTTATATTCTATGGAGGACGTCTTATCCATCAACTCTCTACTAACCATCCTACCAGTTTTCATGATCTCATTCCTTGAAGAACCACAAGGGGTATGGAAAATACTTGATTATTACCAGTCTAGATTATTCTGGCATATCAGCATACAAAAAAAGTTATCACTTGGTGGAGTCGGATATTCTATGTTGGCCAAAAGACCAGGGGACTAGTACTTGAAGATCTACAAATTAAGAACAAATGTTTTCTTTAAAATGGCTACATAAACTTCTTACAGAAGAGGGGGATGTATGGCTAGAGTTGTTATGCACTAAATACCTCCACTTAATGATTGGTACTAGCACAACTGACAGACTTGCCCTGCCCTTTTGGAAGGGCTTGATGAGAGTAAAGTCTACATTGTTCAGTGTGGATGGTTTTAAAGTTGGTGATACTCCTACCACATGTTTATGGGAGGATACCTAGGTAGGGATACATTATTGGCTTTACCGTACATGACCTTCTACAATATTTTGTAATGGAAAGAAGTTTATGTTAATATAGTATTAGGGAAAATCTGTTGAACTTTCAATTTCGACGTGCTTTGATCGAGGATAAGTGGATATCATGGCTCGATTTAGTATGTCGGATCAACTTAACTAACGAATTTGATTCCTTCCGAGGGCGGTTGCATATATTCTTCTGGGGTATTCTCTGTTAAATCTATGTATTAGGATCACATAAATACTAGGCATGTCAGTTCAAAAACTAAGGTTCCGCTCAGGATAAATAAGTTCCCATGGTTTGTTCATCGAGGGGTAATCCTAAGGATAATTTCGCAAACATAAGCGACAAGGGAGTAAAAAATGTTGTTTATACCATCAAGGGTAAATAAATCACCATCTTTTTATTTCATGCTCGTTTGCCGCCCTTCTTAATTTGGTTCATGATCTATGGAGCCTTCAACCTGCCTCGATCTACTAGCGTAGAGAATTTGTTCGGGAAACTGACTGGGTGGTTTTTTCCCTAGGTTAAAGGCGCATATTGGAGTGGGAGTTTGCGCATTTTTATCGACATTATGGAACTGTTGTAACAACTATGTATTTAACAGAACAAGGAGACCAAACTTTGCAGGTAGCCCATGGAACTTTTGATATGTATTTATTAGACAATAAAAAAAAATTGAAATGCATCTTTGAACTTTCTAAAACAGTGACACATGTGCATATGTAAACAGTGGCCCATGTGCCCATCGCTCAATTGGCACATTTCAGAACATTGGTTGTGTTGCAGTTCAGGCCAAAATATTGTACTTCATAAACCGAGATGCACATTTCATAAGTAAACCGAGATGTTTTATAAGTACTAACACTAAAACTTATACATACCTCCATTGCTTTGGAAGCTGGCCCGAAATATACCGTCTTCCCGTTGGCCAGCAGGCAGAGGCCGTGGAAGAGCTCGAACACCTCCGTGCTTGGCTGGTGGATGGCTGCCACGACCGTCGTCCCATTCCTTCTCGCGATCCCGGCGATGCGGCTCATGACGTGGTACGACGCGGCGCTGTCAAGCCCGCTGGTCGGCTCGTCGAGGAAGATGAGCGGCGGCGACGCCAGCAGCTCTATGCAGATGCTCACTCGCTTCCGCTGGCCACCGCTGATGCCCTTGGAAACGCGCCCGCCGATCCGGGTCCCGGCCACCGCGGCGAGCCCCATCTGCTTGATAACATCGTCGGCCCACGAGCGCTTCTCAGCCGGCGTCAAGGAGTCCGGCAGCTGAAGCTCTGCCGAGTAGTGCACCGCCTCCGCCACCGTCAACGTCACCATCAGCACGTCCTCTTGGGTCACATATGCCTTTAGTGCATGCAAGTGATCGGTCGGAAGTTATTATTAGGTAGTTACACGCAAACATCGATGCTTAATTACATCACTATCAATATTGAACCAGCATTGCTACACATGCGCCATTGTCTGGTACTCCCTCCGTTCCTAAATATTTGTCTTTCTAGACATTTCAAATGAATTAAACATACGGATGTATGTAGACATATTTTAGAGTGTAGATTCATCCATTTTGCTTCGTATGTAGTCACTTGTTAAAAACTTTAGAAAGACAAATATTTTGGAACGAAGGGAATAGATTTCAATACGACAACCTTTAATAGCCATCCGTCATGTCACTTGAGATCGGACATATCATGTGAACGGACGGCCAGAAACGTGTATGTCGTGAGAGGGCTGTCATTTGGTTCAATTTTAATAGCTAGCCAGTGATTGAGAGCGTCGTATGAGAATGGGCAACTTACGGAGGTTCTGGATGCAATCTTCTGTCGGCAATCGTTGATCATAATGTCTCCACTCTCTTTCATGTTGGGTCCAAGTCGTCCTGTTTAAGCATATACTCCCTCCGTAAATTAATATAAGAGCGTTTAGATTACTAAAGTAGTGATCTAAATGCTTTTGTATTAGTTTACAGAGGGAGTACATGTCTATGACCATATGCAGAAATGTAAACAAGGAGAGTATATCCAAACTTCTGTGCAAACTTTAGATTTAGAACTGAAGGTTAAATAATATTTTGATGTATTTATTTTATGGTCTTGGTCTCTGGGCAAGTTTTCTACTCAGTAATATCACAAACTGCAAAAGTATATACCCCCCAAGACCATGACTGCAACAAATTAGCGGATAACCAACATGTATCTCCTATCATATGTAATTTCCTGAGCACTTTAAATTATGGTCACCTAGTACTACCTTTGTCTCATAATGTAAGATAATTTTTGACACTGCAATAGTGCCAAAAAACGCCGTATATTACGAGACAGAGGAAGTATCATCTATTACCTCTGTTCCGAAATATAAGTCGCTGGGGGAGTTCAGTCTACACTCCCCCAACGACTTATATTTAGGAATGGAGGGAGTATATGCAGAGATTGGAAGATAATACAATTATTATTTTCAACAGTATTTTTTTCTTCATTTGCCTAGCAAGTGTACTTCAATTATGAACTGGGTCCTTTTCTCAATAATGGGCGGGCAGATACAGTGTCGGCAATGATGTACTCCTTTTGAGATTGTATATATAGTTATTCATTTCTAGCCAGGATTGAAGAAAGTAAAGCTTTCTTTTGAGCAGAAAATCCAGTGTAAGTTTTCGGAAGATGAACATGTCAAGTTACCAGCTTATTTTACAGGGTAGGAAAGCCATACCAGCTAAGGTATCAAGTAGAGTAGTTTTGCCACAGCCCGAAGGACCCATGAGAGCCAGCACTTCGCCAGGGCGCGCGTAGCCGCTAAGCCCATCAAGGATCACAGCACGACCCTTTCTCCCGTTCATGGCCGTCACTGAAAGGTCTTTCCACGTCAGAAATACCTCCGTAGTACCGGGATCTACATTGTCCACCCCCCCACTAGCCGGCGGCGAAGCCATCGATGGGTCGGAGTCAGAGAGACAACGCGGGAAGAAGATGGGGCTTGACGGCCACGCCGACCAGCCACGCCATGAAACCATGGCGGTGCTCGACGACGTCGTCGACCGGAGTGGCTTGGTAGGGCTCGGCGTCGGAGCCCATCTCGGCAGTGGTGATGCTGCCATGTATATTCTCTCTGTGCTTTTTGTGTTGTTTGAGGTTTCCGTGTGTATACCAGCGCTTTATATAGGGTGCCACCAGACATTCTGCACTGTTAGGTAGTTAGTCACATTTTTTTTTTGCGGGGTGAAAATAATCTCTATTAAGTTTATGGAGGCTTTTCAGCCGTAGCCAAGTTCACAACATGGTCCATACCGCCCGCCAGCCATACTGCACTGTTAGGTAGCTAGTCACATTGATGAGATGTGTCTTGTTGACAACCAGACATTTTTCCTTTCTAGCGCCGCTAGAATAATACGCATGTTTTCATCAATTTAATCAACAAATGAAGTATTTTTCTGCATCGACAAATAAAGTTATATATGATGGTGATCTTGGCGCTGTTAATGAACGAATGTTCCATTGAAAATAATACTGCATATCTATCTTGATTTCACTAGTTTTCAACCCGACTTTGATATAAATAGCACCAGCTTTATCCACATCACCACCTTCTCTCTTCTTTATAATACACCACCTAAATTTAAATTTTGGTCCGGAAAACACTTGTCAAGATGCTATCACGTTTTAAAATACCTCAAAACCTTTCTACAATCGGCATAATTCAACTATTAAACTGGATTTTTCCTCTCGTTTTGGCAAACTGTTTATGACAAATCCATTTATTAAGTATGGGTTTGAGTGAGCTTAGGGTTGACAAGTCATGGCGACATGCCATGATAGCACTAATGGTGTCATAATCTTGCAACGATAAACATGCTGTTGAATTAGGTTTCGTCCTTCACGGGCTTACTTTGTTTTTATATTTTTTTTATCTTTGACTTGTTGGCATGTCTATTTTTTAACAAAAGATTGACAAAGTCACCACAAACGTGTCATAGCCGACGGGAACCTCTTGTCTCACAGAGCGAACAACGCCGGAAAGGCTTAAATGAATACCAAAAAATGGAGCACCACCGTCAAGTATAGGGCCTAAATCCTGATGGTTGGTTCCACCACAAGAAAGCTAACCATATGAGCTACGCCCAGTTCTTGTTGACCATATCTATTGGTTGGACCTTAGTATATTTGACATGACTTTACTTTTAACCATGTTGGTGCTATGTAGGACCGGGTGAGACCCTCTAGGTGAATTTTACTATTTACCTCGACAAATAATAACTAGCTAAATACCCATGTGTGTCGTGCGGAATGGTCAAAGACCATCTCAAGATATCGAATGGAGGTAATTACCTCATAATCTCTTCCAACCATCATCCACCTCTTTGTTTTATTCCTTTCATTTATGTGTCTTTTGGCTTTTGCCAGCGGCTCAACCAATATTGTGTCATCATGTTTATGCACACACTAATGGCGTGTGTTGTCACATTTTTTCACTCACCATCATTCTATTTGGCATTCAGTAGCAGTCGAGATCATATATGCATACATTTAATTCAATAATATTTTATATTTCCTTCTGTCCACACGAAACAACATGAGGTTTCGCTCCACTCAATATCACCGCTTACTTCCGGCACACACCCATCTACCAGTTCACCACAAAATCACTATGCTCTTCCTCACTCAAACTTACGATAGAGTGTGGTAAAACAACCAGAGGCTTTGTTTGATTGTTTATGTAAGAGCAATGACTTATTTATTAATACCATGGAATCCAAAGGCCAAATTGGAAAGTCTAGCAAGCCTGATGTCTTGAGTGCCAGTCACCTGGACCAATACGCACATATGTCACAGTTAGGGGATTACAATATATAATATCCAAAAGAATAAGCTCCTATTTTTTTAAATAAATATCACGTTTTATTGATTAGAAATAACAGTAACATTGTCAATAAGAAAAGATACAATGTTGTCCATAGGCTCCTCACACCAATCCCTAGTCTCGGAAAATTTTGCTAACCTAGCACGTTCATGAGCGACCTTAGCGACAAGAAAATCACAAGCCAAAAGAATAAGCTCCTTTGTTTTTGCGGTACCAATTTCCTCCAGGGGAAAGTGTGCCAAGTTATTCTTTGAAGGGTGCCAACGCGTGGAGCGCCGACCATTCCGATCTTGGTGGATAGCTGGGACTGCAGTCTGCCATCTTTGTAACCTGTCTGATTTCTTTTTTTTTTTATGAAAATAATCCAGACTACCAAAGTTCGTCGAAAGTATAAACCTTATAAAAATTACATTGAGATTTCATACCCCAAACAATCACTACTGCTATCATAACGAAGGCCCGACGCGCCGCTGTGACCGGTGTAATTTCAACCGTGTATGTCTCAAGCGGGTTAGAGCATCTCCAGCCGCGCCCTCAGAACGGCCTCCCCAGACGGTTTATTCGCGCCGGCAACAAAAAACGGCCCAGTCGCGCCCCCAGGGCGCCGAATTCCGCCGGCTCGGCCCATTTTTGCGCCCGGCGCTCGCAGGCCGAACCCGGCGCACTGGGGGGATGCTCCGGGGCTCCGGCGCAAGGGAAAAGCGATCCTGGGGCCACATTGACAGACGAAAAGTCAAGCCACCCGCCCAGATTCGCCTCCTACCCCCCGCGCTCGGCCGCCACCTTGCGCCACCCTATCGATCCTGGCGCCGACCACCGCCCGCCGCTGCTAGGTAGACCATCCCCCGCCGGGAAAAAGAAGGGGTTTCGCCGAGGCAGCCTCTCCGCCGCCGCCCAGGCACCTTTTCCGGCGCTCCGGGCCTGTACACCGGCGGGCTTGCGCCCACCTCACCCACAAGGTGTTCGGTGAATTGCCCGGCCCGGCGATGGACTCCGCAGATGAGGAGGCGCTCGCGGCGTTGCTGGATGAGGAAGCCGAAGCCGACGTCCAGGAGCAGGAGCATCTCATGGTTCTCGCCGCCCTCGCCGGCCTGCTCGCGAGCAGTGAGAAGCCGCGGCGAGGTGGCTCGGTGCTTGGGCGGGTGAAAGCAAAGAATCGACATCGTCTGGAAGGCTACTGCATGCTCTACTCGGACTACTTCGCCGACGCTCCATTGCACAGTGAGAAAACATTTCGGTGCCGTTATCGGATGAGCCGAACGCTTTTCCTCCGGATTGTGAATTCCATTCGGGAGTTCGACAGCTACTTCAAGTGCAAGAAGGATTGCATCGGCACACTTGGATTCACCTCCATCCAGAAGTGCACGACAGCTATGAGGATGCTTGTATACGGAGCTCCCGGTGATTCACTCGACGACTATGGGTGCATGGTCGAGTCCACCAGCATAGAGTGTTTCTACAAGTTCTGTCGGGCAGTGATGGCAGTGTTTGGACCGCAATACTTGAGAACACCCAATGTGGAAGACACTGCTCGGATCCTAGCACAGAATGCAGCAAGAGGATTTCCTATGATGCTTGGAAGCATCGACTGCATGCATTGAAAATGGAAGAATTGCCCATTTGCTTGGCAGGGGTTGTACAAAGGCGCCAAAGGCGGTTGAAGTGTGGTGCTTGATGTAGTGGCCACACATGACCTCTGGATTTGGCACTCTTTCTTTGGGATGCCAGGAACTCACAATGACATCAACGTCTTGCAGTGTTCCCCAGTCTTTGCCAAGCTTGTTGAAGGGCATTCTCCTCCGGTGAATTTCGGGGTCAATGGACGGCAGTACAACAAGGGGTACTATCTAGCTGATGGCATCTATCTGAGATGGTCGACATTTGTGAAGACCATCTCAAACCCTGTGGCAGGAGGCAAGAAGGCCTGGTTAGCGAAGATTCAGGAGGCTTGCAGGAAGGATGTCGAGCGGGCATTTGGTGTGCTCCAATCTCGATTTGCTGTTGTCCGGTACCCCGCTCAGACCTGGTCGAACGATCAAATGTAGGAGATCATGACTTGATGTGTCATCTTGCACAACATGATCATTGAGAGCGAGCAGGAAGAGCCAGTGTTTGACACTAAACCATACTACAGGCAGGGTCCTCTAGCCAAAGTTGATCACCAGCTACCGGCAACCTGGACTGCCTACCTCAGTATGCGTCAGGAGATCCGAGACCCACAGGCGCATCATTAGCTGCAGCAGGATCTGGTGGAGCACCTATGGAGGCTCAAGGGCGAGGCCGGGAATGACGTGCGATGAAACTTGAGTTTTTATTTGTTAAACTATATAATTTGTAATGAACTATTTGTTGAACACGCCGAAACACGCCAAACTATGTGACGAACTGTAATGCCCAGGATGGGACTATATCTCCTACGTGTCGAGGCACGACTTAAAGATATAAGCCCATTCTGGAATGATCGCAAGTTTGGTACCTTTGCACATCTCATGTAAAAATAGGGATGAAAACGGAAAAGATAGTTGGCTTACACTCGCCACGTCACACAAATTCATTACATGTCCAAACATCATTCAAATAAACATCACAACCCATCTAAGGGTAAAGATCCAAATGAAAGATACCAAACATAACTTAGAACCACATGTCTGAATCGCCCATAGTAGAAGCTCTACTGATCAACCGGATAGTTCACATAGTAACAGCTACGCTCCTCGTCGTACTCCCAGTCTAGCTCGGTGCCATCGCCTGTGTAGCTCACCATAGTACCTGCATCTGGTGTGGTGTAGAATCTGTGAGCCACAGAGGACTCAGCAATCCCGTTCCCGGGTAACACGACTATCTAAGCCTTGGGTGTGGAACAAGGCTGAAGAAAGAACAAGAGGTTGCAGCAGCACTAGCACTAACTTACGTAAAAGAGAGCGAGAAGAGAAGTGCCTCGGACGAGAAATGATCACGAAGTGATCCTAACTAAAACCAGTCAAACATAACCCCACCGTGTTCACTTCCCGAACCCCTTTCGGAAAATGACCGTCACGGTACTCACACTGGTAGTGTATTGGAACATGGTGTCAAGTTGTCTACAACCGGATATTAACAAATTCCCATCTGCCACATAACCGCGGGCACGGCTTTCGAAAGTTCATAACCCTGCAGGGGTGTTCCAACTTGGCCCATGACAAGCCCACGATCCGCGGAGTCGCAACTCCAAAGTGGGAAGGCCCGAGTATCCTCGGAATCCCGTGCTCAAGATACTCCGACTAAGGTAAGGCTAATCCAGCAAATCCTCCCGGCGTGCCGACACCCTGACAGTAGCCGCCCGTATCTAGTCTCAGGCCACGACCGGATGGGCGATTCTATAGGTTTTTACCAATCCTCGAGTTTCCTCGTGGTGGCCCCGCAGACTCCCCAGTTTGGACCAACACTCATGAGGAGCACTGGCCCGGGTTGTTGATTAAGAACTCGAGTTTGCAAGACCCTATGCAAGTTTTAGTTATTAGGCAAATAGTACCAAAGTTGGGACTTGTTGGAAAAGACTTAGCACTTAGCGGTTTATCGAGGGGGTCCCATAACCCCAACCTTGTGAGGAACGCATAATCAAGGAACATAACACCGGTTTATACGGTTCCTAAGGCGGCATGAGTGGAACAAATCACCAAGCAAAAGGCTTAGCCTTCCACCCATTACCAATACATAGATGATTTCATTAAGAGTTAATATAGTGTGATATCCCAACAAGCTTCATCAAGAAGCAAGAATCTTCAATCTTCTCCTGCAACTAGCAATGCTATAAGAGGGGCTGAGCGAAGCCTACGTATAGCCAATCAATGGTTTGCATAGGTAGGGTGGTTAGACAGGATCATGGTTACAATAGGAGGCTGACAGGAAAAAACATGGGCATCAAGGCAAAACTATAGAGCGAGACTTCTAGGAATAGGCAAAGATAGTAATGTTATCGGGGTCAGGTCATCTTGCCTGAAGAGTCGTCGATGGGATCGTAAGCGGGCTCCTCGTTCTCAACCTCGGTGGTAACCTCGTTCTCGTACTCGTACTCAGCTTCCGGCTCTACTCAACACAAACACACAAGGCACGAAATCAACAAGATGCAATGCACAAAACTTCTGGATGCATGGCTGATGCACTATGGAAGCACTACAGATGCACTTAGGAAGCACAGAAAGTCTACATAGGAAGCACAGTGTTACAGCACAAGGAGCATGACAATATGCATCAAGCAAGAATACTTCAAAACATGATAACATGAGGATATTATGAATCTACATGCAAAAACACACAAGTTACATATAGGACTTGCTCAAAACGGAGCAACAGGATAAAAGTTACACCCGAAACAAAAAACATGCACAAGCTGAAATTAACAGCCACATAGCAACTTCGGAGCAAGAGTTAAATATGCTACAGCCACCCAAATAAGCATGTGAGAGCATGAATGGATAGCCAACAACTTATACAACAAGGAATCATCAAGAGTCACCTCAAAACTAGCATGGATTTTCCTAGAACAACAAGCAAACATGGCATCTGGAAATTACAGATTCCAGACTTAGTGAAATTTCACTAAGTGTTAAAACAGTAGTAACATCATGGCATCTTTGTGAGCAAGTTTAAGTCACCTCAAAGCATGGCATGGCAAGTGGTAAGCACCACATCAAAGTACACCTGATGGGGAGTCCAAAACATCTAAGCATGCATCAAGGGGACAACCACATCAATAGCAACGAGCTCCTCAACTAGGCATCTCGTAACAAGTTTAACAACATAACAACCATAAGCACTTTTGCAAAGGAGATAAACATGGCAAGATGAAATCTATCATGCAAACTAAAGCAACCAACATGTAGAGCAACTCATGATGAACATGTGGACATATCATTTGCTTCATTTGGATAAACATGCACCAAGATATCACATTGCAAACATGGCATGAAAACAACTACTAACAGCAGTTTATAACAAGTAGCACTCTTCTCATGAAGATTAAGACCTCTAGAAGACCTCAAACATGCATGGCACAATGGAACAAAACATAGTACATGTCACCACGATCATTTTGACATATCATTTGCTCAAATCGGACATGCACACAAAAAGTTATCCACAATATAAAACAACATCAGACATGTAAAACTTCAGGGACTTAGTGAAAAAAACAACCTCAGTCAAAGTCAACGCGGGGTCAACGGGCGCGGACAGGCTGGCAGATCGGGCGCGGTTCAACGGGCGCGGCCCACCAGGCTAACGGGCCGGGCGGGGGAGGCCGGATCGGGCGGCTACCGGGCCGCCGATCTGGGCCCGTTAGGTCTCCCCAAGGCGATCGGATCGGGCGGCCGGCTCCCTTGATCTCCTCGAGCGGCGGCGCGGCCTGGCGACTCCCGCGGCGGTGGCGAGGGGGGAAGCCGGGGCGGTGGCTGCGCCCGACGGGAGGAAGAGGCGGGGCCAGCGGCGAGCCTGGCCTGGCCGGAGGCGGCGACCAGCGGGGGCCGGGGCGGCGGTGGAGGAGACCCGGCCGGCGACGGAGGGGCTCCGGCCTCGGCGGGACGGCGGCGGTTGGAGAAGGCTGGCCGGCGGCGGGGTAGGTGGCGCGGAGGAGCCCGGCGACGGTGAGGTGATACGTCCAAAACGTATCTATAATTTCTGCTTGCTCCATGCCACTTTTGGGGTGATATTGCTATGATATTTATACACTTCCATACACTTTTGATCATATTTGGACTAACCTACTAATCCAGTGCACCCCAGTGCCAGTTTCTGTTTTCGGCTGTTTTTGTATTTCAGGTTTTCACATTACGAGAACTGCCAGGAAAAATCCAGAAAAATTATATAAAAAATCAGCGTTCCAGAACCTACCTTGCGCCCGAAGGACAGCCGGGGGG
>LR738710.1:69356058-69415079 GCA_902687465.1 Secale cereale
GGGGGGGGGCGCCTGGGCCCCCCGAGCCCCATCTGGTGCCCCCCTTTGGCATATATTTAGAGCGTCCTTCGAAACCCTCGGAACGGGAACTCTTTTTCGCGATCTCATCTCTGTTCCGCCGCCGCCGCCGCTTCCAAGATCGGGAGCACCAGGAGAACTCTTCCCGGCACCCTGCCGGAGGGGAGGATCACCACCGGGAGCCTCTCCACCACCATGGACGCCTCCCGGATGAGTTGTGAGTAGTCTCCCTTGGACCATGAGTCCATGACCAGTAGCTATGTGATGTTCTCCTCCCGTTCTTGTGCTTCACTAATTAGTCCTCGTGAGCTGCCCTACATGATCGAGGCACTTATGTAATCCTTATGCTGTTGCTATGATGAGTTTGTTGGGATCCGATGGATTATGAGATTATGTTCAGATTGTGATTGAGTAATATATTTGATCTACCTCTTTTATATTTATGTTGATAAGTAATTCTTGCATGTTCTCCGTTGTTATTTATTGCTTTGGCCAAGTAGTAGGTAGTGACTCCAAGAGGGAACGTTATGCTCGATTGTGGGTTCATGCCCCTCGATGACTAGTTTGAGTGACAGAAACATGAGTCTAGGGGATGTGCTGTTGCCACAAGGGGGAAAACAACGGTGCTTGTGCCCGCGGGTGCAAGGATTGTTTACTTTACGCAAAGTTCTTTTAATGCAGTTGTCTGTTGCATTGAGTTTACACTATGAGTGGGGCTCGCAACTTAATACCAGCGAGATGTTCTGGATAGATATCTCAAGGTGGATGATTAGTAGTAGATATTGATGGATTTCGGTCTACTTACTTTGGCGTACCGCCCATGCTTTGAACCTCAACCTTTCTTGCAATGTAGTCAGCATTGGTTTGCGTTCGTGGTCCTGTCAATTGCCCAGCTGTAATTCGTTTACCTCACATAGCTGTTTTATCGTCTTTTGGGAGAGAGACATCACTAGTGAACATCATGAGACTCCGGTCCATATTACCATCATTGATCACATCCGCTATTTACTTTTCGCTATTATATACTATTGCAAACATTATCTATCACTACTATCATTTGCGTTTAATCCTTTGTGAACTACAAGGCCGGAGGGATTGACAACCTCTCTGTACTCGTTGGGAGCAAAGTTATTTGTATCTGTGTGCAGGTCCACGTTGATTGCTAATATCTGGCGCCGTTAGCAGTTGACTCCTACTTGTTGAACCTAGGAGTCTCTGGGGATTCGATCCTTGGCATCTTTGCTAAGGGAAAAACTTCCACAACACTGCATCTCACACCTTCCACTTGGGGTAACCAACGAGGGGTTAGAGGCCCATCAAGGAATTTTTCTGGCGCCGTTGCCGGGGACTCCACTCTTCAGGATAGGGGAGTTGCATGCTATCTTTTACCTTTGCTTTTTAGTCTTGTTAGTTTACCTTTCAGTTTTTTCTTTAGTACCTTTTTATCGAAAATCACAAAAATAGTTATCTTGCTTGCTTGCTACTATGGGTTCCACCGAGAACACCAAGTTGTGTGACTTCACTAGTCACAACAACGATGACTTTATCAGCACACCTATCACTACACCTGCCACTTCAGCACCTTCATATGAAATTAAACATGCTTTACTGAACTTAGTTATGAGAGAACAATTCTCCGGTGCTGGAGAATGATGCTGCTTTACACTTAAACAACTTTGTTGAACTTTGTGATATGCAAAAGTACCACAAAATAGATGGTGATATATTTAAGCTTAAGCGTTTTCCTTTCTCCTTGAGAGGAGGAGCTAAAATTTGGTTTCAGTCTTTGCCTAGAAATAGCATAGATTCTTGGGACAAGTGCAAAGATGCTTTTATCGGAAAATACTATCCACCTGCTAAAATTATCCAACTTAGAAGTAACATAATGAATTTTAAACAATTGGATAATGAACACGTTGCCCAAGCTTGGGAACGTATGAAATCTCTTATCAAGAACTGCCCTACTCACGGTTTGACTACTTGGATGGTTATCCAAACTTTTTATGCAGGCTTGAACTTTACCTCGCGGAACTTGTTAGATTCGGCCGCGGGAGGAACTTTTATGTCAACTACACTTGGTGCTGCCACGAAGCTTCTCGATGAGATGATGACCAACTATTCCCAATGGCACACCGAACGCGCTCCAACAGGTAGGAAGGTAAACTCTGTCGAGGAGATTTCCTCCTTAAATGAAAAAGTTGACTTGATCATGTCTCTACTTTCGAAGCAATCCTCTGTTGATCCTTGTGATGTTCCTTTAAATTCTTTGATTGCTCAAGAACAAGTAGATGTGAACTTTATCTCTAGAAACAATTTTAACAACAATGCTTATAGGAGTAATTTTGGTAACAATCCTAGACCGTTCCCCTCTAATTCATATGGGAACAACAATGCTTATCCTATTACCAAGAACTCCACTACTGAACTAGAGATTATGCTTAAAGATTTCATCACTACCCAAAAAGCCTTTAATAAGAGTGTAGAAGAAAAACTACATAAACTAGATGATCTTTCTTTTAAGGTAGACCATTTAGCCAATGAGGTAAAATTGCTAAAAATTAAAACTTCTCCTCTTGAGGAGAGGGAAGTCACTCCTATAAATGCCATTCAAGTGCAAATTAATGAAAACATTAGGATGATGGCTAAATTTAAAGAGAGATGGGCTAGAGAAAGGGAGGAAGAAGATATAATTAAGAGCCTTCCTACCCACCACACTGTTGCTACTATCCAAGTTGTTGAGGATATCCAAACTCTTAGCACCCAATGTACTCCTGGTCCCGTTGGACCTATTAATGGTGATGCTATGACTATAGAAACTACCAAACAAATGAACCTAAAGGACACCACTACCACTTTACTTGATGCTCGTGACCTTGATTTTGATAATTGCACTCTTACCGAAGTTATTGATTTCCTTCACAAGATGTCTAGAGACCCCCGCACTAGCACGCTTAACCTTGCCTTCACAGAGCATATCACTAATGCTCTCATCAAAGCTAGGGAGGAGAAACTTAGAGTAGAAGCCTCCATACCTAGAAAGCTAGAAGATGGTTGGGATCCTATGATAAAAATTAAATTGAATGACTTCTCTTGTTATGCATTATGTGATGTTGGTGCTAGTACCTCTGTTATGCCCAAAAGAATATATGATATGCTTAAATTGAAACCTTATGATTCTTGTTCTTTTGGTGTTCGTCTCGTTGATTCTTCCATTAATAAACCTTTGGGGGAGGATCGACGATGTTCTTATCGTTGTCAATGATAATTATGTTCCCGTTGATTTTACTATTATGGATATTGAATGTGATCCTTCATGTCCAATTATTTTGGGACGTCCCTTTTTACGCACCGTTGGTGCTATCATTGACATGAAAGAGGGTAATATAAAATTTCAGTTTCCTCTCAAGAAAGGGATGGAACACTTCCCTCGAAAGAAGATCAAGTTACCTTTTGAGTCCGTTGTACGGGCTAGCTATTCTTTTACTCTTGATAAAACTTGATCTCTATGCATTATGCCTAGCTTAAAGGCATAAAAGAAAGCGCTTTTGGGAGGCAGCCCACATGAATAAAATTTTTATTTTGATTTTGTTGTGTCTTGATGTTGTTTACTACAGTAGCATCATCATTGTATCTTTGCTTTCCATATTTGTGCCAAGTATAGCCTCTGATTGCTAGAAAGTTCAAAAGTTGTGAGGTGCTGTCCAGGAAACAGATTCTGTCCTTGGATAGAAAAATTCGTATAAAATCACCAGATCATCTTTTGGTCTGAATTTTTTCGACAGCGTTCTCTATATAATTTTATTTCGTGCGTCTGTTCTGAGTTTTTTTATTTGAGTTGCAGAAGTACCCCGAACAAATCATTTACTACCTGCTGTTCTGTTTTTGACAGATTCTGTCCTGTTTTGCCTTTCCTTCATTTTGCAAATCAAGAGCTTGCTTTTTCTTTGCAAAAACCTTTTGGCAATCTTGAGAAACAGTAGACCTTCAAGAATATCTTTATTTCCAGCAAGGAACAATTATTTTATTAAGGGTACTAACCTCGCTAATCAGATTATAATGAGTTATGTATGAAGGGAGTTTTCAAGTGTGCGAGGGAAGATGATAAAAAGATTCAGGAGTGTCAAGCGCTCAAGCTTGGGGATGCCCCCGTGCACCCCCAAGAAATATTCAAGGAGATTCAAGCGTCTAAGCTTGGGGATGCCCCCGTGCATCCCCTTCTCCTTCAACATTATCAGTTCGTCTTTCGTTCCGCTATATTTTTATCACTTCATGTGTTATGTGTTATGCTTGGAGCGTCTTGCTTTTAGTTTTCTTTTTAGTTTTTCATAACGAGTCGGAACTCAGCTTTCTTTATGTGGGAGAGAAACACGCTCCACTTCTACCTAGAACATAACATAGAATTTTCATGTCTATCCTTGCTGTGTGTGTTCTTTGTCTTTTAATAGCTACTATCATGCTCTGCTCTTAGTATTCATGCTTATCTTTTTCAAAGAGCTTTTGTTTAGTTGGTTGCTTGAACTCTGTTTAATTATCATGCTTATCTTATTAAGAGAGTTTGCTTCCGTTGCATTGGTTGATATGTCTATGATAAAGATGCTACTTGCATAATGGTGCTTAGTAATTCATGTTTTCTTGTGGTTAGTCTCAAATAGCTGGGGGATTCCCAATGTGTTATTGGAGTACCAACATGATTTGTTTGCCAATGATGTGGTATGGTTTAGTAATATCTTCCTTCAAGAATTTATTTTGATTGACTTGGCGTATGCTCACGCATATTTAAGACTATAAAGAAAGTCTGTCAAGCCTTGATGATCTTTTATTTCTGAGTAGCGATATAACTTCCATGCCTGATTCAATGTTGCTTTGTCGCTCTGCATGATTATGACCGTCATTGCTCTCTTAGTTGGTCGCTCCCAGTCTTTTGCTAACCTCCACCTATACTAAGCGGACTAACTTTGCAATACATAGCTCATGGGAAAGTAGCTTAAAAACTATTGTGGTAAAGAATATGTTGCTTATGTATCTTATTTCTTATAAGTTGCTTGCTGAGCGGTAACCATGTTTCTGGGGACGCCATCAACTGTCACACTTTTGTTGAATATCATGTGAGTTGCTATGCATGTTCGTCTTGTCTGAAGTAAGGGTGATTTGCCATGGGTTGAATGGTTGAGTATGCATATTGTTAGAGAAGAACACTGGGCCGCCAACCAAAGCCATGTATCATGGTGGAAGTTTTAGCTTGGACATTAATCCTCAATCTCTTATGAGAATATGCTTATGCATTAAAGAGGAGTCCATTATCTATTTTCTATGTTGTCCCGGTATGGATGTCCTCAAGTTGAGATCTATCAAAAACGAGAAATCGAATGCGATTTATCTCCTTGGACCTTTGTACAGGTGGCATAGAGGTACCCCTTTGTGACACTTGGTTGAAACATATGTAATGCAATGACAATCCATGGAAATCCGAGCTAATTAGGACAAGGTGCGAGCACTATTGGTATTCGATGCATGAGGCTTGCAACTTATAGGATGTTTTATGCATAACACATATGAAGTACTACTACCGTTGACAAAATTGCTTCTATGTTTTCAAAATAAAAAGCTCTAGCACATGACCATTCTTTTACTTTTATGTTGAGTCTCCACCTTCTTTCTTCAAGCACCAACTACTGAGAGCATGATTGTCATTCTGAGTGTAATGTGCATTGTCCCAAAGTAGCATTGTCTTTTGCATGATTGTGATATCGTTTATTTTTAAATCATTGTATCTAGTCATCACTTAAACCTTGAAGGTGCCCCTGCATTTATGTTTTGCTTCACCAAAGGGGGCAAGCTAGATATCACTTTATCATATTTGCACATCATGTTCATTGCAAATATTTTTGATATTTCAGTTTCATGTTGTAAAACTTTCAGTCATTTGTGATTTTCTCATGAGGCAACTTAATTACTACAGATTCATTGTCTCAGTAAGCTTTTGTCATATGACTATGAATAAGTCCTATATGGTTAATAGCATGTCACCACAGAAATTATTCTTGTTATCATTTACCTACTCGAGGACGAGCAGGAATTAAGCTTGGGGATGTTGATACGTCCAAAACGTATCTATAATTTTTGCTTGCTCCATGCCACTTATTGGGTGATATTGCTATGATATTTATACACTTCCATACACTTTTGATCATATTTGGACTAACCTACTAATCCAGTGCACCCCAGTGCCAGTTTCTGTTTTCGGCTGTTTTTGTATTTCAGGTTTTCACATTACGAGAACTGCCAGGAAAAATCCAAAAAAATTATATAAAAAATCAGCATTCCAGAACCTACCTTGCGCCCGAAGGACAGCCGGGGAAGCCACCAGGGCTCCAGGCGCCCTGGCGGCGCCCCCCCTAGGCCGCGCCGGGGGGGGCGCCTGGGCCCCCCGAGCCCCGTCTGGTGCCCCCCTTTGGCATATATTTAGAGCGTCCTTCGAAACCCTCAGAACGGGAACTCTTTTTCGCGATCTCATCTCTGTTCCGCCGTCGCCGCCGCTTCCAAGATCGGGAGCACCAGGAGAACTCTTCCCGGCACCCTGTCGGAGGGGAGGATCACCACCGGGAGCCTCTCCACCACCATCGACGCCTCCCGGATGAGTTGTGAGTAGTCTCCCTTGGACCATGAGTCCATGACCAGTAGCTATGTGATGTTCTCCTCCCGTTCTTGTGCTTCACTAATTAGTCCTCGTGAGCTGCCCTACATGATCGAGGCACATATGTAATCCTTATGCTGTTGCTATGATGAGTTTGCTGGGATCCGATGGATTATGAGATTATGTTCAGATTGTGATTGAGTAATCTATTTGATCTACCTCTTTTATATTTATGTTGATAAGTAATTCTTGCATGTTCTCCGTTGTTATTTATTGCTTTGGCCAAGTAGTAGGTAGTGACTCCAAGAGGGAACGTTATGCTCGATTGTGGGTTCATGCCCCTCGATGACTAGTTTGAGTGACAGAAACATGAGTCTAGGGGATGTGCTGTTGCCACAAGGGGGAAAACAACGGTGCTTGTGCCCGCGGGTGCAAGGATTGTTTACTTTACGCAAAGTTCTTTTAATGCAGTTGTCTGTTGCATTGAGTTTACACTATGGGTGGGGCTCGCAACTTAATACCAGCGAGATGTTCTGGATAGATATCTCAAGGTGGATGATTAGTAGTAGATATTGATGGATTTCGGTCTACTTACTTTGGCGTACCGCCCATGCTTTGAACCACAACCTTTCTTGCAATGTAGTCAGCATTGGTTTGCGTTCGTGGTCCTGTCAATTGCCCAGCTGTAATTCGTTTACCTCACATAGTTGTTTTATCGTCTTTTGGGAGAGAGACATCACTAGTGAACATCATGAGACTCCGGTCCATATTACCATCATTGATCACATCCGCTATTTACTTTTCGCTATTATTTACTATTGCAAACATTATCTATCACTACTATCATTTGCGTTTAATCCTTTGTGAACTACAAGGACGGAGGGATTGACAACCTCTCTGTACTCGTTGGGAGCAAAGTTATTTGTATCTGTGTGCAGGTCCACGTTGATTGCTAATATCTGGCGCCGTTAGCAGTTGACACCTACTTGTTGAACCTAGGAGTCTCTGGGGATTCGATCCTTGGCATCTTTGCTAAGGGAAAAACTTCCACAACACTGCATCTCACACCTTCCACTTGGGGTAACCAACGAGGGGTTAGAGGCCCATCATGAGGGAAGAAGGGCGAGGTTGAAGACGAAGTGCGCAGGCCCACACGGCGGATCGGAAGCACAGCTCCGGCACTTCGGAAGCACGACTCGCTGGGACGTCGGAAGCACGGCGGCTCAACGGTGGAAGCACCGCGGGTCAACGGTGGAAGCACCGGCGGCGAACTGTGGAAGCATTAGGGTTTCAGACGCGAAAATTGGGGGAGGTGGACGTTTATATAGGCACAAGGAGCTAGGGTTGTCCAAATGAGGGGAGGTTTTCGGCCACACGATCACAATTGGATGGCCTAGATGAAGGGAGGGGTTTGGGTTGGTTTGGTGGGCTGTTGGAGGGGTGTCTTGGGCCTCAAAGAGGAGGTACTTTCGGCCCACGAGAATAACTGTTGGAGCATCAAACGAACTCCAAACGCGACGAGATTTGACAGGCGGGTTACACACACCAAAACAACATCGCACGACAAGTCCCACGCCAAACCTGAAACGTTACACGGCCAAACACCAAAGTAGGCCTCGGGGATGCCACGGACACGTGAGAGAGCTCCGGAACTCGAAACGAACAACGGAAGGAACGAGTGGGACCGGATGCAAACGACAACACAAATGCAATGCAATGCACATGACAACATGATATGGATGAAAGCCACACACGCACACAACAAAACGACGAAAACCCGAAAGATGAAGAACCCGGAATGGAACTGATAGAGCCAAAGATACATATATTGCCCAAAAGGGAAAGTATTACATCCGGGGCATTACAAACTCTCCTCTACTACAAAAAGTTCTCGTCCCGAGATCTAGGACTGGAAGAAGGAAGGGTACTCGGAACGAAGGTGATCTTCACGTTCCCACGTAGCTTCTCGGTCGATATGGTGTGACCACTTGACTTTCAAGAATTTGATGGACTTGTTGCGGGTCTTGCGCTCGGTTTCTTCGAGAATAGCAACTGGGTGCTCTCGGTAAGACAAGTCTTGTTGAAGATCAATCTCCTCAAACGGAATGGTGCGTTCAGGTGTCTTGAAGCACTTGCGGAGTTGAGACACATGAAACACATCATGAACATTGGCGAAGGTGGAAGGGAGCTCAAGTTGATAGGCTAGATCGCCTCTTTTGCCAAGGATCTTGAAAGGCCCGACGTATCTAGGAGCAAGCTTTCCTTTGATACTGAATCTTTGGGTGCCTTTCATAGGAGAAACACGGAGATAAACATGATCCCCAATGTTGAAGGCCAAATCACGATGCTTGCCGTCATAGTAGCTCTTCTGACGCGACTGAGCGGCCTTGAGATTCTCACGCATGACTTTGCACATTTCTTCAGCTTCTGAGATCAAGTCATTGCCAAGAAGTTGACGTTCACCAGTCTCAGACCAGTTGAGAGGGGTACGACACTTTCTGCCATAGAGGATTTCAAACGGTGCTTTGCCGGCACTTGCTTGGAATCTGTTGTTGTAAGAGAACTCGGCAAATGGAAGGCAATCTTCCCATTTCATGCCAAAAGATATGACACAGGCTCTGAGCATGTCTTCTAGAATCTGATTCACTCTCTCGACTTGACCACTAGTCTGAGGGTGAAATGCAGTGCTGAAACGAATCTTAGTGCCCATGGCAGACTGAAAGGAGTCCCAGAACTTGGAAGTGAACAAACTTCCACGGTCCGAGGAGATAACTTGAGGAATGCCATGTAAGGACACAATTCTGGAAGTGTACAATTCTGCCAATTGAGCTGCATTGATGGATTCTTTGACTGGAAGGAAGTGAGCGACTTTGGTAAGCTTGTCAATCACCACAAAGATAGAATCATTCCCTTTCTTGGACTTAGGAAAGCCAGTGACGAAATCCATTTCAATGTGGTCGAATTTCCACTCGGGAATAAGAAGAGGTTGGAGAAGACCGGCTGGACGTTGATGCTCTGCCTTCACTCTCCTGCAGACATCACATTCATTCACGAATTGGGCAATCTCCCTTTTCATGCGAGTCCACCAGTATGATTTCTTGAGGTCTTGGTACATCTTGGAACTACCAGGACGAATGGAAAGGAGGGAATCATGTGCTTCGTCCATTATGAGCTTCCTGAGATCACCTTTGGGAACCACAAGTCTGTCCTCGAAGAACAAGGTATCTCTCTCATCAACGCGATAGCACTTGTATTTAGGAGTACCCTTTGCAATACCATGTTTCACTTTCTGCACCATAGCATCACTGAGTTGGGCCTCATGGATCTGATCTTCCAAGGTAGGAGCAACTTGAAGATTTGCAAGAAAACCTTGCGGAACAACTTGGAGGTTGAGCTTCCTGAATGCTTCACAAAGCTCAGGCTGGAACGGCTTGATAAGGAGGCTGTTGCAATATGCCTTTCTGCTCAAAGCATCTACAATCACATTCACCTTGCCAGGTGTGTATTCGATGCTGGGATCATACTCTTGGATCATTTCGACCCAACGAGTCTGGCGAAGGTTTAGATTCGGTTGTGTGAAGATGTACTTCAAGCTCTTGTGATCGGTGAAGATGTCGACTTTTCTGCCCAACAGAAGGTGTCTCCACGTAATCAAAGCATGTACCACAGCTGCTAGTTCAAGATCATGTGTGGGGTAGTTCTTCTCACTTGGCTTCAGTTGACGAGAAGTGTATGCCACAATTTTCTTGTCCTGCATTAGCACACCACCAAGTCCTTGAAGAGAAGCATCACAGAATACTTCGTAGGGCTTGGACTCATCTGGAGGAGTAAGAAATGGAGCAGAGACGAGCTTTTCTTTGAGAGTTTTGAATGCCACATCACAATCTGGAGACCAGTAGTACTTGACATTCTTCTGCTGCAAGTTGGAAAGAGGCTTGGCAATCTTTGAGAAGTTCTCAACGAACCTTCTGCAATAGCTGGCAAGACCAAGAAAGCTTCGGAGTTGCTTGACGTTCTGAGGAGGTTCCCAGTTGACAATTGCTTCAACTTTCTCGGGGTTTACCGCAATACCGTCAGCGGAGATGATATGGCCCAGATACAAGACCTTATCGAGCCAAAATTCGCACTTGGAGAACTTGGCATAGAACTTATGTTCACGGAGTCTGTCGAGAACCAGACGGAGGTGCTTTTCGTGATCCTCTTTGTTCTTGGAGAATACCAAAATGTCATCCAGATACACAAGCACAAACTCGCCGGTGTAGGGGTTGAAAATGTAGTGCATAATTCTCGAGAAGGTAGGTGGAGCATTAGCGAGGCCAAAGGACATGACTGTATACTCATAGGAGCCGTAGCTCATTCTGAAGGCAGTCTTGTGGATATCTTCTTCGCGAATGCGAATTTGGTGACAGCCCATTCGGAGATCGAGCTTTCAGAACACTTTAGCTCCTTTGAGCTGCTCGAACAGTTCATTGATGTTGGGGAGCGGATACTTGTTCTTTATTGTCTTCTTGTTCAATGGCCGGTAATCGACGCAAAGGCGCTCCGTGCCATCCTTCTTCTTGACAAATAAGACACCACAGCCCCAAGGAGACGTACTAGGCCTGATCAGACCCAAACGTTCTTGTTCGTCAAGCTGTTTCTTCAACTCCTTCAACTCTCCAGGAGATAGCTTGTACGGACGCCGGCATGCTGGCTCAGTACCCGGCTCGAGTTCAATGACGAATTCAACTTGACGATGTGGAGGCATGCCTGGAAGTTCTTCAGGAAAGACGTCTTCGTATTCGTTAACCACCGGAATTTGAGAGATGGCATTAATCTCGCCCTTGTCATTGAGAGAGAAAAGCCTGATTGTGTTATCTCGAGAGGCGAAGATAATCACGTCCTCATTAGGATGAGTAATCTTGACTTCCTTATTTGCTCAATCAATGTGAGCATCATGCTGAGAAAGCCAATCCATCCCGAGGATGAGGTCAATGTCGGAATTGCCGAGAACCACCGGTTTAGCCAGAAAGCGGTAATCACCCATGCGAATAGATACATCCGGAGCATACACACTAGAAGTCATTATCCTGCCCGGAGAAACCACTTGCAACTTCTTGGGCAAATTTGAAGTGACAATATCGTGCTTGGATGCAAATGGATATGACATGAAAGAACATGAAGCACCCGAATCAAACAACACTTTAGCAGGAAAAGAGTTCACTGAAAGGTTACCCAATATGACATCAGAAGAATTCTCCGCTTGCGCTGCATTCATCAGATTCACTCTTGCTGCCTTCAGATCATGCTTGACAATAGCTGTACTGACAGGTGGAGGAGGCGGAAGGCGCCTTGGGTTGTTGCACTTGTTGGAATAATGACCCTTCTGGCCACACTTGTAGCAAGTGACCTCAGAAAGAGGACGAGTAGGAGGAACACTTGGTCTTGGAGCTTGGAACTGCGACTTGGACTACTTGCTTTGGTTGGGTGGGTGGGAGAAACCACGACCACCAGAGTTCTTGTTGTTGTTGTAGGGAGCTCGGATCACTGGAGGAGGTGGAAGCCAAAATTTCGGTTGCTTCGCGATCACTTGAGAAGATGAGGAGGAGTGAACAGCATCTCGGATCCTCTTCTTGGAAGCTTCCATCTTGAGCTGGGCTGCCTCTTGCTTAAGCGCCATGTTATAGAATTTGTCAAACTCATCAGGCTCGAACAAGGTGAGAGCAAGTTGAAGTTCATCCTTGTGACGCCCGAAGACCGACGTCCCAGAAGATTCCAGAAGATTCCAGATGTTCCGGGTTCTTCCGTGTGTTTCATTTGTGCTTGTGTTATTTATTTTTGCTTTGCATCATGTCATCATGCCATCATGTCATATTTCTTTGCATCTCAACTTAAATAAATTGTGTGGACCTTCTGTCCATTTAAATCGAGGGAAGGATGATTTCTCTTTATAACATATCCTCCCAATATTTAGGGAGCTATATTAATAGATATTCCATTAGTGTGGAATTAACCAACACACTTGCAAATATTCCCCATGCCTTTTTCACTCTAAGTTTTGACTCACACAACCTTGCTTGATCATCTTCTTCTCCTTCTTCGTTGGTCCATTTAAATTGTGGCATTTTATTCCCGGCACCAATCTAATGTTCGTCCTTTTCCGGATGCTAGTTCACCATGCCTAAACCCTCTCTGCCAATTTCCAGCTCGTTTGAAGAGGTTTTAGTTGGGTTTTAAAATGTCTCAAGTTTGAATTAAATTCAAACTTGTGATATTTTTTCTTCCTCAAAAGTTTGCCCAAACCATTCGTTTTATCGAGAGCATATTTACTGGACCTCGAGAATATTTTTCACCTTCCTCTATTTAAATTCTTCCGCTATCGCTCTTTGGTTTTCTTCTGTTTTTTTTCTGTTAAAAAAACAAAGAAGAAGAGCAGCCAGGCCTAGCCGCACCTGCCTTCCCAGGCCCAGGCCTCAAGGCCCATCAGCCTCCAGCCCACCTCTATCCTAACCCTAGCCCGACCGCAACCCTCACCCGCTCGTCCCTCGATCCTCCCTCGCGCCGCCAGGCGTTTCCTTCGCTTTCCCCCGATCCCATCTCTCTCCTAGCGCCCCCGCACCTTTCCTCTCGCTCGTTTCCCTCAGCCGCCGTCGCTCACCCTCGCTCGCCTCATCTCAGCGCCCGACTCGATCCCCATCGATCTCCTGTCTCCTCGTCTCTCGATCCCCCTCGCTCAGTCCAGCTGCGTGCCGCGCCCCATCTCCAGCGCCAGGGCGCCTCGCTCCCTCGTTTCCCTCCATCGCCCGCAAAGCCGACAGCCACGACCCTACGCCTCGCCCCGCATACTATGGCCTCGTCACCAAGCGCCCGGCCGACCAGGGGTCGCCGCCGTCGCCACCAGGGCCGCAACCCGCGCCACCGGCCCTCTGGCTCCCCTCCGCGCCGTCCAGCACCTCGCGCCGGCCCTCCGTCTCCAGGAGCAGCAGGCCGCGCCCCGTCCTCCTCGTCCAGTGCGTCGCGGAGCCGCGACGTCCGCCTCCTCTGCTGGCCTCGCGCCGCCTCCCGGCAACCTCCAGCACCGGCGCCGCCCTGCGTCATCTCCAGCGCCTCCGCCCGTCCTCAGCCAGCATCGCCAGGCGTAAGCCGCCGCCAGCCACCAAGTACAGCGCGCGCCGGCCACGCTCCGTCCTCCAGCTCGCCGGCCAAAGCCACCGCACCTCTGCTTCCACGCCTCTGCCTCGTCCCGTGCGGCCTCTACCTCGCCTCCTCCGCGCCAAGTCCAAGTCCCTCCCGCCGTCGTCCGTCGTCCGGCGTCCGCCCCCCAAGGCAGCAGCCTCCTTGCCGTGACCGAGACCTGTTGCTGCTGTGCTTTTTTCCGTCGGCTTCGTGCTTTTGTTTTGGTCCAGCAGAAACTTCGTCAAGTTACTTTACCGCGTCTCCGGAGTCGCCAAGACGCAAGTACCCCGACGACCGCGGTCTTCGGAATCGCCAAGTACCACGACATGACGGCATGAACATCTACAAAACGTGTACCACGATGACCCGCGAGTACCACCACATCAACGTGTTCCGCTACCGACGCCGATGACCTTCAAGTTCGACTACCGTCGCCGGAAACACCAAGTACCTCTTCGGAGACGTGAACGACTACGAACGGGAACAACTACATGGCGATACGTCAAGTACCACGACACGTTAACGGAACGTCTACTTCCACTACTTCCTCTACGACGACGCGACAAGTACCTCTTCGGAAACGGAAACGCCAACGTGTACAACTACCGTCGCCCCGTGTACAACTACTTGTTGGGTAACGTAGTATTTTCAAAATATTCCTACGGTCACGCAAGATCTATCTACTAGATGCATATCAACGAGGGGGAGAGTGTGTCTACGTACCCTCATAGACCGGGAGCGGAAGCGTCAAGTGACGCGGTTGATGTAGTCGAACTTCTTCGCGATCCAACCGATCAAGCACCGAACGTACGGCACCTCCGCGTTCAGCACACGTTCAGCTTGATGACGTCCCACGAGCTCTTGATCCAGTTGAGCTTCACGGGAGAGTTTTGTCAGCACGACGGCGTGGTGACGGATATGATGTATCTACCGGCGCAGGGCTTCGCCTAAGCACTGCAACGGTATGACCGAGGTGTGTTTCTGTGGAGGGGGGCACCGTACACGGCTAGAACAATTCAACTTGTGTGTCCTAGGGTGCCCCCTGCCCCCGTATATAAAGGAGCAAGGGAGAGGCCGGCCCTAGAGGGGGCGCGCCAAGTGTGGGGAGTCCTACTAGGACTCCCAAGTCCTAGTAGGATTCCCCTTTCCTTTTCGGAGTAGGAGAGAAGGAAAGAGGTGGAGAGGGAGAAGGAAAAGGGGGCTGCACCCCTTGTCCAATTCGGACCAGAGGGGAGGCACGCGCCTCCTTCCTATTGGCCTTTCTCCTCTGTTCCCGTATGGTCCAATAAGGCCCATATACTCCGAAAAATACCCGAATCACTCGGAACCTTTCCGATGTCCGAATATAGTCGTCCAATATATCGATCTTTACGTCTCGACCATTTCGAGACTCCTCGTCATGTCCCCGGTCTCATCCGGGACTCCGAACTCCTTCGGTACATCAAAACTCATAAACTCATAATACCGATCGTCATCAAACGTTAAGCGTGCGGACCCTACGGGTTCAAGAACTATGTAGACATGACCGAGACTCATCTCCGGTCAATAACCAATAGCGGAACCTGGATGCTCATATTGGTTCCTACATATTCTACGAAGATCTTTATCGGTCAAACCGCATAACAACATACGTTGTTCCTTTTGTCATCGGTATGTTACTTGCCCGAGATTCGATCGTCGGTATCTCTATACCTAGTTCAATCTCGTTTCCGGCAAGTCTCTTTTACTCGTTCCATAACACATCATCTCGTGACTATCTCATTAGTCTTTTGCTTGCAAGGCTTATTATGATGTGTGTTACCGAGAGGGCCCAGAGATACCTCTCCGACACTCGGAGTGACAAATCCTAATCTTGATCTATGCCAACACCACGAATACTTTTGGAGACACCTGTAGAGCATCTTTATGATCACCCAGTTACATTGTGACGTTTGATAGCACACAAGGTGTTCCTACGGTATTCGGGAGTTGCATAATCTCATAGTCATAGGAACATGTATAAGTCATGAAGAAAGCAATAACAGTAAAACTAAACGATCATAGTGCTATGCTAACGGATGGGTCTTGTCCATCACATCATTCTCCTAATGATGTGATCCCGTTGATCAAATGACAACTCATGTCTATGGCTAGGAAACATAACCATCTTTGATCAATGAGCTAGTCTAGTAGAGGCATACTAGGGACATACTGTTTTGTCTATGTATTCACACATGTACTAAGTTTCCGGTTAATACAATTCTAGCATGAATAATAAACATTTATCATGATATAAGGAAATATAAATAACAACTTTATTATTGCCTTTAGGGCATATTTCCTTCAGTCTCCCACTTGCACTAGAGTCAATAATCTAGCTCACATCGCCATGTGATTTAATACCGATAGTTCACATCGTTATGTGAATAACACCCATAGTTCACATCGCCATGTGACCAACACCCAAAGGGTTTACTAGAGTCAATAATCTAGTTCACATCGCTATGTGATTAATACCCAAGAGTAATAAGGTGTGATTATGTTTTGCTTGTGAGAGAAGTTTAGTCAACGGGTCTGTCACATTCAGATCCGTATGTATTTCGCAAATTTCTATGTCTACAATGCTCTGCATGGAGCTACTCTAGCTAATTGCTCCCACTTTCAATACGCATCCAGATTGATACTTAGAGTCATCTGGATTTAGTGTCAAAGCTTGCATCGGCGTAACCCTTTACGACGAACTCTTTATCACCTCCATAATCGAGAAATATTTCCTTAGTCATCCAATTACTAAGGATAATTTTGACCGATGTACAGTGATCTACTCCTGGATCACTATTGTACCTCCCTGTCAAACTTATGGCAAGGTACACAACGTGTTTTGTACACAGCATGGCATACTTTATAGAACCTATGGCTGAGGCATAGGGAATGACTTTCATTCTCTCTATATTTTTCTGCCGTGGTCTGGCTTTGAGTCTTACTCAACTTCACACCTTACAAGTCAGGCAAGAACTCCTTCTTTGACTGATCCATTTTGAACTACTTCAAAATCTTATCAAGGTATGTACTCATCGAAAGTCTTATCAAGCGTCTTGATCTATCTCTATAGATCTTGATGCCCAATATGTAAGCAGCTTCACCAAGGTCTTTCTTTGAAAAACTCCTTTCAAACACTCCTTTATGCTTTCCAGAAAATTCTACATCATTTCCGATCGACAATATGTCATTCACATATACTTATCAGAAAGGTTGTAGTGCTCCCACTCACTTCTTGTAAATACAGGCTTCACCGCAAGTCTGTATAAATCTATATGCTTTGATCAACTTATCAAAGCGGATATTCCAACTCCGAGATGCTTGCGCCAGTCCATAGATGGATCGCTGGAGCTTGCACATTTTGTTAGCACCTTTAGGATTGACAAAACCTTCTGGTTGCATCATATACAAGTCTTCTTTAATAAATCCATTAAAGAATGCAGTTTTGTTATCCATTTGCCAGATTTCATAAAATGCGGCAATTACTAACATGATTCGGACAGACTTAAGCATCGCTACGGGTGAGAAAGTCTCATCGTAGTCAACTCCTTGAACTTGTCGAAAAACTTTCGCAACAAGTCGAGCTTTGTAAACAGTAACATTACCTGCAGCGTCAGTCTTCCTCTTGAAGATCCATTTATTTTCGATGGCTTGCCGATCATCGGGCAAGTCAACCAAAGTCCATACTTTGTTCTCATACATGGATCCCATCTCAGATTTCATGGCCTCAAGCCATTTTGCAGAATCTGGGCTCATCATCGCTTCCTCATAGTTTGTAGGTTCATCATGGTCCAGTAACATGACTTCCAGAACCGGGTTGCCGTACCACTCTGATGCGGAACGAACTGTGGTTGATCTACGAAGTTCAGCAGAAACTTGATCTAAAGTTTCATGATCATCATCATTAGCTTTCTCACTAATTGGTGTAGGAATCACTGGAACTAGTTTCTATGATGTTCCACTTTCCAATTCGGGAGAAGGTACAATTACCTCATCAAGTTCTACTTTCCTCCCACTCACTTCTTTCGAGAGAAACTCCTTCTCTAGAAAGGATCCACTCTTAGCAACAAAGACCTTGCCTTAGGATCTGTGATAGAAGGTGTACCCAACAGTTTCTTTTTGGGTATCCTATGAAGATTTACTTCTCCGATTTGGGTTCGAGCTTATCATGTTGAAACTTTTTCACATAAGCATCGCAGTCCCAAACTTAAAGAAATGACAGCTTAGGTTTCTCGTCAAACCACAGTTCATACGGTGTCATCTCCACGGATTTAGATGGTGCCCTATTTAACGTGAATGTAGCTGTCTCTAATGCATAACCCCAAAAGCGATAGTGGTAGATCGGTAAGAGACATCATCGATCGCACCATATCTAATAAAGTACGGTTATGACGTTCGGACACACCATTACACTGTGGTGTTCCAGGTGGCGTGAGTAGTGAAACTATTTCACATTGTTTTTATTGAAGGCCAAACTCGCTAACTCAAATATTTTACCTCTACGATCATATCGTAGAAACTCATATTTTCTTGTTACGATGATTCTCCACTTCACTCTGAAATTCTTTGAACTTTTCAAATGTTTCAGACTTGTGCTTCATTAAGTAGATATACCCATATCTGCTCAAATCATCAGTGAAGGTCAGAAAATAACGATACCTGCCGCGAGCTTCAACACTCATTGGTCCGCATACATCAGTATGTATGATTTCCAACAACTCTGTTGCTCGCTCCACGGTTCCGGAGAACGGAGTTTTAGTCATCTTGCCCATGAGGCATGGTTCGCAAGCACCAAGTGATTCATAATCAAGTGATTCCAAAAGTCCATCACTATGGAGTTTCTTCATGCGCTTTACACCAATATGACCTAAACGGCAGTGCCACAAATAAGTTGCACTATCATTATTAACCTTGCATCTTTTGGCTTAAATATTATGAATATGTGTATCACACGATCGAGATCCAACAAACCATCTTCATTGGGTGTATGACCATAGAAGGTTTTATTCATGTAAACAGAACAACAATTATTCTCTAACTTACATGAATAACCGTATTACAATAAACATGATCAAATCATATTCATGCTCAACACAAACACCAAATAACACTTATTTAGGTTCAACACTAATCCCGAAAATATAGGGAGTGTGCGATGATGATCATATCAATCTTGGAACTACTTCCAATACACATCGTCACTTCATCCTTTAACTAGTTTCTGTTCATTATGCAACTCCCATTTCGAGTTACTACTCTTTAGCAACTGAACCAATATCAAATACCGAGGGGTTGCTATGAACACTAGTAAAATACACATCAATAATCTGTATATCAAATATACCTTTGTTCACTTTGCCATCCTTCTTATCCGCCAAATATCTAGGGCAGTTCCACTTCTAGTGACCATTTCCTTTGCAGTAGAAGCACTTAGTTTCAGGCTTGAGTTTAGCTTTGGGTTTCTTCACAGGAGTGACAACTTGCTTGTCATTCTTCTTGAAGTTCCCCTTCTATCCCTTTGCCCTTTACTTGAAACAAGTGGTCTGGTTAACCATCAACACTTGATGCTCTTTCTTGATTTCTACCTTCGCCGATTTCTGCATCGTGAAGAGCTCGGGAATTACTTTCGTCATCCCTTGCATATTATAGTTCATCACGAAGTTTTACTAACTTGGTGATAGTGTCTAGAGAACTTTGTCAATTACTATCTTATCTGGAAGATTAACTCCCACTTGATTCAAGCAATTGTACTACCCAGACAATCTGAGCACATGCTCACTGGTTGAGCTATTCTCCTCCATTTTGTAGGCAAAGTACTGCCAGAGGTCTTATACCTCTCGACACGGGCATGAGTATGAAATACTAATTTCAACTCTTGGAACATCTCATATGCTCCGTGGCGTTTCAAAACGTTTTTGAAGTCCTGGTTATAAGCCGAAAAGCATGGTGCACTAAACTATCAAGTAGTCATCATATCGAGCTTTTTTCAAAACGTTCATAACGTCTACATCTGCTCCTACAATAGGTCTGTCACCTAGCGGTGCATCAAGGACATAATTCTTATGTGCAGCAATGAGGATAATCCACAGATCATGGAACAATTCCGCATCATTGCTACTAACATCTTTCAACTTGGTTTTCTCTAGGAACATATAAAAAATAAACGTGGAGCAACATCGCGAGCTATTGATCTACAACATAGATATGCTAATACTACCAGGACTAAGTTCATGATAAATTAAAGTTCAATTAATCATATTACTTAAGAACTCCCACTTAGATAGACATCCCTCCGGTCATCTAAATGATCACGTGATCCAAATCAACTAAACCATGTCCGATCATCACGTGAGATGGAGTAGTTTCAATGGTGAACATCTTATGTTGATCATATCTACTATATGATTCACGCTCGACCTTTCGGTCTCCAGTGTTCCGAGGCCATATCTGCATATGCTAGGCTCGTCAAGTTTAACCCGAGTATTCTGCGTGTGCAAAACTGGCTTACACCCGTTGTATTTGAACGTAGAGCTTATCACACCCGATCATCACGTGGTGTCTCGGCACGACGAACTTTCGCAACGGTGCATACTTAGGGAGAACACTTATACCTTGAAATTTAGTAAGGGATCATCTTATAATGCTACCGTCGTTCTAAGCAAAATAAGAAGCATAATAAGATAAACATCACATGCAATCAAAATATGTGACATGATATGGCCATCATCATCTTGTGCTTTTGATCACCATCTCCAATTCACCGTCATGATCACCTTCGTCACCGGCGCGACACCTTGATCTCCATCGTAGCATCGTTGTCGTCTCGCCAACTATTGCTTCTACGACTATCGCTACCGCTTAGTGATAAAGTAAAGCAATTACATGGCGATTGCATTTCATACAATAAAGCGACAACCATATGGCTCCTGCCAGTTGCCGATAACATTACAAAACATGATCATCTCATACAAAAACCGTATAACTCATCATGTCTTGACCATATCACATCACAACATGCCCTGCAAAAACAAGTTAGACGTCCTCTACTTTGTTGTTGCAAGTTTTACGTGGCTGCTACGGGCTTAGCAAGAACCGTTCTTACCTACGCATACAAAACCACAACGATGTTTCGTCAAGTATGTGCTGTTTTAACCTTCACAAGGACCGGGCGTAGCCACACTTGATTCAGCTAAAGTGAGAGAGACAGACACCCGCCAGTCACCGTTAAGCAACGAGTGCTCTTAACGGTGAAACCAGTCTCGCGTAAGCGTACGCGTAATGTCGGTCCGGGCCGCTTCATCTCACAATACCGCTAAAGCAAAGTATGACATGCTGGTAAGCAGTATGACTAGTATCGCCCACAACTCATTGTGTTCTACTCGTGCATATCATCTACGCATAGACCTGGCTCTGATGCCACTGTTGGGTAACGTAGTATTTTCAAAATATTCCTACGATCACGCAAGATCTATCTACTAGATGCATAGCAACGAGGGGGAGAGTGTGTCTACGTACCCTCATAGACCGGGAGCGGAAGCGTCAAGTGACGCGGTTGATGTAGTCGAACTTCTTCGCGATCCAACCGATCAAGCACCGAACGTACGGCACCTCCGCGTTCAGCACACGTTCAGCTTGATGACGTCCCACGAGCTCTTGATCCAGTTGAGCTTCACGGGAGAGTTTTGTCAGCACGACGGCGTGGTGACAGATATGATGTATCTACCGGCGCAGGGCTTCGCCTAAGCACTGCAACGGTATGACCGAGGTGTGTTTCTGTGGAGGGGGGCACCGTACACGGCTAGAACAATTCAACTTGTGTGTCCTAGGGTGCCCCCCTGCCCCTGTATATAAAGGAGCAAGGGAGAGGCCGGCCCTAGAGGGGGCGCGCCAAGTGTGGGGAGTCCTACTAGGACTCCCAAGTCCTAGTAGGATTCCCCTTTCCTTTCCGGAGTAGGAGAGAAGGAAAGAGGTGGAGAGGGAGAAGGAAAAGGGGGCTGCACCCCTTGTCCAATTCGGACCAGAGGGGAGGCACGCGCCTCCTTCCTATTGGCCTTTCTCCTCTGTTCCCGTATGGTCCAATAAGGCCCATATACTCCGAAAAATACCCGAATCACTCGGAACCTTTCCGATGTCCGAATATAGTCGTCCAATATATCGATCTTTACGTCTCGACCATTTCGAGACTCCTCGTCATGTCCCCGGTCTCATCCGGGACTCCGAACTCCTTCGGTACATCAAAACTCATAAACTCATAATACCAATCGTCATCAAACGTTAAGCGTGCGGACCCTACGGGTTCGAGAACTATGTAGACATGACCGAGACTCATCTCCGGTCAATAACCAATAGCGGAACCTGGATGCTCATATTGGTTCCTACATATTCTACGAAGATCTTTATCGGTCAAACCGCATAACAACATACGTTGTTCCTTTTGTCATCGGTATGTTACTTGCCCGAGATTCGATCGTCGGAATCTCTATACCTAGTTCAATCTCGTTTCCGGCAAGTCTCTTTTACTCATTCCATAACACATCATCTCGTGACTATCTCATTAGTCTTTTGCTTGCAAGGCTTATTATGATGTGTGTTACCGAGAGGGCCCAGAGATACCTCTCCGACACTCGGAGTGACAAATCCTAATCTTGATCTATGCCAACACCACGAATACTTTTGGAGACACCTGAAGAGCATCTTTATGATCACCCAGTTACGTTGTGACGTTTGATAGCACACAAGGTGTTCCTACGGTATTCGGGAGTTGCATAATCTCATAGTCATAGGAACATGTATAAGTCATGAAGAAAGCAATAGCAGTAAAACTAAACGATCATTGTGCTATGCTAACGGATGGGTCTTGTCCATCACATCATTCTCCTAATGATGTGATCCCGTTGATCAAATGACAACTCATGTCTATGGCTAGGAAACATAACCATCTTTGATCAATGAGCTAGTCTAGTAGAGGCATACTAGGGACATACTGTTTTGTCTATGTATTCACACATGTACTAAGTTTCCGGTTAATACAATCTAGCATGAATAATAAACATTTATCATGATATAAGGAAATATAAATAACAACTTTATTATTGCCTCTAGGGCATATTTCCTTCACTACTTCCTCTCCGAACGTGAACGCCTACTTCCTCTACGAATCGCGAGAACAACTTCTTCCTCTACGCTCTCGAGCCGCCCCGAAACGATTGTTTCGAAGGTATAACCCCGAGACGATGACCCGTGGATGAATGCATGTGTTGTGTGAAATGTTTGCCCTTGTGTGCACCGTGCCCGTTTCGTCCTTTTGTCATGTTCCTCGGTTGCCTCGTCGCCGACCCGTAGGAACCCGGAAGCCGGGACACCCCACCTTTTCATCTTGTTCGTCTCGCTCACGCCATCTTTCTTTTGCTCCGGTCTCTCAACGAGTTACCGGAACCGAGAAGTTGTCGTTGCATCATCTTCGGATCGTTGCCGTGGCACCCTGTCCTTCCACCACGGTTACATATTCTTCTTATCTCTTCATGTTAACCTTTAATTAATAAATTGCATAAACTTGATCATGCCATCCGCATCATGATAACAACCTTTGAATGTTTAATTGTTGTTAGCTTAATAATTACTAAACATGCTCATCGGGATTTCCCGGAATTGTTGTTGTTATTTCCGGCCTCATTTAAAATGCCTAATAGGTAGTTTGTTTTGCTTCACCTCTTGCCATGTTAACAAACTTTTAATCTTGTCTTGTAATAACGAGAGTCAATTAAATAATTAAAATGTGGTGTTTCGTCAATATGCAACTCCTTGCATATTGAGATCCACTTAACTTGTAGTTTTGTTTGTGCACTTTGCCATGCCATGCATATTTAAACCGGACATGCATCATACTTGGATGTGCATCGTATGCCATGCTTATGATTGTGTGTTTACCGTGTTGTTTGCTTTTTTCCGGTTGCTTCTCTTGTTAGCTTCGGTTCCGTTCCGGAGTTGTGAGGATTCGCTCGACTATGTTGCTCCGTCTTCTTCATGGACTTGTTCTTCTCCCTTGTGGAATCCCAGGCAAGATGATCATACCCTTGGATACCTTTACTACCATTGCCATGCTTAGTTGTCTCGATGCTATCGTTACATGTCGCGCTACCCATCTTATTGTCAGCCCTCTCCTTGTTGCCATGAAACCTCTAACCTTTTGACACCTTCCTAGCAAAACCACTGTTTGGCTATGTTACCCACTTGCTCAGCCCCTCTTATTGCGTTGTTAGTTGCAGGTGAAGATGAAGTTCATTCCAGGAGGGAACTTGTTGTTGGAATATCACAATATCTATTATTATTATTAACACACCTATATACTGGGCATGGGTGGAAGGCTTGGCCTTTTGCTCGGTGTTTTGTTCCACTCATACCACCTTAGGCACCGATAAACCAGCGTTATGTTCCTTGATTTTGCGTTCCTTACACGATGGGTGGATGGGGACCCCTTGACAGTTCGATTTTGAATAAAACTCCTCCAGCAAGGCCCAACATTGGTTTCAATTTGCCTCATAATAACAACTTAATTAAATAATTAAAATTGCATAGGGGGTCGCGTCCCCGGGTTCTTAATTCTACATAGCAGGGGGGGCCAGTGCTGATGGTGTTGGTCCCAAACGGGGGTCCTGCGGGGCCACCACGGGGAAACTCGAGGATTGGTTTTACCTGTAGCATCGCCCATCCGGTTGTGGCCTGAGACGAGATACGCGCGGCTACTATCAGGGTGTCGGCACGCCGGGAGGTCTTGCTGGACTTGTTTTACCATTGTCGAAATGTCTTGTGCACCGGGATGCCGAGCCTGATCGGATTTCCCTAAGATAAGGAGTGATGATATTATATTTATCACTTCAGCTAATCGTGAGAGCTTGTGATGGGCTAAGTTGGGACACCCCTGCAGGGTTATGATCTTTCGAAAGCCGTGCCCGCGGTTATGTGGCAGATTGGAATTTGTTAATGTCCGGTTGTAGACAACTTGACAGAGGATCCGAAGTAAAACACACAACTGTGTGAGTAACCGTGACTGTCTCTTTTCACTTTGAGAAGAGAACACGGCGGGGTTATGTTTGACTCTTATGTAGTTCAGGATCTTTAGCGATCACTACTAGTTTGCGACCGTTTGCTTAGATGCTCATCTTATTCTTGTACTCGTAAGTTAGCCACCATATTGCTTAGCCGCTGCTGCAACCTCACCACTTTACCTCTTCCTACCCATAAAGCTTTGCTAGTCTTGATACCCATGGTTATGGGATTGCTGAGTCCTCGTGGCTCACAGATACTACAACACCAGATGCAGGTTCAGCTGAGAATGATGCAGGAGCTGGTTCAAGTACTTCACTGGGAGCTCGGTGAAGAGAGTGGCCGTTTGCTTGTGTCGTTTCGACCGTCAGTAGTGGTTTCTACTACGGGCGATTCTGACCTGTGGCTTTATGTTGTTTTGGTATCTTTCTTTTGGATCTTCGCCCGTAGTCGGGTTGTGATGTTTTGATTGATGTTTTGCTTATGTAATGTATTGTGTGAAGTGGCGAGTGTAAGCCAACTATCTCCTTTTGCAATTTAATCCCTCTTTTACATGAGTCGTGCAAAGATACCAAACTTGCGATCATTCCAGAATGGGCTTATATCTTTCAGTCGTGCCTCGACACGTAGTTGATATAGTCCCATCCTGGGCATTACAAGTTGGTATTCAGAGCCTTCTCCGACCTAGGAGCCCCCACTGATTGATCGAATCGTTGACAGTTGAGTCTAGGCACACACTTGAAAATGTTTTGAGTCCTATATATATATCGGAGAGTAGGATTTATTTTGCTCCTCATCTCTTTTCACTCTGGTGAGGACCCTTGACGATTACTTTTATCTCTTCTACTCTCAAAAATTCACCAATTTTTTTTAGGATCACGCGAGTATTGTTTGGATTGTTCCGATGTCTTTGTGACGAGAACATTGTTCTCGATGCCTCCTGTCATTAGGGGTTGTGGCAGTGTCCCGGGGAGTTGAGCTCCGAGGTGTTGTCATCACAAATCCATCGCGGCAGTACTAGAATACTTAAGACGGCCGACATCGAAAACTCTCCTATGCGGTTAGTGGCAAGATAACCCCGACATCACCCAGTACTGGGGAGGTAGTTCGGGAGTATTGCCATAGCTTGTATAGTAGATGCGTTTCGAAGGTCCGAGGTAAACGGTTTCCGGAAACAACTGGTTATGTGTTGAAGGATGGATACAACTGGATGTTGGATTAGAGTTGAGTGCGCGGTGCTTCCCCTGTATCCCCAACACCTGATTGCATAACTGGAAACTTTCAGAAATTAATAGGTGGGTTCATCTAGTAGTTCTAGGCATTCTTCCAACGAGTGCATGATATGAAGTTCGGGGTTCTACATTGAGTGAAGTGGTTTTATGGGCTTGTTCCGATCGGGAGTTGCATCTTAAAGGGTCCTTGGCTATGCTGATCCGGGGATTGCAAAACCCTTTTGTAACACGTTCCATGAGCTTTCAGCACGAATATGTCGAACGAAGCTTCTATCTTGTATTTGTTCTATCTGCTCCTTGTTGCTTTTTTATTTACCTTTTGTTCTCCCAAGTGGCTTCTCGTCAAGCTGATGTACCTACGGAATCCATTCGTTTAATTCTCTGTTCGGATAGATATGTTGCAACATAATCTTCTTCATAAACATATCTATCCTTTGTTCTTGTTTTGATTCTGGTATTCGAGTTGCTTCGATGTCAAATGTTGATTCCATACCCTTCCTAATCGGTGTTCTCATATTTCTATGGGAGTGCTAATTCTTCTTGACCATCGAGATCTTCATGTTAATTCTTTTCAACTGGTGTCCATTTTGTTCGTCTCAAGTTGTCTTTGTTTTCCCCGCCCTCCCACCCTTCTTCTTCTTGGAGCCAGAATTCTCAGATGAAGTATCCATTTTATTCATGTGAGGTTCTTCATTCATTTCCTTCAATGTTCTTATCCGGTGATTTATCGTGAAGATTCTCAAGAGCTTCAAGTTCATCATTCTTTTGTTCTCAAATTCTGCCGGTGGATGTAATTCAAGATTTCGGTGTTGATCTCATCCTTTTCCTCATTTCACAAGGTTTTCTTATTCCGGTACACCAATTAATCATTCTCCTCTTGCTATTCATATCCGGAGTGCTGAAGATTCGTGTTTCCATTCTTAATCCATTCAAATTATTTTTGAGGATTGTTATCTTATTCAAGCCTTTTTTAATTCAACCGGTGCAATATCTCTCAGGCAATCTTTTCAACGGTGTTTTCTTTAGTGGGCCCTAACCCATAGGTTTTTTTCCAGGATCTTACCTGACTCTTCTTTTTCCGGAGAATTCTTTTCAAAGTGTGACATAAGAATGATTCCCATCAGTCACATGCCTCCTTCAAGACCGCTTTCAAATTCCTTTCAACTTCAGGTCAACCTTCCTCTTTTATTCTTCCAGAGCATTTCATGAATTCTTTTCTTTGTGATCCTCCGAAGGCTATCATTTCAGAAGATTTCTTCGTTCTCAGTTTTCAACTTCGTCCTCCAACTATTCTTCATTGATGTCTCTTCGTTCGTCTCCATATTTTACGGTGGTTCTGTCAAGATTACTCTTCCGTTGTTATCGTATTAATTCATTTGTTCTTTTCATAATCCTACCGGTGCTTCGTTGAAGATTTACCCAAGTTTGTGCAAGATCTCTCTTAATCCTTTCCAACGAGAATAAGTAGTATGCCAAATCCATTGCTTGTCGCCAATTTAAATTGGTGAAGGAGATGCATGACATAATTCTTATTCTTATTCCTTCTAGGTGATTTAATTCTTTTGTCTGGAGCTTGTTCATCATATCATATTCTCGGTTCTAAGTTGTTCATCTTGTTTTCCGGAGCTCCAAGTTATTTCAATTATAATTTCAAAGCTTCATCTAATTCATCGCAGGTTTTGAATCTTATTATTTTCATATTTCACTTCTCATGCTTTCATTACCGGAGTTTTCATGGTGGTTCATCAAGATTTAATTCATCCTCGAAGTCTTCATCAAGATTCTTGTTGGAGCTCAAGCATTCTTCTTCATGCATTCCAAGTGCAATTCTTTCTCCCTTATCTCTTCAAATGGTGTTATGTCATTCTTGACAATTCCTTCATGAATTATGATTCACAAGTTATCAAGAATGAGATATTTAAACCCATCATTTTCTTGTTCAGGAGATCTTTCCAACCTTTCAATTTATTCGTTGGAGTTATCTTGAGTTGTATTTCACCTAAAGCTTTCCCTGAGAATTGTTGCTAATTATGGTGCTTATAAATGACCCAAGTTCTTCATTTATCATTTCGGTGAATTAAGTTTTTTTCGTCTCCTTGTTGATCTCAATCCATTCAAATGTTTTCGTCAGTGGCTGGTTGTCACCTCATAATTTTGAGATGTTTTCCATAAGCCCACATCAAGCTTATTCGTTTCGTGTTGACTTTTCCATCAACCCCATTCAACCCTTCTTTGTAAGGAGGATTTCCCTACTTCATTCGTGGGAGAAGTTGTCATTTTCTTCTCCATTCTTTTCTTTCATTGATTTATATGCTATTCTTTCATTCCGGAGGCATTGTGATGTTGCTCTCCAAACCATCATATCGTTTTATCGAGATCATGTTATTTCCCTTGCTTATCATTTAACTGGAGTGTTGTATTCTTCATTCAAGTTCCCTCATCTTATCTAGTTTGCCTCTCTTTTCAATCGGAGTGCTGTCTGAATCCTTCTTACCCTTGTGCCTTTCTTTCATTTGTTTCGGAGGCAATATGTTGTTCATTTTAGCAAGTATCATTCCAACTTGGCATGTTCTTGTTAATTCCTTCCATTTTCAGATGGAGTGCTGTCCAAATTATTTCGTTCTTATTCCTTCTCCGTCTTGTTTTAACCGGAGTGGTTTTGAAATTCTTTCGTCATCCATGAGCCTTTGTTTCATGTCTTTTAACCTACAAGGTTCTCGTAATGTTCCTTGTTCCTCTTTTCTAACGGAGTTTTCATATTCGTTCATCTCCGTTGTATTCTTCTTTCATTTTGGTCAACCTCTCAAAGTTCCTAGTTCCACTCGTTTGTCAAAGAAGCAACTTTGTTTTACCTCTTCCTCTTCCGTTTTTTACCCGGTGATATCTCTAGGATCTCGGGTCGAGATCCTCTGTTAGTGTGGGAGAGTTGTGACGCCTGAAGACCGACGTCCCAGAAGATTCTAGAAGATTCCAGATGTTCCGGGTTCTTCCGTGTGTTTCATTTGTGCTTGTGTTATTTATTTTTTCTTTGCATCATGTCATCATGCCATCATGTCATATTTCTTTGCATCTCAACTTAAATAAATTGTGTGGACCTTCGGTCCATTTAAATCGAGGGAAGGATGACTTCTCTTTATAACATATCCTCCCAATATTTAGGGAGCTATATTAATAAATATTCCATTAGTGTGGAATTAACCAACACACTTGCAAATATTCCCCATGCCTTTTTCACTCTAAGTTTTGACTCCCACAACCTTGCTTGATCATCTTCTTCTCCTTCTTCGTTGGTCCATTTAAATTGTGGCATTTTATTCCCGGCACCAATCTAATGTTCGTCCTTTTCCTGATGCTAGTTCACCATACCTAAACCCTCTCTGCCAATTTCCAGCTCGTTTGAAGAGGTTTTGGTTGGGTTTTAAAATGTCTCAAGTTTGAATTAAATTCAAACTTGTGATATTTTTTCTTCCTCAAAAGTTTGCCCAAACCATTCGTTTTATCGAGAGCATATTTACTGGACCTCGAGAATATTTTTCACCTTCCTCTATTTAAATTCTTCCTCTATCGCTCTTTGGTTTTCTTCTGTTTTTTTTTCTGTTAAAAAAAACAAAGAAGAAGAGCAGCTAGGCCCAGCCGCACCTGCCTTCCCAGGCCCAGGCCTCAAGGCCCATCAGCCTCCAGCCCACCTCTATCCTAACCCTAGCCCGACCGCAACCCTCACCCGCTCGTCCCTCGATCCTCCCTCGCGCCGCCAGGCGTTTCCTTCGCTTTCCCCCGATCCCATCTCTCTCCTAGCGCCCCCGCACCTTTCCTCTCGCTCGTTTCCCTCAGCCGCCGTCGCTCACCCTCGCTCGCCTCATCTCAGCGCCCGACTCGATCCCCATCGATCTCCTGTCTCCTCGTCTCTCGATCCCCCTCGCTCACTCCAGCTGCGTGCCGTGCCCCATCTCCAGCGCCAGGGCGCCTCGCTCCCTCGTTTCCCTCCATCGCCCGCAAAGCCGACAGCCACGACCCTGCGCCTCGCCCCGCATACCATGGCCTCGTCGCCAAGCGCCCGGCCGGTCAGGGGTCGCTGCCGTCGCCACCAGGGCCGCAGCCCGCGCCACCGGCCCTCTGGCTCCCCTCCGCGCCGTCCAACGCCTCGCGCCGGCCCTCCGTCTCCAGGAGCAGCAGGCCGCGCCCCGTCCTCCTCGTCCAGTGCGTCGCGGAGCCGCGACGTCCGCCTCCTCTGCTGGCCTCGCGCCGCCTCCCTGCAACCTCCAGCACCGGCGCCGCCCTGCGTCATCTCCAGCGCCTCCGCCCGTCCTCAGCCAGCATCGCCAGGCGTAAGCCGCCGCTGGCCACCAAGTACAGCGCGCGCCGGCCACGCTCCGTCCTCCAGCTCGCCGGCCAGAGCCACCGCACCTCTGCCTCCACGCCTCTGCCTCGTCCCGTGCGGCCTCTACCTCGCCTCCTCCGCACCAAGGCCAAGTCCCTCCCGCCGTCGTCCGTCGTCCGGCGTCCGCCCCCCAAGGCAGCAGCCTCCTCGCCATGACCGAGACCTGTTGCTGCTGTGCTTTTTCCGTCGGCTTCGTGCTTTTGTTTTGGTCCAGCAGAAACTTCGTCAAGTTACTTTACCGCGTCTCCGGAGTCGCCAAGACGCAAGTACCCCGATGACCGCGGTCTTCGGAATCGCCAAGTACCACGACATGACGGCATGAACATCTACAAAACGTGTACCACGATGACCCGCGAGTACCACTACATCAACGTGTTCCGCTACCGACGCCGATGACCTTCAAGTTCGACTACCGTCGCCGGAAACACCAAGTACCTCTTCGGAGACGTGAACGACTACGAACGGGAACAACTACATGGCGATACGTCAAGTACCACGACACGTTAACGAAACGTCTACTTCCACTACTTCCTCTACGACGACGCGACAAGTACTTCTTCGGAAACGGAAACGCCAACGTGTACAACTACCGTCGCCCCGTGTACAACTACTTCCTTTCCGAACGTGAACGCCTACTTCCTCTATGAATCGCGAGAACGACTTCTTCCTCTACGCTCTCGAGCCGCGCCGAAACGATTGTTTCGAAGGTATAACCCCGAGACGATGACCCGTGGATGAATGCATGTGTTGTATGAAATGTTTGCCCTTGTGTGCACCGTGCCCGTTTCGTCCTTTTGTCATGTTCCTCGGTTGCCTCGTCGCCGACCCGTGGGAACCCGGAAGCCGTGACACCCCACCTTTTCATCTTGTTCGTCTCGCTCATGCCATCTTTCTTTTCCTCCGGTCTCTCAACGAGTTACCGGAACCGAGATGTTGTCGTTGCATCATCTTCGGATCATTGCCGTGGCACCCTGTCCTTCCACCACGGTTACATATTCTTCTTATCTCTTCATGTTAACCTTTAATTAATAAATTGCATAAACTTGATCATGCCATCCGCATCATGATAACAACCTTTGAATGTTTAATTGTTGTTTGCTTAACAATTACTAAACATGCTCATGCGGATTTCCCGGAATTGTTGTTGTTATTTCCGGCCTCATTTAAAATGCCTAATAGGTAGTTTGTTTTGCTTCACCTCTTGCCATGTTAACAAACTTTTAATCTTGTCTTGTAATAACGAGAGTCAATTAAATAATTAAAATGTGGTGTTTCGTCAATATGCAACTCGTTGCATATTGAGCTCCACTTAACTTGTAGTTTTGTTTGTGCACTTTGCCATGCCATGCATATTTAAACCGGACATGCATCATACTTGGATGTGCATCGTATGCCATGCTTATGAATGTGTGTTTACCCTGTTGTTTGCTTCTTTCCGGTTGCTTCTCTTGTTAGCTTCGGTTCCGTTCCGGAGTTGTGAGGATTCGCTCGACTATGTTGCTCCGTCTTCTTCATGGACTTGTTCTTCTCCCTTGTGGAATCCCAGGCAAGATGATCATACCCTTGGATACCTTTACTACCATTGCCATGCTTAGTTGTCTCGATGCTATCGTTACATGTCGCGCTACCCATCTTATTGTCAGCCCTCTCCTTGTTGCCATGAAACCTCTAACCTTTTGACACCTTCCTAGCAAAACCACTGTTTGGCTATGTTACCCGCTTGCTCAGCCCCTCTTATAGCGTTGTTAGTTGCAGGTGAAGATGAAGTTCGTTCCAGGAGGGAACTTGTTGTTGGAATATCACAATATCTATTATTATTATTAACACACCTATATACTGGGCATGGGTGGAAGGCTTGGCCTTTTGCTCGGTGTTTTGTTCCACTCATGCCACCTTAGGCGCCGATAAACCGGCATTATGTTCCTTGATTTTGCGTTCCTTACACGATGGGTGGATGGGGACCCCTTGACAGTTCGATTTTGAATAAAACTCCTCCAGCAAGGCCCAACATTGGTTTCAATTTGCCTCATAATAACAACTTAATTAAATAATTAAAATTGCATAGGGGGTCGCGTCCCCGGGTTCTTAATTCTACATAGCAGGGGGGGCCAGTGCTGATGGTGTTGGTCCCAAACGGGGGTCCTGCGGGGCCACTAGGGGGAAACTCGAGGATTGGTTTTACCTGTAGCATCGCCCATCCGGTTGTGGCCTGAGACGAGATACGCGCGGCTACTATCAGGGTGTCGGCACGCCGGGAGGTCTTGCTGGACTTGTTTTACCATTGTCGAAATGTCTTGTGCACCGGGATGCCGAGCCTGATCGGATTTCCCTAAGATAAGGAGTGATGATATTATATTTATCACTTCAGCTAATCGTGAGAGCTTGTGATGGGCTAAGTTGGGACACCCCTGCAGGGTTATGATCTTTCGAAAGCCGTGCCCGCGGTTATGTGGCAGATTGGAATTTGTTAATGTCCGATTGTAGACAACTTGACAGAGGATCCGAAGTAAAACACACAACTGTGTGAGTAACCGTGACTGTCTCTTTTCACTTTGAGAAGAGAACACGGTGGGGTTATGTTTGACTCGTATGTAGTTCAGGATCTTTAGCGATCACTACTAGTTTGCGACCGTTTGCGTAGATGCTCATCTTATTCTTGTACTCGTAAGTTAGCCACCATATTGCTTAGCCGCTGCTGCAACCTCACCACTTTACCTCTTCCTACCCATAAAGCTTTGCTAGTCTTGATACCCATGGTTATGGGATTGTTGAGTCCTCGTGGCTCACAGATACTACAACACCAGATGCAGGTTCAGCCGAGAATGATGCAGGAGCTGGTTCAAGTACTTCACTGGGAGCTCGATGAAGAGAGTGGCCATTTGCTTGTGCCGTTTCGACGATCAGTAGTGGTTTCTACTAGGGGCGATTCTGACCTGTGTCTTTATGTTGTTTTGGTATCTTTCTTTTGGATCTTCGCCCGTAGTCGGGTTGTGATGTTTTGATTGATGTTTTGCTTATGTAATGTATTGTGTGAAGTGGCGAGTGTAAGCCAACTATCTCCTTTTGCAATTTAATCCCTCTTTTACATGAGTCGTGCAAAGATACCAAACTTGCGATCATTCCAGAATGGGCTTATATCTTTAAGTCGTGCCTCGACACGTAGGAGATATAGTCCCATCCTGGGCATTACAATCCTTCAGACCTCCACGGAACTGATAGATCTTGCTCTTGGCATCTGGTATGTCTTGCTTGGCATAGCGGGCAAGATTCTGGAACTTGACATTATACTGGTAGACAGTCATAGAGCCTTGCTTCAGGTTGCGGAATTGCTCACGCATGCCCTCGATGACACTTGTTGGAATGTGGTGAGAGCGAAAGTCCTTGCAGAAATCCTCCCAAGAGATCACACGTCCTTCTCTGGAGTCTTTGTACTGCTGCCACCAGTCAGCTGCTTGGTCCTTGAGTTGGAAGGCTGCAAACTTCACATAGTCCTCAGGCCTTACGTTGTTGCACTCAAAATGCTTCTTGATATCGGTAATCCAATCTTCAGCATCGAGAGGGTTGACACAGTAACTGAAAGCCTTTGGTTGATTAGCCAAGAACTGGTTGAGCGTAGCATGGTGCTGTTGGTTGAAGAAATTGCCTTGGTTCCCTGGAGCACCCTGATTTGCTTGATTTGCTTGCATCTGCTGCATCATCTGCATAAGCATCTGGGTGTTCTGGTTTGTAGTCTGCATAATTGCTCTCCAGGCCTCAGACGGAGGAGGAGGGGAAGGAGGACGGTCGGGAACCTCTTCACACTCTGGGTTAGCATTGGGAACCCGTTTCGGAGCCATCCTGAAATAGATGACCACCAATCAGCAATTTGATTGAAAGAAGGTATAAGCTGAAACAACGGATAGAAATGCAACATAGTCTTCACGAGAATCATTCGAACAAGAGGAACAAATGAAATTCTCAGCTTAATGATAACAACAATCTTCACGAGAAGCCACTGGGAGACAAAAGGTAAATAAGAAAAAAAAAACAACAAGGTACAAATGGAACAAACACAAGATAGGAGCTTCGTTCGACATCTTTGTGCTGAAGGCTTATGGAACGTGTTATGAAAGGGTTTTGCAATCCCCGGATCAGCATATCCAAGGACCATTTAAGATGCAACTCCCGATCGGAATATCGGCCATAAAACCACTTCACTCAATGTAGAACCCCGAACTCCATAACCTGCATTTGTTGGAAGAATGCCTACGATCTACTGGATGAACCCACCTATCAATTTCCGAAAGTTTCCAGTTATGCAATCAGGTGTTGGGGATACAGGGGAAGCATCGCGCACTCAACTCTAATCCTACATCCAGCTGTATCCATCCTTCAACACATAACCAGTCGTTCTCGGAAACCGTCTACCTCGAACCTTCGAAATGCATCTACTATACAAGCTATGGCAATACTCCCGAACTACCTCCCCAGTACTGGGTGATGTCGGGGTTATCTTGCCACTAACCGTATAGGAGAGTTTTCGATGTCGGCCGTCTTAAGTATTCTAGAACTGCCGCGATATGTTTGTGACGACAATACCCTGAAGCTCAACTCCTCGGGACACTGCCACAACCCCTAATGTCAGGAGGCATCAAATACAATATTCTCGTCACAAAGACATCGAAACAATCCAAACAATACTCGCGAGATTCCTAAAAAAAAATTGGTGCAATTTTGAGAGTAGAAGAGGCAAGAGTAATCGTCAGGAGTCCTCACCAGAATGAAAAGAGATGAGGAGCAAAGAAATCCTACTCTCCGATATAAATATATGACTCAAAACATTTTCAGTGTGTGCCTAGACTCAACCGTCAACGATTCGATCAATCAGTGGGGGCTTCTAGGTCGGAGAAGGCTCTGATACCAACTTGTAATGCCCAGGATGGGACTATATCTCCTACGTGTCGAGGCACGACTTAAAGATATAAGCCCATTCTAGAATGATCGCAAGTTTGGTACCTTTGCACATCTCATGTAAAAATAGGGATGAAAACGGAAAAGATAGTTGGCTTACACTCGCCACGTCACACAAATTCATTACATGTCCAAACATCATTCAAATAAACATCACAGCCCATCTAAGGGTAAAGATCCAAATGAAAGATACCAAACATAACTTAGAATCACAGGTCTGAATCGCCCCTAGTAGAAGCTCTACTGATCAACCGGATAGTTCACATAGTAACGGCTACGCTCCTCGTCGTACTCCCAGTCTAGCTCGGTGCCATCGCCTGTGTAGCTCACCATAGTACCTGCATCTGGTGTGGTGTAGAATCTGTGAGCCACAGAGGACTCAGCAATCCTGTTCCCGGGTAACACGACTATCTAAGCCTTGGGTGTGGAACAAGGCTGAAGAAAGAACAAGAGGTTGCAGCATCACTAGCACTAACTTACGTAAAAGAGAGCGGGAAGAGAAGTGCCTGAGACGAGAAATGATCACGAAGTGATCCTAACTAAAACCAGTCAAACATAACCCCACCGTGTTCACTTCCCGAACCCCTTTCGGAAAATGACCGTCACGGTACTCACACTGGTAGTGTATTGGAACATGGTGTCAAGTTGTCTACAACCGGATATTAACAAATTCCCATCTGCCACATAACCGCGGGCACAGCTTTCGAAAGTTCATAACCCTGCAGGGGTGTTCCAACTTGGCCCATGACAAGCCCACGATCCGCGGAGTCGCAACTCCAAAGTGGGAAGGCCCGAGTATCCTCGGAATCCCGTGCTCAAGATACTCCGACTAAGGTAAGGCTAATCCAGCAAATCCTCCCGGCGTGCCGACACCCTGACAGTAGCCGCGCGTATCTAGTCTCAGGCAACGACCGGATGGGCGATTCTACAGGTTTTTACCAATCCTCGAGTTTCCTCGTGGTGGCCCCGCAGACTCCCCAGTTTGGACCAACACTCATGAGGAGCACTGGCCCGGGTTGTTGATTAAGAACTTGGGTTTGCAAGACCCTATGCAAGTTTTAGTTATTAGGCAAATAGTACCAAAGTTGGGACTTGCTGGAAAAGACTTAGCACTTAGCGGTTTATCGAGGGGGTCCCATAACCCCAACCGTGTGAGGAACGCATAATCAAGGAACATAACACCGGTTTATACGGTTCCTAAGGCGGCATGAGTGGAACAAATCACCAAGCAAAAGGCTTAGCCTTCCACCCATTACCAATATATAGATGATTTCATTAAGAGTTAATATAGTGTGATATCCCAACAAGCTTGATCAAGAAGCAAGAATCTTCAATCTTCTCCTGCAACTAGCAATGCTATAAGAGGGGCTGAGCGAAGCCTACATATAGCCAATCAATGGTTTGCATAGGTAGGGTGGTTAGACAGGATCATGGTTACAATAGGAGGCTGACAGGAAAAAACATGGTCATCGAGGCAAAACTATAGAGCGAGACTTCTAGCAATAGGCAAAGATAGTAATGTTATCGGGGTCAGGTCATCTTGCCTGAAGAGTCGTCGATGGGATCGTAAGCGGGCTCCTCGTTCTCAACCTCGGTGGTAACCTCGTTCTCATACTCGTACTCAGCTTCCGGCTCTACTCAACACAAACACACAAGGCACGAAATCAACAAGATGCAATGCACAAAACTTCTGGATGCATGGCTGATGCACTATGGAAGCACTACAGATGCACTTAGGAAGCACAGAAAGTCTACATAGGAAGCACAGTGTTACAGCACAAGGAGCATGACAATATGCTTCAAGCAAGAATACTTCAAAACATGATAACATGAGGATATTATGAATCTACATGCAAAAACACACAAGTTACATATATGACCCGCTCAAAACGGAGCAACGTGATAAAAGTTACACCCGAAACAAATAACATGCACAAGCTGAAATTAACAGCCACATAGCAACTTCGGAGCAAGAGTTAAATATGCTACAGCCACCCAAATAAGCATATGAGAGCATGAATGGATAGCCAACAACTTATACAACAAGGAATCATCAAGAGTCACCCCAAAACTAGCATGGATTTGCCTAGAACAACAAGCAAACATGGCATCTGGAAATTACAGATTCCAGACTTAGTGAAATTTCACTAAGTGTTAAAACTGTAGTAACATCATTGCATCTTTGTGAGCAAGTTTAAGTCACCTCAAAGCATGGCATGGCAAATGGTAAGCACCACAACAAAGTACACCTGATGGGGAGTCCAAAACATCTAAGCATGCATCAAGGGGACAACCACATCAATAGCAACGAGCTCCTCAACTAGGCATCTCGTAACAAGTTTAACAACATAACAGCCACAAGCACTTTTGCAAAGGAGATAAACATGGCAAGATGAAATCTATCATGCAAACTAAAGCAACCAACATGTAGAGCAACTCATGATGAACATGTGGACATATCATTTGCTTCATTTGGATAAACATGCACCAAGATATCACATTGCAAACATGGCATGAAAACAACTACTAACGGCAGTTTATAACAAGTAGCACTCTCCTCATGAAGATTAAGACCTCTAGATGACCTCAAACATGCATGGAACAATGGAACAAAACATAGTACATGTCACCACGATCATTTTGACATATCATTTGCTCAAATCGGACATGCACACAAAAAGTTATCCACAATATAAAACATCATCGGACATGTAAAACTTCAGGGACTTAGTGAAAAAAAACAACCTCAGTCAAAGTCAACGCGGGATCAACGGGCGCGGACGGGCTGGCGGATCGGGCGCGGTTCAACGGGCGCGGCCCACCAGGCTAACGGGCCGGGCGGGGGAGGCCGGATCGGGCGGCTACCGGGCCGCCGATCTGGGCCCGTTAGGTCTCCCCAAGGCGATCGGATCGGGCGGCCGGCTCCCTCGATCTCCTCGAGCGGCGGCGCGGCCTGGCGACTCCCGCGGCGGCGGCGAGGGGGGAAGCCGAGGCGGCGGCTACTCCCGGCGGGAGGAAGAGGCGGGGCCGGCGGCGAGCCTGGCCTGGCCGGAGGCCGCGACCAGCGGGGGCCGGGGCGGCGGCGGAGGAGACCCGGCCGGCGGCGGAGGGGCTCCGGCCTCGGCGGGACGGCGGCGGTTGGAGAAGGCTGGCCGGCGGCGGGGTAGGTGGCGCGGAGGAGCCCGGCGACGGTGAGGGAAGAAGGGCGAGGTTGAAGACGAAGTGCGCGGGCCCACACGGCGGATCGAAAGCACATCTCCAGCACTTCGGAAGCACGACTCGCTGGGACGTCGGAAGCACGGCGGCTCAACGGTGGAAGCACCGGCGGCGAACTGTGGAAGCATTAGGGTTTCAGACGCGAAAATTGGGGGAGGTGGACGTTTATATAGGCACAAGGAGCTAGGGTTGTCCAAATGAGGGGAGGTTTTCGGCCACGCGATCACAATTGGATGGCCTAGATGAAGAGAGGGGTTTGGGTTGGTTTGGTGGGCTGTTGGAGGGGTGTCTTGGGCCTGAAAGAGGAGGTACTTTCGGCCCACGAGAATAACTGTTGGAGCATCAAACGAACTCCAAACGCGACGAGATTTGACAGGCGGGTTACACACACCAAAACAACATCGCACGACAAGTCCCACGCCAAACCTGAAACGTTACACGGCCAAACACCAAAGTAGGCCTCGGGGATGCCACGGACACGTGAGAGAGCTCCGGAACTCGAAACGAACAACGGAAGGAACGAATGGGACCGGATGCAAACGACAACACAAATGCAATGCAATGCACATGACAACATGATATGGATGAAAGCCACACACGCAAACAACAAAACGACGAAAACTCGAAAGACGAAGAACCCGGAATGGAACTGATGGCGCCAAAGATACATATATTGCCCAAAAGGGAAAGTATTACATCTGGGGCATTACACGAACTAATTGAATTCTTATTGTATGCGAAGATTAACGCCGAAACACGCCGAACCGCACTAAATATGAGCCGATTCACTCAGATATCAGACCATTTTTGGGCCGAAAGCTGGGCTGAATTTGGCGACCTGGGGGCGATGGCTGGGTGCCGAACCGCCCCCAGCGCCGAATTTATCGCCGGCGCACCCCCAGGCCGCTCTTTTTCGATGCCCTGGGGGGACGAACGGCTGAAGATGCTCTTAGAGCAAGTACAATAGGATGACGTGGGCGGGCTATAACCCTTTAAATATTATATTTTGGATGAGTTGGAGGAGAGAGAGGAGGAGAGAGAAGAGAAGGGGCTCTTGGTTAGTAACCGGCTCTTGCACGAGACTAAAGACACTTTGTGAGGTTGTAAAGTGGGCCAACTACTAATAAAGTAGTACACATATAAAACTTACTATCATACATATCGACTATAAGATTGGTTATAAATGACATGACAACTTCTTGTAATGGATTGTTGGCTGTATTATTAACCATGCTCTTAGTTTGGAGCGTTGCTGGTTGGTATAGCGTGGCGAATGGCTGCTACCACATTAATGCTGTCAAGGTCATTACTTAGATCTTTTCGCCTCGACGGGACTAGATCTTTTCGCCTCGACGGGTCCGTCACGTTAATGGTGTTTTGGTTGTCTACGTACGTACGGACCAGCTGGTTCCCTGTACCTGTGCTACTGTAACGAATGCAGCCGAAGCTAGGAGTACGTAGGAGTAGTACGTTTCATGACATACTGCGTGACGGAACTATCGTCCGACTTTTCATCGAAGCACATGATGAATGCAGTGATGCGGACGCGGCTGCGGGGAGATGCATGTTCTTCAACTTCCCGTGGAGTGTCGCTGGCAGGCATCAAGGCGGAATCAGAGGGGAGGGGGCCCGGCGAGCTCGATGCGGATGCGCCCTGCGGTGGACCTGCCGTCGCGAACGCCATGGGACCGTCGTCATTGCGCGCTCCAGACCTCCTCTGCCGAACTGAGCAACTCTAGCAGATCTTCGACCTGTAAACTGTGTTTGCAAGTCGCACGGGGTGCTTATGCAGGCTGAAAATTGCCGCGGCAGACTAGAAACCGTAAAAAAATTCGTATTTTTTTTAAAAAAGTTGTTTCGCGCGAGAAATTTAAGCAGCAGCTCGCCGGAGCTCGCTCGCATAGATGGTTCTTCTTCGCATAATAAGTTCGTACACGCTACATAAATGCATATTAAAGGTCAGAGATGCTAGACAGGGCCTACGCTACCGCACCACTACAACAAAATTGAGCTCACCGGAGCTCCAGTGGTAGCTGCCCACCGGCAGCGCTCATTCGGAGTCGGAGTAGTCGGAGGCGAGGTCGACGTAGAGCTTCGCCTGCTCCGCCTTCATCACGCGCAGGTCAGCCTTCTTCTATGCCTGCGCCTGCGATGCCGCAACGCCCGTCTGAAAGAAGAGCCGCTCATACTCGAGCTCGCGCCGGATGAGCTCTTCCATCTCCTCCTGATCCCTCGCCGACCGCTCGAGGACGGCGCGCTCGAGGAGGTCCTCCTGCCCGGGGGGGGGGGGTAGTCCTCGGGTCCGATGACGCCTCGGCGCGGCGGCGCATCGGGCATGGCCTCCTCCGGCTCACTCTTCACCGGAACGAGCCGCGAGCTCGATGCGCCCGCGGAGGAGCACCCCGCGGATTCGTGGCCGGATGAGCTCCCCACGGACCAGTTGCCGGAGGAGGCGCGGCGACAGCCGCGCTCGAGCTCGAACTCCTCGAGCTCGCAACGGTTGAATGTCGGCGGCGGCCGGGCACCGTGGTTGAGCCACCGACGCGCCCCCCGCTTGCGCGCGGCGGCAGCGCTCTGCCTCATCCCCCGAGTCGTCCATGGCGGTCCAAGGTGAAAGGATCGATATGGTTGACTAGAGGGGGGGGGGGTGAATAGGCAACTAACAATTTTTAACTTTTCTTAACCACTTTAAATTAAACGACAAAGTAAGTTGTCTAGATATTCTACTAAGAAGACAACTAAAGGAAAGAAGGATAACACCTACACAAGCATGCTATAGGAATTGAACAATTAAAGCATGCACAAGTAAAGGTAAGAAATTACCACAAGTGGAACCGGTGAAGACGAGGATGTGTTGCCGAAGTTCCTTCCCTTTGAGGGGAAGTACGTCTCCGTTGGAGCGGTGTGGAGGCACAATGCTCCCAAGAAGCCACTAGGGCCACCGTATTCTCCTCACGCCCTCACACGATGCAAGGTGCCGTGATTCCACTAGTGGTTCCCTTGAAGGCGGCAACCGAACCTTTACAAATAAGGTTGGGGCTATCTCCACAACTTGGAGGCTCCCAACAAAACCACGAAGCTTCACCACAATGGAATATGGCTTCGAGGTGACCTCAACCGTCTAGGGTGCTCAAACACCCAAGAGTAATAAGATACTCAAGGCATTAGTGGGGAGAATCAAATATCTTTTGGTGGAAGTGTAGATCGATGCCTTCTCAAGCAATCCCGAGCAAATCAACAAGTTTGATTGGCTAGGGAGAGAGATCGGGCGGAAATGGAGCTTTTGGAGCAACAATGGAGTAATGGGGGAAGAGGTAAGTCTTCTTGGAGAAGAAGACCCCCCTATATATAGTGGGAGAGAAAATCCAACCGTTATGTGTGTTTTCAGCCCGCAGAGAGCGGTAGTACCGCACATAAGTTGCGGTACTACCGCTGGCTGAGCGGTACTACCGCTCTGGGAGCGGTACTACCGCTAGGCAAAAAAGTGCGACATGATTGACAACCACGGATGAAATAAAATACATCCGCGGCTACATCCGCAGGGAAAACGGTAGTAGCAAAATGCGACACGGTACTACCGCTTGGACTAAGCGGTACTACCGCATTGGATGCGGAAGAAAAAAATTACTTCCGCATCTACTTCTGCACTTAGAATCAGCGTCGGGCCAGATACACGGTACTACCGCTCTGGAGACGCGGTACTACCGTCGGAGCGGTACTACCGTGTCGGCAGGCGGTACTACCGTGTGTCAGCGCGGTACTACCGCTTGGTAGGGCGGTACTACCGCTGGCCAGGCAGATGATCTAGTTAAGAAGTCACAGTTTGCATATACGATGATAACCGGTTGGAACTCCAGAGAAGCAAAGGAAAGGTGGTGCGAGAGAAAGATGTGTACGTGTTGATTCCACCCAAACCTTTCTGAAGCGGACCCCCTCTTAATAGTACGGCTTTCCTATTACTCAAAGCCACCGACAGGGAGCAAAAAGAAACCACCGTCTTCCATAGAATACGAGGGGCAATCAATCGTCTTGTGTCTAAGTGAGATATACCTGTATGAGCTTAGAGCACACGATTAGTCCGCAAATGCATTGTCATCAATCACCAAAACTACTTAGGGAGAAATATGCCCTTACAATCTCCCCTTTTTTGGTGTATTGATGACAATACGGGATTGGCACAGGGATGAAATAATAGAGAATACAATCCAAACCCTAGAGTATAGGTGAGCTCCCCCTGGATGTGTGCCTATACAAGATTGTGCTTTGGACTGCACAGCACACATACTAGGTACAGTGCTCCCCTATATTGTACACATGAGATACTCTATATATAAACTAACTGCTCTTGATAAAACATTAAAGACATAACGATGAGTTCAATGATAACGGAGCATATGTCTTACACCATATGATAGTCTCACGCACACGACACAAACACGCAAATAAACAGAGTTCAACCACGAAAAGAGACAACTAGCACAAGAGCACAAGGGCACAAGACGCAAATCACTCTCCCCCTTTGTCATCGAGACACCACAAAGGGGAAAGAGGACACTAAGACGGGTGGCAGCCCTGAAGAAACTCAGTCGTCGTACTCATCATCAGACCCCGGCTGCTCCTCCTGATACTCCTCATCAGACTCTGACCACTTGTACCCCTGGCGAGCCATCCAAGTAGCCTCAGGGGTGATGTTATCCTCTGACCCATTTGACACGTCCTCTCCATAGACCGCCAGAAGCTTCTTGTCACGCTGGCGCGTCTTCTTGTCAGTCACATGAGCCCGGTATTGCCCCTTATCCTGCATGCAGAAGAGGGCCTTCATCTTTTACTTAAGCTTTTTAGCCCAAGAAGGCTCCTCCACAGCAGATGAGGAAGAAGGGGCAAATCTGCCGGGGCCCACATCATCAGCCTCCTCCACAGGCTCCTCATCAGTGCCCATCTGGGCTGCAGCAGCTTGCGCACGAGTGGTGGTGTTGGCCCATCGAGTCTTGACGCGAAGACGGATGTGATCATGGCGGAAGCAGTCGGCCTCGAACTCCTCCTCAGGGTACAGCTTCTCCCAAGTCTTGGAGATCAGCAAAAACAAGTATGGACCATAGATGGGTACCTTACGAGAGTAGATGGCAAAACGGAGCTCATTCCACATGATATGGGAGATATCAAGTGGTGCAGTCTGGGTCGAGCGAGCCTCTTGACACATCAGCAGCATGTCAACCAGGTAGGCATGGACCTTGTCCTTATCGCCAACGCGAGGGAACAGAGTGTTGCGAAAGATCCGATACATGATGTCCAAAAAGGGGTTCAACACCCATGTCCTTTTGCCACTAGCAAGAGTCTTCTCCTCATAAAATGGAAGCAGTCTGTCTTTGTTGGCAGATTCAGGATTGGCGTGAGGCCGAAATCCAATTGGGTTGTGGAGACCCTCATCCGGTATCTGAAGAAGATCCATGAACTCCTTCCAAGAAGATGTCATCTTGTGACCATTGGTCATCCATGTCATTGGGCGATCCTCCTTGGTGTGGAAATTGACAGATGCATAGAACTGAGCAATAATCTCTGGATCAAAATCATTCTGAAAGGTCATGATGTGCTCAAGTCCCAGCTGCTCGATCAGATCAAGAGCCTCGGCAAAGTAGGCCCGGTTGGTGTCCTTCCTCATGTGAGCCACGTCCACCCAGTGAGCATCCACATACAGGTTGGTCTTGGTCTTGAGCACCTCATGATAGATGCAAAACTGCTGCTTGGTCCAGAAAGGCCCGGTTGGTGTCCTTCCTCATGTGAGCCACGTCCACCCAGTGAGCATCCACATACAGGTTGGTCTTGGTCTTGAGCACCTCATGGTAGATGCGAAACTGCTGCTTGGTCCAGAAAATCTCATCTCCAGGAAAGTGCTCACGGGGTTCTCCATATGGGTTTTGCTTCCTTCGTGACATGAACTCAGTAGCGGGCATCTCCTCCATAGACATGGAGGACTCCTTACGCTTGTTGGCTGCAGTCTTGTACCTACGCTGGGGATTGGAGCCCTCTGGCACATCACTGGGGGTACGCAGACGCTTGGATCCGGTGTCACGGACAGGGTTGGTACGACGACCATCGAAACCGGAGCCACCACCTAAAACACAAACACAGGAACATGACAAAAACACAAAGAGAATCAATGCCAAAGCCTCGAGAAACACAGGAAACCAGTAGAAAGAGGAATGTGAACATGCTACGAAGACAGTATGACACAAGCGGTAGTACTGCTGTCCCTACGCGGAAGTAAAAAATTAGTACCGCAAGGTAAGCGGTAGTACCGCATGTTGGATGCGGTAGTACCGCATACTTTGCGGTAGTAATAATGTACTTCCGCAAGGAGGAGCGGAAGTAAAAATTTAGTGCTGCTTGCGGAGCGGTAGTACCGCGTTGGGGCGCGGTAGTACCGCTCGGCAAGCGATAGTAGATTTTTACTTCCGCCCTAGCGGTAGTACCGCTAAGGACAGCGGTAGTACCGCTCTGGTCAGATCGGATCTGGACCAGATCGTGCGGTAGTACCGCGGTTCTCCAGCGGTAGTACCGCACAAAACATATCTGAGATGAATAGATATAGATAAGCCCATATGGATCGACTAGCGGTTCTACGGCTGATCATAGTATCTTGGTAGCAACATGCATATTCGTATTTCTAGTGCAAAAACACTCTCCTACATCTGAAGCTTCCATGGATAAGAACATGAAGAACACAAGAACACTAAGCATCTCCCCTAACCCTAAAAACAACAGCAAGGCAAAAAGAAGAAGGGAAAAGGGGAGAAACCTTCATCCATGGCAAGAGGGCGCGGTGGGGAGCGATTCCACTGGTCGGAATGCGGGGAGACTGGCCGAGGGAGGAGATCCGGCGAGGTCCTCCGGCGGCGTTCTTGAGAGGGAGAGACAGGGACGACGTGGGGGTTAGGAGTGAATGGGTATGGGGGAGTTGGAACTCCCCCTGCCTGCTTATAACCCCCACTGGTTTGAATAGGTGCGGTAGTACCGCGGTCATCGCGGTAGTACCGATTGCGCGGTAGTACCGCTCGTCAAGCGGTAGTACCGCCCTACCAGCGGCAGTAAAAAATTACTGCCGTGCTGGATGTGCGGTAGTACTGTAACTCCTTTGCGGTAGTACCGTAACCAATCACGGTAGTACCGCTCCCCCAAGAGTATGCACGTTTTGACAAGAGGCTTTAAGCACAAAACAAGAAAAACAAACGCGCGCACAAGCAAAACAAGTAACACAACTCCTCAGAAGAGGGCGGTGGCCGAGGCCACCTATGTTTGAGTTTATAGATATGGCACCGCGAAGAATTATCCTTGGGCCCATGATCAATACTCGACTTAAAGCATTTAAGCCAACTATGTATGGCAAATAATAAAGACTTGATTAGTTTATGCATAATGGGGGGAGGAACAGTTCATTGAGAGAACAATACTCCCCCAATGTCCATGCCTACATCTAGACAAGATAGCTATATTGAGTGTGAGTGGTGTGTGCACAGATTCAAACCACATTGCTCAAATCGATGATATTTAGCTCATGCCTTAACTCGCGAAATCTTGCTTCATCCAAAGGCTTTGTGAAGATATCTGCAAGGTTATCATGAGTGTTGACGTAGTGAAGCTCGATCTCTCCTTGCCTTATGTGATCCCGGATGAAGTGATACCGAATCTCAATATGCTTCGTCTTGAAGTGTAGCACCGGGTTGAGAGAAATCTTGATGGCACTTTCATTGTCACACCAAAGAGGCACTTTGTCACAAGTGACACCGTAATCCTTTAAAGTTTGCCTCATCCATAAGAGTTGACCACAACAACTGCCAGCAGCCACATATTCTGCTTCGGTGGACGAGAGAAATACACAACTTTGCTTTTTGGAAGACCAACTAACAAGAGAGCAACCAAGGAATTGGCACCCTCCCGAGGTGGACTTCCTATCCACTTTGTCTCCCGCCCAGTCAGAATCAGAGAAACCAACAAGGTTGAAATTTGTTCCTCTTGGATACCATAAGCCAAAGTTTGGGGTATGAGCCAAATATCGAAAGATTCGCTTGACAGCCACAAAGTGACTCTCCTTAGGTGAGGGTTGAAACCGTGCACAAATTCCTACACTCAACATAATATCCGGTCTAGATGCACAAAGGTAAAGCAAGGATCCGATCATAGAGCGATATACCTTTTGATCCACCGCTTTACCATTGGGATCGATGTCAAGTTGGCATTTTGTTGGCATTGGAGTAGTAACCGGCTTGACATCACTAAGATTGAACCTCTTAAGCATGTCTTGAGTATACTTGGATTGTTTGATGAAGATGCCTTCTCTTCTTTGTTTGATCTCAAATCCAAGGAAGTACTTCAACTCTCCCATCATGGACATCTCAAAATGTGTGGTCATGAGTGCAGCGAACTCATCATTGAAAGCTTTGTTAGGAGAACCAAAGATAATATCATCAACATATAGTTGGCATACAAACAACTCCCCTTTGACCTTCTTAGTAAAAAGAGTGGGGTCAATTTTCCCAATTTCAAACCCATGATCTTGTAACAACTCGGTAAGATGCTCATACCACGCACGTGGGGCTTGTTTAAGGCCATAGAGTGCCTTATCGAGTTGGTACACGTGATTGGGGAACTTAGGATCCTCGAACCCCGGGGGTTGTTTAACATACACCAACTCATTAATGGGACCATTAAGAAATGCACTTTTCACATCCATTTGTTGCAATTTAAAGTTATGATGGGAAGCATAGGCAAGCAACAAATGAATGGATTCAAGATGAGCAACGGGGGCAAAGGTTTCACCGTAGTCGATACCCTCGACTTGGGAGTAGCCTTGAGCCACCAGACGTGCCTTGTTGAGGATGACAATGCCATGGGCATCTTGCTTGTTCTTAAAGATCCATTTGGTTCCAATGACATTATGGTTCTCCTTTGGTCTTGGCACCAGACGCCACACCTTGTTGCGCTCGAAGTTATGGAGTTCTTCATGCATGGCATTGAGCCAATCAGGGTCTTCGAGCGCCTCATAAACCTTCTGAGGTTCAACATAGGAGACAAAAGATTGATGAGCACAATAGTTTGCTAATTGTCTACGAGTGCTTACCCCCCTTTTGATGCTTCCTAAAATGTTCTCGATGTGGTGCTCGTTGGAAGCAAGCCTGGAGGCAACTTTTGCAGCACGACGCTCTAATTGCTCTTCAAGTGTTAACTGAGGAGCACTGAGTTGATCATCTTGAGCGTCGTCAGGAGCTAGATCTTGATCTTGGGCTTCCTCTTGACCTTGATCTTGCTCGGGGGACAGAACTTGGCCTTGTGCATCATTTGGTGGCTCTCCACCAACATGAGATTGATCTTGCACTTGGCCTTGTTCATCAGGTTGAGGGCCTTCAATTTGTTCTTCGGAAGCGTGTGGGTCTTGGGTTGGTGATGGTTCCACTTGAGTGGAACATTGTCCTTCTCCTTCGGCCACAAGGGGTTCCTCAATGGGTAGGATATATCCAACACCCATTCTTCTTATGGCTTGAGGAGGAATTTCATCACCTGCATCACAAGTACCACTTTGCTCCACTTGGGAGCCGTTATTTTCATTAAACTCTACGTTACTCGTCTCCTCAATGAGTCCATTGGACTTGTTGAGGACACGGTAAGCATGAGAGTTTGTAGCATAACCAACAAATATGCCCTCATGAGCTCTAGATTCAAATTTAGACAAACGTACACCTTTCTTGAGAATGAAACACTTACAGCCGAATACCCGGAAGTACTTGAGATTGGGCTTGTTACCGGTAAGAATCTCATACGGAGTTTTGTTCAAGCCTTTGCGGAGATAGAGACGATTTGAAGCATGCAAGCGGTGTTGATGGCTTCGGCCCAAAAGTTGTATGGAGAATTGAATTCAGCCATCATGGTTCTTGCAGCATCTATTAAAGTTCGGTTCTTTCTCTCCACTACACCATTTTGTTGAGGGGTATATGGGGCTGCATATTGATGTTTGATCCCCTCATCACCAAGAAACTCATCCAAGGTGTAGTTCTTGAACTCGGTGCCGTTGTCACTTCTGATCATCAAAATCTTTGCTTCATGTTGTCGTTGAGCTTCATTTGCAAAGTTGATGACGGTTTGTTGGGTCTCACTCTTCTTCTTGAAGAAGTATACCCAGGTATATCTTGAGTAATCATCCACAATCACCAAGCAATACTTCCTACCCCCAAGACTATCAAAAGTAGGAGGCCCAAAGAGGTCCATGTGGAGGATCTCTAGGGGTCTCTTTGAATAGATGATAGTCGTGGGAGGGTGAGACTTCTCATGTAATTTTCCTTCAATGCACGCCCTGCAAGCACGATCTTTGGCAAAGCTAACATTTGTTAGTCCTCGGACATGGTCCCCCTTGAGAAGACTTTGCAAAGATCTCATATTAACGTGGGCCAAGCGGCGATGCCAAAGCCATCCCACATCAACTTTAGCCATTAGGCATGTCGCGACCTTAGTGGGTTGCTTCGAGAAGTTAACCACATAAAGACCATTCTCGACATGCCCAACATAGGCTACTTTAAGAGTCTTGCTCCACAAGAGGGCCACAGTATCAATATCAAAGAATGTAGCAAAGCCCATGAGTGCAAGATGGCAAACAGAAAGTAAATTGTATGCAAGGGACTCAACAAGCATGACTTTCTCGATCGTGAGATCATGAGAGACAACAACCTTGCCAAGTCCCAATACCTTAGAAGATGAAGCATCACCCCATTCGACGTTGGTGGCCATAGATGAACCGAGATGCACGTCCACCACCAAGTCTTTGCTTCCGGTCATATGATTTGTGGCTCCGCTATCGAGCAACCATGATCCCCCACCGGAAGCAAACTCCTACAATAGATCAATGCTTGGATTTAGGTACCCATTTGGTAATGGGTCCTTTGAGGTTAGTAACAAGGGTCTTAGGAACCCAAATGGACCATTCAATGTACTCGTAAGAAGAACCAACAAATTTAGCAAACACATGGCCATCACTGGCACGGCATAAAACATATGAAGGATTAAAATCGCCGGCCATGTTTGATGGTATGGTGGAGTTTTTCTTGACACCACCACTTTTCTTTTTGGTTGACGTGCCCTCTCCTTCTTTCACAAAGGATTGTCGGAGAGGAGGTGGTTGCTTGGTCTTGTCATTCTTCTTCTTCTTGGGCTTAGGAACAAACCCAATTCCTTCCTTTGCCACAACTTCCTTTTGATTGCTCAAAAGGGCGTTGAGGTTCTTCTCACCTTGTATGCAAGTCACAAGGCCTTTCTCAAGTTGCTTCTTCAACTCGGCATTCTCTTCAACAAGATGCACATGCTCGCAACATGGGTTAGTAGCATTTGCATTATCAATTAAAACCATGCGAGCAAAGATAGCCTTTTCCTTGGTTAGCGAAACTTGGAGTTGATCATGAGACTCCTTGAGAGTAGCATGCATTCCTTTCAAGGCCTTGTGAGCCTTGTCAAGTATGTCAAACTCCTCTTTGAGTTTAGCATGGTCAACCTCAAGTTTTTCCTTCTCGGAGTTAAGGACGCGAGAGACAACTAAAGCATGATCAAGATCTTTCTTTAATTTAGCATGACCATCGTTGTGTGACTCCTCAAGAGCCAAACGAAGACCACGCTCTTCCTCTAGGGTGTTAGAGAGATCCAATATCTCATCGGCATAGTCTCGACTATGTCCTTCCATTTTAGTAATGGTTTCCTCGTGAGCCTCGATCGTGTCATTGGCCTCACCGAGTTGTTCCAAGAGAGCAACAAAATGCTTCTTGGGTTTGCCCTTGAGATTCTTCATGAACAACTCAAATTCATTTTCTCCCTCCTTAACACCCTCACCCTCATCAATACAATTGGTCAATGAAGGATTAGAAGAGATAGTAGTATTGATGTTTGGGGTTACCTTGTTGGTGGCCTTGGCCATGAGACACTTGGCGGTGATGTTCTCGTTTGGTGAGTCGAAGAGAGATGAGTGCGGAGTAGTTGCAATTGCAATTGTGGCCATAGTGGTCACCTCATCATCTTCATCATTATCATCCTCCTCCACATATTCTTCTTGGGCCACCAACACTTTCGGAGGAGTCTTCTTGATGAAGTTGTTCTTGTTGGGATAGGACTTTGACTTGTCTTTCCGAATAAGCTTGCCTCCAAAGTCTTCTCTCTTCTCATATGGGCAATCCACAACGTAGTGACTTACATTTCCACAGTTGAAGCATGTCCTTACTCGTTGCTTTCCCTTGTTCCCACTGGAGTTGTTCCTGTTGAAGTTGGATTTTGTGTTCTTCTTGCCCCAGAATTGCCTTGAAGCAAGAGCCATGTGCTCATGATAGGCATATTTGGTGTCCTCAGGGCTACACTCATCATCATCTTCTACTTCCTCCTCTTCCACACAAGCCTTGGCCTTCAGTGCAAGATTAGGCTTCTTTGATCGTTGAGCTCTTAAGACCGCATTGTCGGCGGTCACATCCAAGATCCTCATGGCAACAAATTCATCCAACACTTCATTTGAGGATAAAGTGTGGAAGTCCGGTCCGTGACGTATGACAGAGGACATGGCCTTATGATAGGGCATCATGGCCTTGAGGAACTTGCGCTTGATCCAATTGTCATCCGTATCCTTGCTGCCATGATCTCGAAGAGAAACCGCAAGGATAGTTAATCTTCGATAAAGTTCACGAGGATCTTCATCTTCGATCATAGCAAACTCATCAGCTTCATCTTGCACCACTTCATAGTTGGAGCGTTGAATACTGGTGCTCCCCTTGTACATCGTGCCAACATGCTCCCAAGCTTCCTTGGCCACAGTGAAGGGTCGAAGGTGTGCAATGTCTTCTGGAGGGATAGAATCTTGAAGAATGCAAAGAGCAGACTCGTTGAACTGATGATCTGCAGTTTCTCTTGGAGTCATGTTGTCGGGATCATACGGATAAAAACCTTGCTCAATGATTCTCCAAAGTTTAGTAGAACAATGATTAATATGACGTTTGAAACGAAACACCCAAGTAGCAAAATCAGTATTTTTGATAAACTTGGGAGGGGGCCCAACGGAATTAAATGCGGTGTGGGAACGGGTCCTCCATAGTGAGTAGGAGGAGCAGATTGGGCAAATTTCCCACTCCCATTCTTAGTAACAGGGGCTTGCTCACTACTAGCTTATCCCTTGTCGGGATTAGCCTCCGACACGTTGGTAGCGGGACGAGCCACTTCCAACGGTGTGGTGGATAATTTAAGCCCCTCAAGCAACTCTTTAAACATGCCTTTGACCTCACTCGCTAGTGATTCTTTCAATGTGGTCAAGGCCACATTGAACTCCTCACGAGAGACCGAGTCTCCCCCATCAGGCGTAGGCAAGGACGGAGTTCCACCAGAATGGTCCTCCGTCTCGACTACGTTGTCACCCATACTCTTTGGACGGTAAAGTCCTTAAAAAGAGACGAGGCTCTGATACCAATTGAAAGGATCGATATGGTTGACTAGAGGGGGGGGGGGTGAATAGGCAACTAACAATTTTTAACTTTTCTTAACCACTTTAAATTAAACGACAAAGTAAGTTGTCTAGATATTCTACTAAGAAGACAACTAAAGGAAAGAAGGATAACACCTACACAAGCATGCTATAGGAATTGAACAAGTAAAGCATGCACAAGTAAAGGTAAGAAATAACCACAAGTGGAACCGGTGGAGACGAGGATGTGTTGCCGAAGTTCCTTCCCTTTGAGGGGAAGTACGTCTCTGTTGGAGCGGTGTGGAGGCACAATGCTCCCCAAGAAGCCACTAGGGCCACCGTATTCTCCTCACGCCCTCACACGATGCAAGGTGTCGTGATTCCACTAGTGGTGACCTTGAAGGCGGCAACCGAACCTTTACAAACAAGGTTGGGGCTATCTCCACAACTTGGAGGCTCCCAACAAAACCACGAAGCTTCACCACAATGGAATATGGCTTCGAGGTGACCTCAACCGTCTAGGGTGCTCAAACACCCAAGAATAACAAGATCCTCAAGGGATTAGTGGGGAGAATCAAATATCTCTTGGTGGATGTGTAGATCGATGACTCCTCAAGCAATCCCGAGCAAATCAACAAGTTTGATTGGCTAGGGAGAGAGATCGGGCGGAAATGGAGCTTTTGGAGCAACAATGGAGTAGTGGGGGAAGAGGTAAGTCTTCTTGGAGAAGAAGACCCCCTATATATAGTGGGAGAGCAAATCCAACCGTTATGTGTGTTTTCAGCCCGCAGAGAGCGGTAGTACCGCACATAAGTTGCGGTACTACCGCTGGCTGAGTGGTACTACCGCTAGGCAAAAAAGTGCGACATGATTGACAACCACGGATGAAATAAAATACATCCACAGGGAAAACGATAGTAGCAAAATGCGACACGGTACTACCGCCTGGACTAAGCGGTACTACCGCATTGGATGCGGAAGTAAAAAATTACTTCCGCATCTACTTCTGCACTTAGAATCAGCGCCGGACCAGATACACGGTACTATCGCTCTGGAGGCGCGGTACTACCGTCGGAGCGGTACTACCGTGTCGGCAGGCGGTAGTACCGTGTGTCAGCGCGGTACTACCGATTGGTAGGGCGGTACTACCGCTGGCCAGGCAGATGATCTAGTTAAGAAGTCACAGTTTGCATATACGATGATAACCGGTTGGAACTCCAGAGAAGCAAAGGAAAGGTGGTGCGAGAGAAAGATGTGTACGTGTTGATTCCACCCAAACCTTTCCGAAGCAGACCCCCTCTTAATAGTACGGCTTTCCTATTACTCAAAGCCATCGACAGGGAGCAAAAAGAAACCACCGTCTTCCATAGAATCCGAGGGGCAATCAATCGTCTTGTGCCTAAGTGAGATATACCTGTAGGAGCTTAGAGCACACGATTAGTCCGCAAATGCATTGTCATCAATCACCAAAACTACTTAGGGAGAAATATGCCCTTACACAAGGCTCGTCGGCGGCGACAAATCGAGCGATGCGGTGGGGAATTGGAGCGGAACGCGGCTGCGGGAGGATAGGGTTTCGACTCACATCTGCCCCGCAAACCCGCAGTTATAGTGGCTCGGGGTAGCGTTTGCTGGCTGCGGCAAAAATATGTACGAGCCGGACGCCGATGCGGGCTCTGGTCGGGTCAGAAAATATGTTGAACACGTATAATCGCCGGAATTATGCGGGTTTGCGCCGGATGCGGGGTTGATGACCCTCAACCGTAAGGGATCTATTGCAGCGTTTTCGATAAGTAAGAGTGTCGAACCCAACGAGGAGCAGAAGGTATTGATAAGCGATTCTGAGCAAGAAATCACTGCAAGCACTGAAAGATAACTTTTTAGGGGTTTCTCGATATAAGTAACAGGAAAGTAAAAGCAAGCAATGTAAAAGGCACTGAGAGTAGCAAGTGGCCCAATCCTTTCTTAGCAAAGGAGAGGCCTAGCAACTGAACTTATAAAGACTAAAGCGTTCCTGAGGACACACGGGAGAGGTAGTCATGTGCTTTCACCATATTCCGTGTCGATACTATGTTATGTGTTGATAAGTGTTGAGTGGGTGGATCTATGCTAGTACACTCTCTAGACTAAGATGAGTGCACTCTTATGATTAAACACCTTGCAAGCATCCGCAAATACAAGATAGAATTTAAGGCAAACGCCTAACCATAGCAATACGATCGAGGATCCATTATTCCCTTATGCAAAAGCATGCGAAGTGGGGGTCAGGTTTCTGTCACTCCGGCAACCCACCATAAGCATTCTTTATACACAATGTATTCTCCTAGGTCCTTAATAAGGCGAAGTGTTGGGTGTTCGACTCACACAACACCACTAGTAGAATGACAACGCAACTTAAGTATCAAACAACACATATTACTTCAACAGCATATGACTACTAACAACAAGACTTTCCCCATGTCCTCAAGAACTAAGGTAACTACTCACGAGACATAAAGGAGATCATGATCAGTGGGGATAAATAGGTGATAAACAATCTGGACATAATAAGATTTCTCCAACAAAACTCAATAGCATTCACCACAAAGTAGTAATCAACACCGATGGAGTAGAGAGGATAGGTAGTACGAGTTACAACGCAAGTTACGATTGTAAGATGGGATTTGGATGAAGATGGAGATGGTGCTGGTGTTGGGGATGACGTTGATGATGATCTCGATGATGCCCGTGACGATGGTGATGACGATGGCGACGATCTCCCCGGCGGAATCTGCCCGCCGGAGATGGCTTTTTCTTCTCTGTAGGTTTCCGCCACGGAGCGGCGGCGGAACTCCGTAAAAATTCCCGTCCTTAGGGTTTTTGGATAACGGAGAGCATATATGCAAAAGGGGGCGGCCAGAGGTGGGCCAGGGGCTCCAGGCGCCCCCCCCCCCGGCGCGGCCAGGAGGGGGGGCGCCCCTAGGGCGCCTGGGCACCCTGTGCCCCCCTCTGGTTGCCCTTCCGCGTGCCTTCGTGATCCGTCTGAAAAATATCTCCCGTCAATTTTCAGGCAATTTGGAGGTATTCTTCTTCAGCAACTCAGCGTCCACTTTTTACTGCTGAATCCTGCGTCTGCTGTTTCGGCATCGGAAAGTTTGCAAACTGTGTAAAATAGACCAAAACAACATAAGAACATCACCGTAACGTGAAATATATCAATGTATAAGGATAAATTATGATACAAAATAGTGATGCATTTTGGACGTATCAGGGGTCTGCTAGAGTTGCTCTGACATGGACAACGTCGGCCACACGAACCACCACACGCGAGAAACATGGCGTGCCTTGAACCTAAGCACGATCAGCACATCTACGATCACACCTACCTAACACGAGTTGCCAAACGCCCGAGGATGCGTCTTCTGATTACCATTTTTATATAAACCCATGCAATCACATAATCTACGTTGAACTACTAAACTATGCGTGTTTGCTGTCGGAGTTGTTGACGATGTTGGTGCCGGTGCCGCCGGCCTCGTGGTCACCGGCGGCCGAGCGCACTGCCGGCTCGTCCTTGTCCTCCTCCTCGAACTCGGCGGAGGATGCGTCGGTTCGCCCCCATCTGGTGCTATGTCTCGAAGGAATTAAGGAGGGCCTACTGCTCCGCCAGCTCGTCCGTCTAGGCCTCCTCGAACTCCGCTATGACATTAGCCATGTCGAAGTCTGCAGACGCCGGATGTGCCGTCGCCGGCTCCGGTTCCTCCTCCGACTTCGGCGAATCCAGTCGAAGGCTGGTAGCGTGCCTAGTGCAGACCTCTTCCAGCAGCTGCAACCGTAGTCCGGCGTCAACGTGGTGTATGTGGTGATCCTCTGGCAGGCATGGCTAGCAGCTACGGTGAGCGGATGGAAGCTGGCGGCATGGGTGCGAGGGAGATGGAAGGAATGGGGATGGGCTAGAGTTGGGTTGCCGCCATCCGGCTTAAATAGTCGGACTTGCTCCCTCCGGCGGACGCCGGAGCAATGCCAAGCGGCGAGGAAGAAAAAGAGGTGCCAATCAGACCGACGGTCACTGCATGTCACCGCGTGGGCCCTTGCAGTCAGTCTTACATGTCTTGATGTCCCCATATGGGCTGGGTATGAGAGTGCCGGTCAGTCCGGACGTTTGGGCCGGATTTACGAGGACCGGTTGGGTGCGTTTTTGCATCCGCGTAGTGATCGGGCAGCCCATCCGAGCAATTGAGGCGATAGGGGGGCCCGGTTGGAGATGCCCGGTTGGAGATGCTAACACCCCAGTCCGTCGTTGCCGCTTCCGGCGGGACGCCTCTCACCGTGCACGCCATTGAAGCTCTGGTGAAGCAGGGAGCCAACGTTATCATGCAATCCACTACAATGATGGCACGCATTGTCGAGTCAATCAATATATTTTATAAATATATATAATAGGGATTTCCATAAATATATGTGGTACACGTTATAGCTGATAACATTTTCATCGCTGAATAATATACAACTTATCTACTATATCTAAATAGCTAGCCCTCATTACAAGGAATTATATACCTTCTTAAGCCACATCACCTAAATTAACTTAGCCATTGGATATGCTAGATTAGTCTGCCATAGTCGTCCGATCTACACTGGATAACCGCTGCACCAAGTGCATGCACGCATGCATGCAGTATGACTGACGCCTAAACATGCAAAAATGGAAGCAATAACCGTTGCCATTTAGTGTGCCATGCCCTACAATTGATTTGATTTATGCATCACCTCCGCTGCCTTGCTGCTTGATTTGTCACAACTTTGACTGCTTTGATGTCGGACTACTTGGTGTAATAATTTTGTCATCCTTACGGTACCAAGTGATATGTGTCAGCAGATACAGTTTATTTCATGTCAAAAAAAAAAAGGATAGCAGTTTATTTCCACTGCACTTGATAATGTTTTTTTTTCTTGATGTTCCCGTTGTGTGCTATAGCGTCCCCTTCTCAACTGGAACAGTTGAGCGTAAGTGATGTTTGTTGTCCATAGACGCCTAGCTACAGCCATCATCACAAATTCATAATTCTTCCATACGTGCATGTGTAATACTTTTCAAGATATGACACAACTCACAGTTATCTATGCTTTTCTTCTCAACGATATGGAGTAGGAGTAATCTCTACACGTTATTATTTATAATTGATGCCCTGTGAAATACTATTTCACATATTGCAGCTATTACACTTATATTATCAACTAAACTTTTTTCTGTCCTAATTCATCACTTCTCCAAAATTTGTCAAGAATTTCCGCGGCAACACGAGGGGTATCTTCTAGTTCTTACAATTTCCGCGGCAACACGAGGATAATTTTCACCCCTTTGTCAGGTGTCAGCGCGGTCGGGACCTATATGAGCACATGACCACTATATGGCCTATACCAGCGCTGAACTCCTTTCAAAATTCTGGCAAGGAATGGCTCCTCAATGCGATCGCCTTACTTAATGATAATCAACGTTGTATGATTCTGTTAATCCTGTGGAGAATTTGGTTCATACGCAATGAGATTGTTCATGAGAAACCTGTTCCTCCCATGGCTGTTTCAGTGAGGTTTCTTCAAGGGTACTTGGATGATCTAATTGGAGTGCAGGTAAATGGTCAGTTTGACAAAGAAAAGGGAAAAGGCATCCTTGTTTATGCGAGTGGGGAGCATAAGGAGAAGCAGGCGGAAAATGTCTCAGCTTGGAAGGCGCCTAAGCGAGGTTGGGTTAAATTGAACACTGATGGGTCCTTTTCGGAGACAGGAGGAGCAGGAGCAGGGATGATTTTGCGAGATAGCTCTGGGGAAGTCATTTTCTCATCTTGCAGATCCTTGTTTTCGTGCAGAGATGCGTTGGAAGCTGAGCTACAAGCATGCATGGAAGGATTATCTTCTGCGATCCACAGATCAAATCTGCCGATTGAAGTGGAGATGGATTCAAGCACTGCCGTCGACATGATTTCATGTGTTGGTGTGGATCGCTCTGTTTATGCACACCTGATGGGAGAGATTAAACACCTGCAGAGTATTAGGAATTCCAGTATTTCCTTTGTACCTCATAGTCAAAATATAGCTAGTGATAGACTGGCTAGTTTCGCTAGATTGGAAGGCCGAACAATGACTTGGGTCGGCTCAGGCCCGGATGAGGTATTGATGATAGTCCGAGAGGATTGTAAGAACCTGATGATTGAGTAATATATTTTATCTCCGCAAAAAAAAAAGGTTGTCACTCATTGTCAAGGTCTTTGAATATACAGTAGTAGTAACAAGAAAGGAAAAAAGATCTAGCAATCGGGCATTTGATCCGACCGAGAGCGGAGAAACCCACATGTCAAAAGACCATACAAAATGCCTCTCCGTGAGAAAAGTGACTTTCCTTTCTTCAAGAGCTTATCCATTTTCTAGAAAATGTATCTAGTGCAGCTTGTAAATATTACTCAAGAAAAGGAACTGTAATGACCGGCATATACTACAGCCCAGTCAGTTAGGGGCCTGGCCCAGTTATCTTATCGTTTAGGGGCTTAGCTCAGTTATCGTATTTGGAGATTATATAAACTCATGTAAGGACTCGTTTGAATTTAAGCAGAAGCAATTATATTTGCTCGGCCTCCTGAAGGGAGCCGGGAGACCTAACCTAGCCGCCGCCTCCTGCGCCCCCTCTCCCTCTCTCTCGCGCGCGACGGCGCCCCAACGCCGGCGACCTCGCCTTCCTTCATGCCAAGCCCCCTTCCACCCCTACAACCTACGAGCTAGACCTGGTAGGATCCCAGCTCCTATCAATCTGGTATCAGGTGTCTCAGGCTCGATCATGCCCGTGCCACCGCCCACCCCCTCCCTCCCGCTGTCGATCGCCTCTTCGTCGCCGATGACCACCGCGGCCAGCACGTCGTCCCTGACCGGGCCGGTCTC
>LR738710.1:69415123-69425464 GCA_902687465.1 Secale cereale
CGTAGGAGATGGCGGCGGCGCTCCGGGGCCTAACTCGGGCGGTCCCGTCATCACCATCACGGGGCCACAACAGCTCCCGTGGCAGCCGCCACCACCTGCGACCTCCGTCGCATCCATCATGCCGCTGCCGCCTCAGCAGCAGCTACCGCCGCCGTCACCGACGATCTCGGGGCCGGGCCTTCCGTCGACGGCGCCCGGGATGCCCATCCACCAGATCCGTTTTCCCACGTCGCCATCTCCGCTACCGGCCTGGCTTGCCGGGTCCATCGAGACGGTTTACACGATGGCCTCAGGACAGCCGCACATCCTGTCACCGCCAGCGCTACCCCCGACCATGCAGTTTGGTGGGTCCTTGGGTGCCCCGGGTCCCTATGATGGTGTGGACGGGCCCCTTTTCCATGGCGGTACTCTGTAGCCTGCGCACTCGGCGCCATCGCCCTCGATGTTCCGCGCGGATGACACATACTCGCCCGTCGTCCACGCCCAGACACCGCCGAGATTCTTCAAGCTGGAGTTTGCGACCTACGACGGCACCGTCGACCCCCTGAATTGGCTCAAACAATGCGACCAATTTTTCAAGAGGGCAGCGCACGCTCGCGTCCGACCGCACCTGGATCGCCTCCTATCATCTACAAGGCGCCGCCTAGACGTGGTATTACGCCCTCGAGCAGGACGAGGGCGGCATGCCACCATGGGAGCATTTCCGTGATCTGTGCCTCATGCGCTTCGGTCCGCCTATACGCGGGAGCCGTCCGACGGAGCTTGGGCGCATTTCGTTCCTCACCACAGTGCAAGACTTCGCCGACCGCTTCCAGGCACTTGCGTGCCATGCCCTCGGCGTTTCAGCTCGTCAGCGGGTTGAGCTCTTCGTCAGCGGCCTACCAGACCACATACATGTGGATGTGGAGATGCGCGGGCACAGGACCTCCAGACGGCCATGTACTACGATCGCGCATTTGAGTGTCGCGCGGTGGCCATCCAGCAGGCGTCACCGTCCCGGGCTGCTGGGCCGCCACCCAGGCCAGAAGTTCCCATGCATGGTCGGCATGCCCAGGCTTCCGCGGCGCCCCTCACCGCGACCGCGGCGCGCCCGTTCTGTCGGCTCACCCTGACCGAGCATCTCGAGCGTCGCCGCCAAGGGTTTTGATTTAACTACGACGAGCCCTACATGCCCGGCCACGTCTACCCGTGACTCTTCTACCTGAAGGTTGCAGACTACATTGAGGAGGACACCGCCATCGCCGGGCACGGCGACCTGCCCGCCCCAGCTGAGCAGAGGTGTTTGGCGCCTGTTGATCACCTCGAGGAATTCCGCAAGCGCTTCCCCGCCTTCCAGCTCGAGGACGAACTGTTTGTGCAGGCGGGGAGAGATGTTATGACCGGCATATACTACAGCCCAGTTATCTTATCGTATTAGGGGCTTAGCCCAGTTATTGTATTTGGAGATTATATAAACTCATGTAAGGACTCGTTTGAAGTTAAGCAGAAGCAATCATATTTGCTCGGCTTCCTGAAGGGAGCCGGGAGACCTAACCCTAGACGCCGCCTCCTGCGCCCTCTCTCTCTCTCTCTCGCACGACGGCGCCCCAGCGCCGGCGACCTCGCCTTCCTCCACGCCAAGCCCCCTTCCACCCCTACAACCTATGAGCTAGACCTGGTAGGATTTCACAATCATCCTGCGGAATAGGATACCAAGATGATAAATAATTTACCTTCATTACGGAACTTATAGCTGCATTTAGCAGCTAGTTGTGGACATAACTATATACAAGGTCAGGGCGTCTTTTATGAAAAATAGACTGAATTGATCTCACTTTTCAAAAATCTATTTATATACAGGGTTCAGATTGAGTTGATCACTGGATGGAAATGATGGAAAGAATATCCCAAGCCTCTTCTCAACATAGCTCACTTCCCAAAAAGCAACAATAACATCAACCCTTATATCTTTATTTTCTGAACTAAACACGAACTTCCTGAACCTGCATGTATCTTAAATCAGCTTCATATGCACACAGGGAACAGAATAGTTCAGCTAAACAGATGCAGCCCTTCAATTTTTGGTAACTCTAGCCAACTAAACAAGTACTCCATCAGTTACATATTGATTAAAGCTATGTGTAGATACGTCCATTTGTGCGTCAATTAATATGGAACGGAGGTAATAGATTTGAAGTTCTAATTGGTAAACTTGAGTCAAGCTAGATCGGCTTGGGGTAGAAGCTTCATTTGTGAGAGCACATAAGTAGAATAAGTGTTCTCCTCTGCCTAACTCTTTGACATTTTTAATATTCCCAGACATTTTTTTAAATTATGAACAAAATTTGAAAACACATATATTTTTTGAATTTGGAACAACAAAATTATAACATGATTTTTTTGAATTTTTTAAACATTTTACAAAAATGTGGAAAACTTTTTAAAAATGCAAAGAGTTTTAGTAATTCCCAACACGCATCGGACGGGAGCGATACCGTTGCGTAGTTCGGCCAAGACCTAAGAGTTTTTTTTTCTGTATTCTTTATTTTTTTCATTAACTCATCTGTCTCCTTTTGAACTTTATTATTATTTTTTAAACTAGCTCAGAATTTTGAAATATTGTTTAGAATAGAAAAATAACAGTTTTTACGAAATGTTTCAAAAAAAATCATCAAACATTTATTTGGTGCTTTTTAAGAAAAGCATTTACTATTTTCAAATTTATCCCTTTGTATTTATTAGTTATGTTAAAAATATAAAATAACCCAAATTGAAAAGCATTTACTATTTTCAGTTTTATCCTTTTGTATTTATTAGTCCATTTTATAGCGAGTTTTTTTAGCATCCGTCAAATGGCCCCAAATGTTTTCCATGCGTTTTATATGACCAATTCAAGGCACCATGCCAAGTTGTTTGAGTTTTTGACAAAATTTGTAGTTTTTCAGTCAAAAAAGGCCGATAAATGGCCGGTCAAGTCGGAACTTGCATACGATGTTGGAAATTGTTCAAACCTAACATGGACATGCCCACCTGCTTGCAAAAGTTGAGGTCATTTGAAGGATGTTCAAAAATAGATCATGTTCAACAGAGGACCACTAGTAGAAAACAGGGCATTGGTCCAGCCCATTAGCCCCGGTTCAATCTAGAACCGGGTCCAATGGGGGTACTGGACCCGGTTCATGAGCCCAGGGGGCCGGCCGGGCCACGTGGGCCATTGGTCCCGGTTCGTCTGGACCTATTGGTCCCGGTTGGAGCTAAAAACCGGAACCAATGGCTCTTGCTCCTGGCCCACCACTATTGGACCCGGTTGGTGTTATGAACCGGGACCAAAGGCACCCCTTTAGTCCCGGTTTGTAGCACCAACCGGGACCAGTGAGTTGCCTATATATACCCCCTCACTCAAGAGCAGAGCTCACTGCTCTGTTTTTTTTTCTGGCCGAGGGGAAGAGGGGTTAGTGGTGCTCTAGCTCACCTCCTATGCACACAACTTGTTCGGTGGAATGCCCGAGCCACACTAGTTAAGCTTTTCTCCTCTCGAAGCTCTATTTTCTCCGAGATTTGTCTAGGTTTAGTGGTCCGTCACGTCCCGTCCCCGTCTTCGCCGCCGTCGACCGCCCCCGCCGATCTCGTCACCGGCACCACCGTGGTGAGCCTCTTGTTATGTCCATGCTTTTCTTACTTTTATTATTGCTTTAGATAGATATTTGTCTAATTTTCTTACGTTTATTATTGCTTGTTATTATATAGTGCGATGGTTTTGATATCCGCCCACGTGGGCCCTCGTCCGGTCTACGATTCGGATGTGGTATATTATCTTTAATTTATAACTATTTGTTTTAGTGCTTATGATAGTTATGCCGACCAACCTGACATGCATAGATGTTTTATTATGTCTAGGAGGTAGTTCAACCGGAAATTCCAACCGACCCTCTTGTGGAGAGGTTAAATTTAGTTGAAGAGGAAAACATTTCGTTAAAGAAAAAATTGGAAGGAGGAGAAGATGGAATTGGAGTTGCATGTTGCGGAAGTTATCGATGATCACAAGATCAAGATGGACCCTATTGTCGAGAGGTTAAATTTAGTTGAAGAAGAAAACAAATTCTTGAAGGAAAAAATAAAAAAAATTGTGGACGAGAAGATGATATTGGAGTTGCATGTTGCGGATGTCATCGATGATCACAAGATCAAGATGGATGCAATGCGGTTGAAGATTAAAAAGATTAGAAAATATGCCATTCATACCGAGGCTTGGTATCATTATGCCGTTGGATCAATTGTTACCTTGGTTGCGATTATGATAGCATTTGTTTTCGCGTTGAAATGTTTTACATAGTTTCGATGTGTATGGAGAGCTATATGTTGTTAGATGAGAACTATATATGTATGTATTTTGGTTTTAATGTGATGATGAACTTTTATCCATTTGGTCACTTAATTATCTATTTATGATGTTCTGTAATGGTTTTTGACACACTTAATTATATATAAATGCACGCAAATGAACCGGCAATGGATGTACGGTGACAGACACACCTCCGAGTACATTAAGGGCGTGCGTGAGTTTCTAAATGCGGCTGAGGCAAACAAGCAGAATGGTTTTATGTGTTGTCCATGCACTAAATGTGTGAATACGATGTCTTACTCTAACCGGAAAATCCTTCACTCCCACCTGCTTTACAAGGGTTTCATGCCACACTATAATGTTTGGACGAGGCACGGAGAAATAGGGGTTATGATGGAAGACGGCGAAGAAGAAGAGTACGATGACAACTATGTGTCCCCTGAATACGGTGATGCTGCAATGGGGGGAGCTGGTGAAGATCAAGAGGAACCAGACGATGTGCCCAATGATGCTGCAACGGGTGAAGCTGCTGAAGATCAAGAGGAACTAAATGATGATCTTCGCCGGGTCATTGTCGATGCAAGGACACAATGCGAAAGTCTAAAGGAGAAGCTGAAGTTCGATCCCATGTTAGAAGATCACAAAAAAGGGTTGTACCCCAATTGCGAAGATGGCAACACAAAGCTCGGTACCGTACTGGAATTGCTGCAGTGGAAGGCAGAGAATGATGTGGCTGACAAAGGATTTGAGAAGCTACTGAAACTATTGAAGAAGAAGCTTCCGAAGGATAACGAATTGCCCAACAGTACATACGCATCAAAGAAGGTCGTATGCCCTCTAGGATTGAAGGTGCAGAAGATACATGCATGCCCTAATGACTGCATCCTCTACCGCGGTGCATACAACGATCTGAACGCATGCCCGGTATGCGGTGCATTGCGGTATAAGATCAGATGAGATGACCCTGGTGATGTTGATGGCGAGCCCGCCAGGAAGAGGGTTCCTGCGAAGGTGATGTGGTATGCTCCTATAATACCACGGTTGAAACGTTTGTTTAGAAACAGAGAGCATGCCAAGTTGATGCGATGGCACAGTGAGGACCGTAAGAAAGACGGGAAGTTGAGAGCACCCGTTGACGGGTCGCAGTGGAGAAAAATCGAGAGAAAGTACTGGGAGGAGTTTGCAAAGGACGCAAGGAACGTATGGTTTGCTTTAAGCGCGGATGGCATTAATCCTTTCGGGGAGCAGAGCAGCAATCACTACACCTGGCCCGTGACTCTATGTATGTATAACCTTCCTCCTTGGATGTGCATGAAGCGGAAGTTCATTATGATGCCAGTTCTCATCCAAGGCCCTACGCAACCCGGCAACGACATTGATGTGTACCTAAGACCATTAGTTGAAGAACTTTTACAGCTGTGGAATGAAAACGGTGTACGTGCGTGGGATGAGCACAAACAGGAGGAATTTGACCTAAAGGCGTTGCTGTTCGTGACCATCAACGATTGGCCCGCTCTCAGTAACCTTTCAGGACAGACAAACAAAGGATACCACGCATGCACGCACTGTTTAGATGACACTGAAAGTATATACCTGGACAAGTGCAGGAAGAATGTGTACCTGGGCCATCGTCGATTTCTTCCGACCAACCATCAATGTCGAAAGAAAGGCAAGCATTCCAAAGGCGAGGCAGATCACCGGAAGAAGCCCGCCATGCATACCGGTGATCACGTACTTGCTATGGTCAATGATTTACACGTAATCTTTGGAAAGGGCCCCGTCGCACTAGCTGTTCCGAATGACGATGAGGGACACGCACCCATGTGGAAGAAGAAATCTATATTTTGGGACCTACCCTACTGAAAAGACCTAGAGGTCCGCTCTTCAATCGACGTGATGCACGTGACGAAGAACATTTGCGTGAACCTGCTAGGCTTCTTGAGCGTGTATGGAAAGACAAAAGATACAGCTGAGGCACGGGAGGACCTGCAACGTTTGCACGAAAAAGACGGCATCCCTCCGAAGCAGTATGAAGGTCCTGCCAGCTATGCTCTTACGAAAGAAGAGAAAGAAATCTTTTTTGAATGCCTGCTCAGTATGAAGGTCCCGACTGGCTTCTCATCGAATATAAAGGGAATAATAAATATGGCAGAGAAAAAGTTCCAGAACCTAAAGTCTCATGACTGCCATGTGATTATGACGCAACTGCTTCCGGTTGCATTGAGGGGGCTTCTACCGGAAAACGTCCGATTACCCATTGTGAAGCTATGTGCATTCCTCAATGCAATCTCTCAGAAGGTGATCGATCCAGAAATCGTACCAAGGCTAAGGAGTGATGTGGCGCAATGTCTTGTCAGTTTCGAGCTTGTGTTCCCACCATCCTTCTTCAATATCATGACACACGTCCTAGTTCATCTAGTCGACGAGATTGTCATTATGGGGCCCGTATTTCTACACAATATGTTCCCCTTTGAGAGGTTCATGGGAGTCCTAAAGAAATATGTCCGTAACCGCGCAAGGCCAGAAGGAAGCATCTCCATGGGCCATCAAACAGAGGATGTCATCGGGTTTTGTGTTGACTTCATTCCTGGCCTTAATAAGATAGGTCTCCCTAAATCGCGGTACGAGGGGAGACTGACTGGAAAAGGCACGCTTGGAAGGGACTCAATAATATGCAGGGACGGATATTCTTGGTCTCAAGCACACTACACAGTTCTACAGAACTCTACATTGGTGACCCCGTATGTCGATGAACACAAGAACAGTCTGCGCTCCAAACACCCGGAGCAGTGCGACGACTGGATTACACGTGAACACATCAGGACTTTCAGCAGTTGGTTGGAAACACGTCTCAGAGGTGACAACACTGTTTGTGATGAGTTGTACTTGTTGTCCAGGGGACCATCTTCGACTGTATTGATTTACAAAGGATACGAGATAAATGGGAATACATTTTACACGATTGTCCAAGATCAAAAGAGCACCAACCAAAACAGCGGTGTCCGCTTTGATGCAACAACCGAGAGGGAAAAGGACACATATTATGGTTACATAGTGGACATATGGGAACTTGACTACGTACATGATTTTATGGTCCCTTTGTTTAAGTGCAAATGGGTCAATCTGTCAGGAGGCGGGGTACAGGTAGACCCACAGTACAGAATGACAATAGTGGATCTGAAAAATCTTGGATACACTGACGAACCGTTCGTCCTAGCCAATGATGTGGCACATGTTATCTATGTGAAGGACATGTCTACTAGACCGAGAAAAAGAAAAGATAAGGAAGCGAATACATCATACGATGAGCCAAAGCGCCACATAGTTCTTTCAGGAAAAAGGGACATCCTGGGAGTGGAGGGCAAGACAGACATGTCTGAAGATTATGAAAAGTTTCATGAAATTCCTCCCTTCAAAGTCAAGGCTGACCCAAGCATCCTGATAAACGATGAAGATTATCCATGGTTACGGCGCAATAAGCAAATGACACAAGCGAAGAAAAAGTGAAGACTTTTTTCCGCAACTATTATGATGATACCATGCCAACTTTGTAACAAACGAGTATGATACCATTGTCCGTTTGTACTATTCAAATTTCAATACTACTTGCACTAACAGAGAAAGTTTGTAATTGGTTTTACCAGAAAGAATTAAAAAAATAAAGCAAATAACAAAAGAAAATAAATAATGCAGAAAACAAAACAAAAAAACTTGAAAAAAAATAGCAACAATAAGTATTTTGTTGTAAGTATAAACAAAATAAAATAAATAAAGCAACAAAGAAAATAAATAAAGCAAATCTAAATACAGCAAAAAACAACTTAGAAATAAACAAAGAAAATAAAATAAATAAAGCAACTCTAAATACACCAAAAAACAACTTAGAAATAAATAAAGCAAAAAAGGAAAAAAAATTGGGCGCTGCCCAGTGAGCCTGCAAGGCCTATAGCACAGGATCCACCTGTACTATAAGGCCCAACAAGCTCACAGGGCAGCGCGCAGAGTTAGGTTCAGAAGCCTGCATTTGAGAGGAGCTCGAGAGGGTGGGAGCAGCAGCCCTTATAAACCACTCTCGAGCTCCCTCAGCTAGCGAGGTGGGACTAAACATCCCACCGCACCCGCGCCAGCACAGGGCCTTTGGTCCCGGTTGGTGGCTGAAACCGGGACTAAAGGGTGGCATTAGTCCCGGTTGGTGGCTGAAACAGGGACTAAAGGGTGGCATTAGTCCCGGTTGCTGCCACCAACCGGGACTAAAGGCCCCTCCTTCCCGCCCTTTGGGCTGCTGAAAAGGGAGCTTTAGTCCCGGTTGGTGGCAGCAACGGGGACTAAAGGGGTGTATTAGTCCCGGTTTCAGCCACCAACCGGGACTAATGCCCCTCCTATATAACCAGGACTTGCGAAAATTTCGCCAGTTTTCTTCTTCCGCGCCCCCGACGCCTCCCTCTCCTTCCCCGCCCCCGTCGCCCCGTCGCCGTCGCCGTCACCCCCGACGCCGCCCCGACGCCGCCTCGTCGCCGTCGCCCCGCCCCGCGACCCCGTGCCGCCCCGCCCCGCGCCGTCGCCGCGTCCCGTCGCCGTCGCGCCGCGCGCCCCGCCGCGCCCCTTCGCCGTCGCGCCGCCCCGCCCCGCCGCCGTCGCGCCGCCGCGCCCCGTCGCCGTCGCGCCGCCCCGCCCCGCCGCGCGATGTGAGGGCTTGCTTTTTTTTTATGTTTATATAAATTGTTGTATATATATATAGTTGTTGTATATATATGTATATATGTGTATATTTTTTTATGTTTATATAAATTGCTGTATATATAGTTGCTGTATATATATGCATGTGTATATATAGTTGCTGTATATATATGTATGTGTATATATATTTTTTTTCTTCTTAGAAATTTGCTAAATATATATGTTAAATATATATGTATGTGTATATATTTTTTTTTTCTTAGGAAGTTGTTGTATGTGATGTGTGTATGTGATGTATATATATGTGTATGTGGCTATATAGTTTTTTGTTTATATATGCTAAATATATATAGAAAGTTTTATATATGCAAAAGTTACAAATTTAGAAAAAGAAGGATAGGAAAGAAGAAAATAAGAAAGAGGAAAGAAAGAAGAAGAAGAGAGGAAGAAGAGGAGAAATAAATAAGAAGAAGAAAAAAAAAGAAAAAAAGAGGAGAAGAAGAAAGGAATAGAGGAGAAGAAGAGAAAATTTCTCTTCTTCTCCTCTATTCCTTTCTTCTTCTCCTTTTTTTTCTTTTTTTTCTTCGATCTTCTCCTCTAGCGGTTCCTTTTTTCTTCTTCTTCCTCTTTTTTTTTATCGGATATGTCTATGTCGATATACACCCTCCCCGATAACTTCGACATTAGGGGGGGCCGGGGTCGAGGGTCGTCGAGGGACCGAGGGACCGGTCGAGAGATCGCCGAGGGGCCGAGGGTCGTCGAGGGGTCGAGAGGCCGAAGGTCGAGGGGTCGAGAGGTTGCCTAGCAGTCGGGGGTCTAGGGTTGTGGATCGCCGAGCAGTCGGGGGTCAAAGTATTGAAGAATTCCATGACTTCATCATTTCCCAGAAGTAACCGGGGCATTTTGGTACAAAGTTATGCAAAGTTATTCTGGAACGGAGTTCCTGATAGGATAATTTGTCTTTTGTTACGAATTATCCTATCTGGGACTCCGTTCCAAAATAACTTTGGAGAGCTTCGTACCATCATGCTACTGTTACTTTCGCCTAATGATGAAGTATTGGTTTTGTTGAATCCTTTGACACTCGACAAAATGTGACATGAGGGTTTCTAGGGTTCTGGATCGCCGAGCAGTCGGGGGTCGAGGGGTCGAGAGAGGTTGCCTAGCTAGTGTCAAAGTATTGAAGAATTCCATGACTTCATCATTTGCCAGAAGTAACCGGGGCATTTTGGTACGAAGTTATGCAAAGTTGTTCTAGAACGAAGTCCCTGATAGGATAATCCGTCTTTTGTTACGAATTATCTTATCTGGGACTCCGTTCCAAAACAAATTTGGAGAGCTTC
>LR738710.1:69445013-69500870 GCA_902687465.1 Secale cereale
AGGAGATGTAATGGGGGGGGGGGGAGGCGCCAGGGGCTGAGGTACAGCTGCCCTCTCTCCCCCCACTATATATAGGGGGCCAGGGGGGCGTTGGCCCTAGGAGATCCAATCTCCTAGGGGGGCGGCGGCTAAGGGGGTGGCTTGCCCCCCAAGCCTAAGGGGGGCGCCCCCACCCCTAGGGTTTCAACCCTAGGAGCATGGGGGGAGGCCCATGGGGGGTGCGCCAGCCCACTAGGGGCTGGTCCCCCTCCCCCTACGGCCCACGGGGCCCTCCGGGATGGGTGGCCCCACCCGGTGGACCCCCGGGACCCTTCCAGTGGTCCCAGTACACTACCGGTGACCCCCGGAACTCTCCCGATGGCCGAAACTGGACTTCCTATACATTATTCTTTACCTCCGGACCATTCCGGAACTCCTCGTGATGTCCGGGATCTCATCCGGGACTCTGAACAACATTCGGGTTTTCGTGTGCATATATCTCTATAACCCTAGCGTCATTGAACCTTAAGTGTGTTGACCCTACGGGTTCGGGAGACACGTAGACATGACCGAGACGACTCTCCGGTCAATAACCAACAACGGGATCTGGATACCCATGTTGGTTCCCACGTGTTCCTCGATGATCTCATCGGATGAACCACGATGTCAAGGATTCACTTAATCCCATATGTAATTCCTTTTGTTTATCGGTACGGTACTTGCCCGAGATTCGATCGTCGGTATACCGATACCTTGTCCAATCTCATCATATCAAGTCTCTTTACTCGTTCCATAATCCATCATCCCGTGACTAACTCCTTAGTCACTTTGAGCTCATTATGATGATGTCTTACCGAGTGGGCCTAGAGATACCTCTCCATCATACGAAGTGACAAATCCCAGTCTCGGTTTGTACCAACTCAACAGACACTTTCGGAGATACCCGTTGTGTACCTTTATAGCCACCCAGTTACGTTGTGACGTTTTGCACACCCAAAGTATTCCTACGGTATCCGGGAGTTGCACAACCTCATGGTCTAAGGAACAGATACTTGACACTGGAAAAGCTTAAGCATTACGAACTACACGATCTTGTGCTAGGCTTAGTATTGGGTCTTGTCCATCACATCATTCTCCTAATGATGTGATCCCGTTATCAATGACATCCAATGGCCATGGTCAGGAAACCGTGACCATCTATTGATCAACGAGCTAGTAACTAGAGGCTTACCAGGGACACGTTGTGGTCTATGTATTCACACATGTATCGCTGTTTCCGTACAATACAATTCAAGCATGAATAACAGAAAATTATCATGAACAAGGAAAGATAATGATAATCCTTTTATTATTACTTCTAGGGCGTATTTCCAACACTAATGACTTATTGGAAAAAATACATACCGATGTATGCGGTCCGATGAGTGTTGAAGCACGAGGCGGGTATCGTTATTTCTCACCTTCAGAGATGATTTGAGTAGGTATGTGTATATCTACTTGATGAAACACAAGTCTGAAACATTTGAAAAGTTCAAAGAATTTCAGAGTGAAGTGGAGAATCATCATAACAAGAAAATAAAGTTTCTACGATCTGATCACGGAGGCGAATATTTCAGTTACGAGTTTGGTCTTAATTTAAAACAATATGGAATAGTTTCACAACTCATGTCACCTGGAACACCATAGCATAATGGTGTGTCCGAGCATCGTAACCATACTCTATTGGATATGATGTGTTCTATGATGTCTCTTACCAATTTTCCTTTACCATTTTGGCGTTATGCATTAGAGATAGTTGCATTCACGTTAAATAGGGCACCAACTAAATCCGTTGAGACGACACCGTATGAACTTTGATTTGTCAAGAAACCAAAGCTGTCGTTTCAAAGTTTTTGGGGTTGCGACACTTATGTCAAAAGACTTCAGCCTGACAAGCTCGAACCCAAATAGGAGAAGTGTGTCTTCATAGGATACCCAAAAGAAACTATTGGGTTCACCTTCTACCACAGATCCGAAGGCTAGATCTTTGTTGCTAAGAAAGGGGTCCTTTCTAGATAAGGAATTTCCCTCGAAAGAAGTGAGTGGGAGAAAAGTAGAACTTGATGGGGTAATTGTACCTTCACTCAAACTGGAAAGTAGCTCATCAGAGAAAACCGTTCCCGTGATGCCTACACGAACTATAGAAGAGCTAATGATAATGATCATGAAACTTTGGATCAAGTTACTACCGAACCTTGAAGGTCGACCAGAACACGTACCACACCAGAGTGGTACGGTAACCCGGTCCTGGAAGTCATGTTGTTAGATAACGGCGAACCTTCGAATTATGAGAAGCTATGATGAGCCCAGATTCCGAAAAATGGCTTGAGGCCATGAAATCTGAGATAGGATCCATGTAAGAGAACAAATTGTGGACTTTGGTGGACTTGCCCAATGATCGGCCAAGCCATAGAGAATAAATGGATATTCAAGAAGAAGGCTGACGCTGATGATAATGTTACTGTCTATAAAACTCGACTTGTCGCAAAAGGTTTTCGACAAGTTCAAGGAGTTGACTACGATGAGACTTTCTCACCCGTAGCGATGCTTAAGTATGTCTGAATCATGTTAGCAATTGCCACATTTTATGATTATGAAATCTGGCAAATGGATGTCAAAACTGCATTCCTTAATGGATTTCTGAAAGAAGAGTTGTATATGATGCAAACAGAAGGTTTTGTCGATCCTAAAGGTGCTAAAAAGTGTGCAAGCTCTAGCGATCCATCTATGAACTTGTGCAAGCAACTCAGAGTTGGAATATATGCTTTGATGAGATGAACAAAGCATATGGTTTTAAATACAGACTTACGGTGAAGCCTGTATTATTTACAAGAAAGTGAGTGAGAGCTCTGTAGCATTTCTGATATTATATTTGGATGACATATTGTTGATTTCAAATGATGTTGAATTTCTGGATAGCATAAAAGGATACTTGAATAAGAATTTTTCAATGAAAGACCTCGGTGAAGCTGCTTATATATTGGGCATCAAGATCTGTAGAGATAGATCAAGACAATTAATAGGACTTTCACAAAGCACATAACTTGACAAAGTTTTGAAGAAGTTCAAAATGGACCAGTCAAAGAAAGGGTTCTTGCCTATGTTACAAGGTGTGAAATTGAGTCAAACCCAATGCCCGACCACTGCAGATGATAGAGAGAAAATAAAAGTCATTCCCTATGCTTCATCCATAGGTTCTATCATCTATTCTATGCTATGTACCAGACCTGATGTGTGCCTTGCCATATGTTTGGCAGGGAGGTACCAAAGTAATCCAGCGGTGGATCACTGGACAGCGGTCCAGAACATCCTGAAGTACCTGAAAAGGACGAAGGATATGTTTCTCGTCTATGAGGTGACCAAGAGCTCGTCGTAAAGGGTTACATCGATGCTAGCTTCGACACAGATCCGGATGACTCTAATTCATAAATCGGATACATATTTTTATTGAATGGTGGAGCTGTCAGTTGGTGCAGTTCCAAGCAGAGCGTCCTGGCGGGATCTACGTGTGAAGCGAAGTACATAGCTACTTCTGAAACAGCACATGAAGAAGTCTGGATAAAGGAGTTCATATCCAATCTAGGTTTAATACCTAGTGCATCGGGTCCAATGACAATATTTTCTGACAATAATGGAGCATTTGCCTTTGCAAAGGAATCCAGGTTTCACAAGAGAACAAAACACATAAAGAGACGCTTTAACTCCATTCGTAAAAAGTTCATGGATGGAGACATAGAAATTTGCAAAGTACATACGGATCTAAATGTGGCAGACCCGTTGACTAAGCTTCTTCCACGAGCAAAACATGATCAGCACCAAGACTCGATGGGTGTTAGATTCATTACAATGTAATTTAGATTATTGACTCTAGTGCAAGTGGGAGACTGATGGAAATATTCCCTAGAGGCAATAATAAAGTTATTATTATTTTATATTTCCTTATTCATGATAACGTTTTATTATTCATGCTAGAATTGTATTGATCGGAAACTTAAATACATGTGTGAATACATAAACAAATACCATGTCCCTAGCGAGCCTCTAATAGACTAGCTCGTTGATCGAAGATGGTTAAGGTTTCCTAACCATGGACATGAGTTGTCATTTGATAACGGGATCACATCATTAGGATAATTATGTGATGGACAATACCCATATGTTAGCTTAGCATATGATCGTTCAGTTTTTGCTACTACTTTCTTGTATGTCAAGTACATGTTCCTTAGACAATGAGATCATGTAACTCCCGGATACCGGAGGAATACCTTATGTGCTATCAAACATCACAACGTGACTGGGGGATCATAAAGATGCTCTACAGGTATCTCCGAAGGTGTCTGTTCAGTTGGCATGGATCGAGATTGGAATTTGTCACTCCGAGTATTAGAGAGGTATCTCTGGGCTTGATGACCCACAAGTGCAGGGGATCTATCGTAGTCCTTTCGATAAGTAAGAGTGTTGAACCCAACGAGGAGCAGAAGGAAATGATAGGCAGTTTTCAGTACGGTATTTTCTGCAAGCACTGAAATTATCGGTAACATATAGTTTTGTGATAAGGTAATTGGTAACAAGTGACAAATAGTAAAAGTAAATAAGGTGCAGCAAGATGGCCCAATCCTTTTTGTAGCAAAGGACAAGCCTGGACAAACTCTTATAATAAGGAAAACGCTCTCGAGGACACATGGGAATTATCATCAAGCTAGTTTTAATCACGCTCATATGATTCGCATTCGTTACTCTGATAATTTGGTATGTGGGTGGACCGGTGCTTGGGTGCTGCCCTTACTTGGACAACAATCCCACTTATGATTAACCTCTATTGCAAGCATCCGCAACTACAAAAGAAGTATTAAAGTAACCTAACCATTGCATGAAACATATGGATCCAAATCAGCCCCTTACGAAGCAACGCATAAACTAGGGTTTAAGCTTCTGTCACTCTAGCAACCCATCATCTACTTATTACTTCCCAATGCCTTCCTCTAGGACCAAACAATGTTGAAGTGTCATGTAGTCGACGTTCACATGACACCACTAGAGGAAAGACAACATACATCTCATCAAAATATCGAACAAATTCCAAATTCACATGACTACTTATAGCAAGACTTCTCCCATGTCCTCAGGAACAAACGTAACTACTCACAAGACATACTCATGTTCATGATCAGAGGGGTATTAATATGCATAATGGATCTGAACATATGATCTTCCACCAAGTAAACCAACTAGCATCAACTACAAGGAGTAATCAACACTACTAGTAACCCACAGGTACCAATCTGAGGTTTGGGTACAAAGATTGGATACAAGAGATGAACTAGGGTTTGAGAGGAGATGGTGCTGGTGAAGATGTTGATGAAGATTGCCCTCCACAAGATGGGAGAGTTGTTGGTGATCACGGCGGTGACGATTTCCCCCTCCCGGAGGGAAGTATCCCCGACAGAACAGCTCCACCGAAGCCCTAGATTGGTTCCGCCTCGAGACGACGGCGCTTCATTATGAAAACCTCCTTATGATTTTTTCCAAGTCAAAACACCTCATATAGCAGAAGATGGGCATCGGGGGGTCACCAGGTGGCCCACGAGGTAGGGGGGCTCCCCCACCCTCGTGGACAGTGGGTGGCCCCCCTCTCGTACTTCTTTCGCCAGAATTTTTTTATATTTTCTGAAACGGAGTTTTGTGGAGTTTCATGGCTTTTTGAGTTGTGCAGAATATGTCTCCAATGTTTGCTCCTTTTCCAGCCCAGAATTCTGTTGGGAACGTAGTATTTTCAAAAAATTTCCTACGATCACGCAAGATCTATCTACCAGATGCATAGCAACGAGAGGGGAGAGTGTGTCTACGTACCCTCGTAGACCGGAAGCGGAAGCGTCTAGTGACGCGGTTGATGTAGTCGAACTTCTTCGGGATCCAACCGATCAAGTACCGAACGTACGGCACCTCGGCGTTCATCACACGTTCAGCTTGATGACGTCCCATGAGCTCTTGATCAAGTTGAGCTTCACGGGAGAGTTTCGTCAGCACGACGGCGTGGTGACGGATATGATGAAGTTACCGTCGCAGGGCTTCGCCTAAGCGCTGCAACGATATGACTGAGGTGTGTTACTGTGGAGGGGGGCACCGCACACGGTTGGGAGAGATCAACTGATCAACTTGTGTGTCTATAGGGTGCCTCTACCCCCGTATATAAAGGAGTGGAGGAGAGGGAGGGCCGGCCCTCTCTATGGCGCGCCCTAGGGGAGTCCTACTCCCACCGGGAGTAGGATTCCCCCTTTCCTAGTAGAACTAGGAGCCCTTCCAAGTAGTAGGAGTAGGAGAGAACGAAAGGGAAAGAGAAATGAAGGAAGGAGGGGGCGCAGCCCCTCTCCCTAGTCCAATTCGGACCAAGCCATGGGAGGGGCGCAACCTCCTCTCTCCCTTTCCCCTAAAGCTCAATAAGGCCCATATACTCCCCGACGAATTCCCGTAACTCTCCGGTACTCCGAAAAATACCCGAATCACTCGGAACCTTTCCGATGTCCGAATATATTCGTCCAATATATCGATATTTATGTCTAGACCATTTCGAGACTCCTCGTCATGTCCTCGATCTCATCCGGAACTCCGAACTACCTTCGGTACATCAAAACTCATAAACTCATAATACCGATTGTCATCAAACGTTAAGCGTGCGGACCCTACGGGTTCGAGAACTATGTAGACATGACCGAGACTCATCTCCGGCCAATAACCAATAGCGGAACCTAGATGCTCATATTGGTTCCTACATATTCTACGAAGATCTTTATCGGTCAAACCGCATAACAACATACGTTGTTCCTTTTGTCATCGGTATATGTTACTTGCCCGAGATTCGATCGTCGGTATCACCATACCTAGTTAATCTCGTTACCAGCAAGTCTCTTTACTCGTTCCGTAATACATCATCTCTTGACTAACTCATTAGTCATTTTCTTGCAAGGCTTATTATGATGTGTATTACCGAGAGGGCCCAGAGATACCTCTCCGACACTCGGAGTGACAAATCCTATTCTTGATCTATGCCAACACCACGAACACCTTCGGAGACACCTGTAGAGCATCTTTATAATCACCCAGTTACGTTGTGACGTTTGATAGCACACAAGGTGTTCCTCCGGTATTCGGGAGTTGCATAATCTCATAGTCATAGGAACATGTATAAGTCATGAAGAAAGCAATAGCAGTAAAACTAAACGATCATAGTGCTAAGATAACGGATGGGTCTAGTCCATCACATCATTCTCCTAATGATGTGATCCCATTGATCAAATGACAACTCATGTCTATGGTTAGGAAACATAACCATCTTTGATCAATGAGCTAGTCTAGTAGAGGCATACTAGGGACACTCTGTTTTGTCCATGTATTCACACATGTACTAAGTTTCCGGTTAATACAATTCTAGCATGAATAATAAACATTTATCATGAAATAAGGAAATAAATAATAACTTTATTATTGCCTCTAGGGCATATTTCCTTCAGTCTCCCACTTGCACTAGAGTCAATAATCTAGTTCACATCTACATGTGATTTAACACCGATAGTTCACATCGTTATGTGAATAACACCCATTGTTCACATCGCCATGTGACCAACACCCAAAGGGTTTACTAGAGTCAATAATCTAGTTCACATCGCTATGTGATTAATACCCAAGAGTAATAAGGTGTGATCATGTGTTGCTTGTGAGAGAAGTTTAGTCAACGAGTCTGTTACATACAGATCAGTATGTATTTCACAAATTTCTATGTCTACAATGCTCTGCATGGAGCTACTCTAGCTAATTGCTCCCACTTCCAATATGTATCCAGATTGATACTTAGAGTCATCTGGATTAGTGTAAAGCTTGCATCGGCGTAACTCTTTACGACGAACTCTTTATCGCCTCCATAATCGAGAAAACATTTCCTTAGTCATACAGTAACTAAGGATAATTTTGACCGCTGTCCAGTGATCTACTCCTGGATCACTTTTGTACCTCCTTGCCAAACTCATGGTAAGGTACACAACAGGTTTGGTACACAGCATGGCATACTTTATAGAACCTATGGCTGAGGCATAGGGAATGACCTTCATTCTTTCTCTATCTTCTGCCGAGGTCGGGCTTTGAGTCTTACTCAAAATCATACCATACAACTCAGGCAAGAACTCCTTCTCTGACTAATCCATTTTGAACTACTTCAAAAACTCGTCAAGGTATGTACTCATTGAAAAAACTTATCAAGCGTCTCGATCTATCTCTATATATCTTGAGGCTCAATATGTAAGCAGCTTTACCGAGGTTTTTCTTTGAAAAAACTCCTTTCAAACACTCCTTTATGCTTTCCAGAAAATTCTACATCATTTCTGATTGACAATATGTCATTCACATATACTTATCAGAAAGGCTGTAGTGCTCCCACTCACTTTCTTGTAAATACAGGCTTCACCACAAGTATGTATAAAACTATATGCTTTGATCAACTTATCAAAGCGTATATTCCAACTCTGAGATGCTTGCACCAGTCCATAGATGGATTGCTGGAGCTTGCACACTTTGTTAGCACCTTTAGGATCGACAAAACCTTCTGGTTGCATCATATACAACTCTTCTTTAATAAATCCATTAAAGAACGCAGTTTTGTTATCCATTTGCCAAATTTCATAAAATGTGGCAATTGCTAACATGATTCGGACATACTTAAGCATCGCTACGGGTGAAAAAATCTCATCGTAGTCAACACCTTGAACTTGTCGAAAACCTTTCGCAACAAGTCGAGCTTTGTAGACAGTAACATTACCATCGGCGTCAGTCTTCCTCTTAAAGATCCATTTATTTTCAATGGCTTGCCGATCATCGGGCAAGTCAACCAAAGTCCACACTTTGTTCTCATACATGGTTCCCATCTCAGATTTCATGGCCTCAAGCCATTTTGCGGAATTTGGGCTCATCATCGCTTCCTCATAGTTCGTAGGTTCATCATGGTCTAGTAACATGACTTCCAGAATAGGGTTACCATACCACTCTGGTGCGGAACGTACTCTGGTTGACCTACGAGATTCAACAGTAACTTGATCTGAAGTTTCATGATCATCATCATTAGCTTCCTCACTAATTGGTGTAGGAATCACTAGAACTAGTTTCTGTGATGTACTACTATCCAATTCGGGAGAAGGTACAATTACCTCATCAAGTTCCACTTTCCTTCCACTCATTTCTTTCGAGAGAAACTCCTTCTCTAGAAAGGATCCATTCTTAGCAACGAATATCTTGCCTTCGGATCTGTGATAGAAGGTGTACCCAACAGTTTCCTTTGGGTATCCTATGAAGGCACATTTCTCCGACTTGGGTTCGAGCTTATCAGGTTGAAGCTTTTTCACATAAGCATCACAGCCCCAAACTTTAAGAAACGACAACTTTGGTTTCTTGTCAAACCACAGTTCATAAGGCGTCGTCTCAACGGATTTAGATGGTGCCCTATTTAACGTGAATGCAGCTGTCTTTATTGCATAACCCAAAACTATAGTGGTAAATCGGTAAGAGACATCATAGATCGCACCATATCTAATAAAGTACGGTTACGACGTTCGGACACACCATTACATTGTGGTGTTCCGGGTGGCGTGAGTTGTGAAACTATTCCACATTGTTTCAAATGAAGACCAAACCCGTAACTCAAATATTCACCTCCACGATCAGATCGTAGAAACTTTATTTTCTTGTTACGATGATTCTCTACTTCACTATGAAATTCTTTGAACTTTTCAAATGTTTCAGACTTGTGCTTCATCAAGTAGATATACCCATATCTGCTCAAATCATCAGTGAAGGTCAGAAAATAACGATACTCGCCACGAGCTTCAACACTCATCGGTCCACATACATAAGTATGTATGATTTCCAACAAATCTGTTGCTCGCTCCATTGTTCCGGAGAACGGAGTTTTAGTCATCTTGCCCATGAGGCATGGTTCGCAAGCACCAAGTGATTCATAATCAAGTGATTCCAAAAGTCCATCACTATGGAGTTTCTTCATGCGCTTTACACCAATATGACCTAAGCAACAGTGCCACAAATAAGTTGCACTATCATTATTAACCTTGCAACTTTTGGCTTCAATATTATGAATATGTGTATCACTACGATCGAGATCCAACAAACTATTTTCATTGGGTGTATGACCATCGAAGACTTTATTCATGTAAACAGAATAACAATTATTCTATGACTTTAAATGAATAACCGTATTGCAACAAACATGATCAAATCATATTCATGCTTAACGCAAATGCCAAATAACATTTATTTAGGTTCTACACTAATCCCGAAAGTATAGGGAGTGTGCGATGATGATCATATCAATCTTGGAACCACTTCCAACACACATCGTCACTTCACCTTTAACTAGTCTCTGTTCATTCTGCAACTCTTGTTTCGAGTTACTAATTTTAGCAACTGAACTGGTATCAAATACCCAGGGGTTGCTATGAACACTAGTAAAGTACACATCAATAATTTGTATATGAAATATACCTTTGTTCACTTTGCCATCCTTCTTATCCACCAAGTATCTAGGGCAGTTCCACTTCTAGTGACCATTTCCTTTGCAGTAGAAGCACTTAGTTTCAGGCTTGAGTTTAGCTTTGGGTTTCTTCACGGGAGTGACAACTTGCTTGTCATTCTTCTTGAAGTTCCCCTTCTATCCCTTTGCCCTTTACTTGAAACAAGTGGTCTTGTTAACCATCAACACTTGATGCTCTTTCTTGATTTCTATCTTCGCCGATTTCAGTATCGCGAAGAGCTCGGGAATTACTTTTGTCATCCCTTGCATATTATAGTTCATCACGAAGTTCTACTAACTTGGTGATAGTGTCTTGAGAACTTTGTCAATTACTATCTTATCTGGAAGATTAACTCCCACTTGATTCAAGCAATTGTAGTACCCAGACAATCTGAGCACATGCTCACTGGTTGAGCTATTCTTCTCCATCTTGTAGGCAATGTACTGTCAGAGGTCTTATACCTCACCACACGGGCATGAGTATGAAATACCAATTTCAACTCTTGGAACATCTCATATGCTCCGTGGCGTTCAAAACATTTTTGAAGTCCCGGTTATAAGCCGTAAAGCATGGCGCACTAAACTATCAAGTAGTCATCATACCGAGCTTGTCAAACGTTCATAACGTCTGTATCTGCTCCTGCAATAGGTTCGTCACCTAGCGGTGCATCAAGGATATAATACTTTTGTGCAGCAATGAGGATAATCCTCAGATCACGGACCTAGTCCGCATCATTGCTACTAACATCTTTCAACTTATATTTCTCTAGGAACATATAAAATAAACGGGGAGCTATATCGCGAGCAATTGATCTACAACACAGATATGCTAATACTACCAGGACTAAGTTCATGATAAATTAAAGTTCAATTGATCATATTACTTGAAGTACTCCCACTTAGGTAGACATCCCTCTGGTCATCTAAATGATCACGTGATCCAAATCAACTAAACCATGTCCGATCATCACGTGAGATGGAGTAGTTTTCAATGGTGAACATCTTATGTTGATCATATCTACTATATGATTCACGCTCGACCTTTCGGTCTCCAGTGTTCCGAGGCCATATCTGCATATGCTAGGCTCGTCAAGTTTAACCTGAGTATTCTGCGTGTGCAAAACTGGCTTACACCCGTTGTATTTGAACGTAGAGCTTATCACACCCGATCATCACGTGGTGTCTCGGCATGACGAACTTTCGCAACGGTGCATACTCAGGGAGAACACTTATACCTTGAAATTTTGTAAGGGATCATCTTATAATGCTACCGTCGTACTAAGCAAAATAAGAAGCATAATAAGATAAACATCACATGCAATCAAAATATGTGACATGATATGGCCATCATCATCTTGTGCTTTTGATCTCCATCTCCAAAGCACCGTCATGATCACCTTTGTTATCGGCGCGACACCTTGATCTTCATCGTAGCATCGTTGTCGTCTCGCCAACTATTGCTTCTACGACTATCGCTACCGCATAGTGATAAAGTAAAGCAATTACAAGGCAATTGCATTTCATACAATAAAGCGACAACCATATGGCTCCTGCCAGTTGCCGATAACTTTACAAAACATGATCATCTCATACAAAACCGTATAACTCATCATGTCTTGACCATATCACATCACAACATGCCCTGCAAAAACAAGTTAGACGTCCTCTACTTTGTTGTTGCAAGTTTTACGTGGCTGCTACGGGCTTAGCAAGAACCATTCTTACCTACGCATACAAAAACCACAACGATGTTTTGTCAAGTATGTGCTGTTTTAACCTTCACAAGGACCGGGCGTAGCCATACTTGATTCAGCTAAAGTGAGAGAGACAGACACTCGCCAGTCACCTTTAAGCAACGAGTGCTCATAATGGTGAAACCAGTCTCGCGTAAGCGTACGCGTAATATCGGTCCGGGCCGCTTCATCTCACAATACCGCCAAAACAAAGTATGACATGCTGGTAAGCAGTATGACTATTATCGTCCACAACTCATTGTGTTCTACTCGTGCATATCATCTATGCATAGACCTGGCTCTGATACCACTGTTGGGGAACATAGTATTTTCAAAAAAATTCCTACGATTACGCAAGATCTATCTACCAGATGCATAGCAACGAGAGGGCAGAGTGTGTCTACGTACCCTCGTAGACCGAAAGCGGAAGCGTCTAGTGACGCGGTTGATGTAGTCGAACTTCTTCGCGATCCAACCGATCAAGTACCGAACGTACGGCACCTCCGCGTTCAGCACACGTTCAGCTTGATGACGTCCCACGAGCTCTTGATCCAGTTGAGCTTCACGGGAGATTTTCGTCAGCACGATGGTGTGGTGACGGATATGATGAAGTTACCGTCTCAGGGCTTCGCCTAAGCCCTGCAACGATATGACTGAGGTGTGTTACTGTGGAGGGGGGCACCGCACACGGTTGGGAGAGATCAACTGTTCAACTTGTGTGTCTATGGGGTGCCTCTACCCCCGTATATAAAGGAGTGGAGGAGAGGAAGGGTCGGCCCTCTCTATGGCGCGCCCTAGGGGAGTCCTACTCCCACAGGGAGTAGGATTCCCCCTTTCCTAGTAGAACTAGGAGCCCTTCCAAGTAGTAGGAGTAGGAGAGAAGGAAAGGGAAAGAGAAGAGAAGGAAGGAGGGGGCGCAGCACCTCTCCCTAGTCCAATTCGGACCAAGCCATGGGAGGGGCGCAGCCTCCTCTCTCCCTTTCCCCTAAAGCCCAATAAGGCCCATATACTCCCCGGCGAATTCCCGTAACTCTCCGGTACTCCGAAAAATACCCGAATCACTCGGAACCTTTCCGATGTCCGAATATAGTCGTCCAATATATCGATCTTTACGTCTCGACCATTTAGAGACTCCTCGTCATGTCCCCGATCTCATCCGGAACTCCGAACTACCTTCGGTACATCAAAACTCATAAACTCATAATACCGATCGTCATCAAACGTTAAGCGTGCGGACCCTACGGGTTCGAGAACTATGTAGACATGACCGAGACTCATCTCCGGCCAATAACCAATAGCGGAACCTGGATGCTCATGTTGGTTCCTACATATTCTACGAAGATCTTTATCGGTCAAACCGCATAACAACATACGTTGTTCCTTTTGTCATCGGTATATGTTACTTGCCCGAGATTCGATCGTCGGTATCACCATACCTAGTTAATCTCGTTACCGGCACTCTCTTTACTCGTTCCGTAATAAATCATCTCTTGACTAACTCATTAGTCATTTGCTTGCAAGGCTTATTATGATGTGTATTACCGAGAGGGCCCAAAGATACCTCTCCGACACTCGGAGTGACAAATCATATTCTTGATCTATGCCAACACCACGAACACCTTCAGAGACACCTGTAGAGCATCTTTATAATCACCCAGTTACGTTGTGACGTTCGATAGCACACAAGGTGTTCCTCCGGTATTCGGGAGTTGCATAATCTCATAGTCATAGGAATATGTATAAGTCATGAAGAAAGCAATAACAGTAAAACTAAACGATCATAGTGCTAAGCTAACAGATGGGTCTAGTCCATCACATCATTCTCCTAATGATGTGATCCCATTGATCAAATGACAACTCATGTCTATGGTTAGGAAACATAACCATCTTTGATCAATGAGCTAGTCTAGTAGAGGCATACTAGGGACACTCTGTTTTGTCTATGTAGTCACACATGTACTAAGTTTCCGGTTAATACAATTCTAGCATGAATAATAAACATTTATCATGATATAAGGAAATAAATAATAACTTTATTATTGCCTCTAGGGCATATTTCCTTCAAATTCCAGCTGCCGGCATTCTCCCTCTTCTTGTAAACCTTATAAAATAAGAGAGAAAAAGCATAAGTATTGTGTAACGCCCAGATAATTAAGCTACAGTAATCCTCTGCTAATGATGCCACGTCATCGCTTTTACTGTTGCTAGAAATCACTTTGGTTCAAACCGGTTCGAATTCAAATTTAAAATGAAGTCAAACAAGTAAAGTATTCAAATGACAAAACTAAAATGTTCAAAGTGTGTCAAATATTCCATAACTAATTATGGTGGTGACCCAAGATATTTATAAAGTGGTTTAATGCCCTAAACTAATTAAAACAGTGGCAAAAAACAATTATGAAATACTTTTAAATAATAAACAAATACAAACCTACTTTATTATTGTATCAAATTTTTTTATGGTAGTGCCTAAATTTGCATTGTAAATTATGGGCCAAGTCTCTTATTTTACAAAACCCCTTTTGTTGTTTAAATTAAATACTAAACAGATATAAAAGAAAACAGAAAAAGATTTAAAAAAAGAAGAAAAAAGAAAACCTTACCTGATCAACTGGGCCTCTAGAGCACATGAGAGGCCCATCCCACCTAACCCCACATCCCCTTCCTCTTATTCACGGGAGGGGGTTGTGGCCTCCATCCAGGCCGCCACGGCCTCGGCTGTCGCCGTGGCGATCATCCGCCGGTACCCCGAGGGAGATAAGGACAACCCCTCCACGCCCGACGAACCCTACCTACCCCATTCCCCTCCTCCTCGTCTCCCTCACTCAGATTCACTCGCATACGAGCCTCCATCGCCATGGCCAAGCTCGGCGATGTGGCCAAGCTCCTCCCCGGCGCCTGGAGCCCTGTCCGCGAGGTTCTCCAGGCTTCTCTACATCGCCCATGTTATCGAGATCAAGCCGGGGCCCTCTACATCGCTGGGATCGAACCCTTCTTCAACCTCCGGCCACAGGCGCACCTCCGTCGATCCCGACGCCCCCTGCACTCCCTCGCACCTGTTGGAAATATGAGCAAATTACTACGAGATTTAATCCGAATAAACAGAAGATAAGTCATGACTGCAGCAACAGAGATTAAACTAATCATGTGAACTAGCATAGCAGATGAACAGATCACATCTAGGGCACATACTAGAAACATGAATTCTACCATGATCTCGAACAGGAAGGATAGAATCACATAAGGTGCTGCGGGAGCAGCACCGCCGGCGTTGACGTTGTCGCCCATGTCATCGAGGATGAGGTTGCCGAGGTCGGGGAAGAAGTCGTCGTTCGCGAAGTCGTCGCTGCCAGCAGTCGCGCGAGTGCGCTCCCCAAAAACCTGATCGCCCCTCTCCCGTACAGGATCATGAGAGGCGGGGTTCCGGAGGCCTGCTGTCCCTTCTCCCTGTGCACGCCAAAAGGAGGGATGGAGAAGACTTGCTTGGCGGCGCAATGATCTGGAACGGTGGTGAGAAACCCTACGAAGCGACGGCGGCTAGGGTAGACGTCTGCCTAACTATATAGTGCGGGCCGGGTAGGTCGTGGGAATAAACCCCACGTTCGAGTCGTCACGATCCAAAAGAATCGGAAATGGTTCAGTAATTAATGCGTCCGTTAATTATTAATTAATGACTCATTAATTTTCCCGAGCAGGAAAAACTCTGTCCTCGGCTCAATCCCGCAACCCGCATCGCGTCGCGTCGTGACGTGACGAGGCGAGGCGAGGCATGGCGAGGCGAGCAAGGAGGAGGAGCGCGCGTGTAGGTCTCCTCTTCTCATGCTCACACAAGTGGTAGAAGAGCTCACCTTATAAAGAGGTGCAACTCTCTCTCAACTTATGAGGTGGGACTAAACTTTAGCCTCACTCACTCCCCTCACATGTGTGCATGAATGGGCCAAGAGAATTTCAGAATTTTAGTTGGGCTTTGGGCCAAAGGCCTACTAGCAAACTTCGAACAGCACCCACCGAGCCTTCCATGTGCTCCGATGTGAGCCCCTCCTCTGATTCCCCTACTTTCCCCCTTCGATCCGTAGCCGTAGCCGCTGCCTTATGCTCGTTCATGGGTGCCCCCCGTACTGTACGCACACTGTCGGCTGATAGCGCTGCGCTCACCGCACCCTGTGAGCCCATGGACGCGCCCGCACCGTGGCCGCCCCGCGACCGCGCCTCGCTGGCCGTGCGTTGCTCGTGTGCCCGCCCCCTCGCTGCTAGCTGCTGTTGGTTTTGCGTTGCTGCTCCTCTGCTCGTGCTTACTGCTGCCGCTTCTTACTCCTGCTACTGCTCTGCTTGATGGTGCCGCTACTTATTGCTGCTTCTGCTGCTCGCTAGCTGTTGTGCTGCACGACTGCTGTTGGTTGCTTCGTTGTTGCTGCTGTACGCTAAAGCTAGCCATGGCCAAGTGCCTCGGCGTGGCGTGCGTGAGCAAAACCACGAGGCGTTGTGCCTCTGGCACTTGCCCTTTTTAATTAGTAGCGGGTTTAGTTTAGGAGTATTTTAGTGCTAAGTTAGTCTAATAGCAGATGACATGTGGACCCACTGTTAGGTTAAGAAGATAAAACAAACATAAAAATGCCTAAGTCAATGACACATGGCCCCACTTGCACTATTCCTATGTTGACCAGTCAACCTTGACCGGGTCAACCCAACCCCACTGGACCCATTGGCATACACACAGGTTAGAGTAGCACTTGGTGACAAAAGTATAATATGCTTTTAATTCGAATTAATATTAAATCTGGAAATTCATTTAAAACTTTGGAAATTCATATAAAATAATCCGTAACACGAATGAAAATAACGTATATATGAAAGTTGCCCAGAATTTCGAGACGAACCCGGATACGCGGTCCGTTCGTCCGCCAGACATCCCTAGCATACCGGACATGGAACAATCCCCCTCCGGTTCGCTTGTGCGAAAATGCCTAACACCGGGAATGCTTTCCCGGGTGTTTTCCCCCTTCGCCGGTATCGTGGAGTACTGCGTTAGAGCACCCCTAACGCTGCGTGTTGTCATGTCATGCATCTGTATTGCATATGTGTGCTATGTATATATTGTTTCTTCCCCCTCTTCTTCTCCGGTAGACCCCGAGACCGCTGCTGATGCCCTGTGATCGTCTACGTCGACGACGACCCTCCTTCTGTTTCAGCAGAGCTTCCAGGCAAGCCCCCCCTTGGATCATCCCGATATTGCCCATTCCATTCTCTCTCATGCTTGCATTATATTTTGCTACTGTTATTGATTGATCCTATTCTGATGCATAGCCTGCTTTTGTACCTGCTATTGTTACCTATATGCTATGCTAAACTGCTTAGTATAGGTTGGATAGTGATCCAACAGTGACCCCCACCTTGTCCTTGTTGCCCCTGCTTCATCATCGATGACTCATGCAACGTGATCGAAGACCGAAGCCCGACTTTCCTTGTTGCCCCTACTTCATCATCGATGACTCGAGCAACGTGATCGAAGACTAGAGCCCGACTCTTCACATCACATCACACCCCCTTTGTTGCTCGACTATGCAGACGTACTATCGGGTGCCGAGGGTGAAACCCCGTGACGCACTCATGATGATAATTCTGTAGTGTAGCTATTGGGTCGTGGTCATCGAGGGTGATTCCTCTTTCTCCATTCCCGATACGACTCTGCCGTGCAACCCCTCAAGTGTGAACCTCGGGGGTGATTCCTCATAGTTCGCCTTGACGGACACATCGAGTGGAATTCGCCGAGGGTGATTCCTCGGGTTTTCCCCTTCATGATTGGACACACGGTGACCTTGACTTACCTGAGAACTTTGTGAAAGGCGGGCGGGCCCGGTGAGCACCCGCGGGAGTTTTGGTGGTGGCTGGCTGTTTAGCGGTAGAACCCAGGAGGGATGATAGCTCCGGACTTGTCCCGACAGCCGTCACTTCTGTCAATAATGCACTAACAGATTTGGGTATTTGTTCTGAGTTGGCCTATGGCCTTTACGCACTAACCGCCACGCGAGAATAGTTATGGTCCTCGGCGTCGTGGTATCAGCCGAAGCTTTGTCAGACGTCCAGTTCAGCATTGCGGCACCGTCGGATCATGCTGGCCACCCGAGGCGGTACTGGTATTCACCCTGCACGCAACAACCCGGAGTGCAACGGGCGATGGCCCATGACCCCGGAGCGCTTAGGATGTTGACCGACGGGGACCTCTCTACTGAGCCTAGGTAGGGCTGCGACGTGTTGATCTTCCGAGGCCGGGCATTGACCCAGAAAGGTGTGTCCGGCCAGAGATGATCGAGCGTGAGGGTAATGTGGTGCACCCCTGCAGGGAAGTTATCTATTCGAACAGCCGTGTCCATGGTATCGGACGTTCAGTCTTATATCCTGATCTATTATAACTAGAAATGGATACTTGAGATATGTGATGGATATGTTGGCTGCGAGATTACTTTCTCGCAGGGAGTCGAGGAAGGATCTCTAGGCCGTTAATGCTACAACATGTTTGTTAAATATAAACTGCTATTCTGCATTTCCTTCTACTGCTCCAAGATGGTGCTTTCGAGAAGATGCTTGAAGATGCTAGTCTTGGACAGGCTAGGCCTTTTCCCTTCTCTTCCGGCATTCTGCAGTCAGTCCACATATACAGCTTATTCCTTTGATACTGATGCATACTTAGTATAGATCTGATGCTTGCGAGTACTTTGGATGAGTACTCACGGTTGCTTTGCTCCCCCTTTCCCCCCTTCTTTCTTCATTCTGGTTGTTGCAACTAGATGGCGGATCCCAGGAGCCAGATGCCACCCTAGTCGACTACTACTACTACCCCGACGGAGCCTACTACTACGTGCAGACAGCTGACGACCAGGAGTAGTTAGGAGATCCCAAGCAGGAGGCCTTGCCTCTTTGATCGTTGATGTTTGTGCTAGACTTCTTAAGGCAAAACTTGTTTAACTTATGTCTGTACTCAGATATTGTTGCTTCCGCTAACTCTGTTGCTTTCGAGCTTCTGTATTCGAGCCCTCGATGCCCCTGGCTTGTAATGTGAAGCTTGTATTACTTTATTTGTGTCTAGAGTTGTGTTTTGATATCTTCCCGTGAGGCCCTGATCTTGGTCGTACACATTTACGTGCATGATTAGTTTACGGTCAAATCAGGGGCGTCACAAGTTGGTATCATAGCCGATTGCCTGTAGGATCACCCTTTCTGTTGGGGAATGTAGTATTTCAAAATTTTCCTACGATCACGCAAGATCTATCTACTAGATGCATAGCAACGAGAGGGGAGAGTGTGTCCACGTACCCTCGTAGACCGGGAGCGGAAGCGTATAGTGACGCGGTTGATGTAGTCAAACTTCTTCGCGATCCAACCGACCAAGCACCGAACGTACGGAGCCTCCGCGTTCAGCACACGTTCAGCTTGATGACGTCCCACAAGCTCTTGATACAGTAGAACTTCGCGGGAGAGTTTCGTCAGCACGACGGCGTGGTGACGGAGATGATGAAGCTACCAGCGCAGGGCTTCGCCTAAGCACGGCAACGGTATGACCGAGGTGTGATTCTGTGGAGAGGGGCACCGCACACGGTTGGGAGAGATCAACTGATCAACTTGTGTGTCTATGGGGTGCCTCTACCCCCGTATATAAAGGAGTGGAGGAGGGGGAGGGCTGGCCCTCTCTATGGTGCGCCCTAGGGGAGTCCTACTCGCACCGGGAGTAGGATTCCCCTTTTCCTAGTAGAACTGGGAGCCCTTCCAAGTAGTAGGAGTAGGAGAGAAGGAAAGGGAAAAGAGAAGAGAAGGAAGGAGGGGGCGCAACCCCTCCCCTTAGTCCAATTCAGACTAGGCCTTTGGGGGGCGCAGCTTTCCTCTTCTCTCTTTCCCCTAAAGCCCAATAAGGCCCATATACTCCCCGGCAAATTCCTGTAACTCTCCGGTACTCCAAAAAATACCCGAATCACTCGGAACCTTTTCGACGTCCGAATATAGTCGTCCAATATATCGATCTTTATGTCTCGACCATTTCGAGACTCCTCGTCATGTCCCCGATCTCATTCGGGACTCCGAACTACCTTCGGTACATCAGAACACATAAACTCATAATACCGATCGTCATCAAATGTTAAGCGTGTGGACCCTACGGGTTCGAGAACTATGTAGACATGACCGAGACTCATCTCCGGTCAATAACCAATAGCGGAACCTGGATGCTCATATTGGCTCCTACATATTCTACGATGATCTTTATCGGTCAAACCGCATAACAACATACGTTGTTCCCTTTGTCATCGGTATGTTACTTTCCCGAGATTCGATCGTCGGTATCACCATACCTAGTTAATCTCGTTACCGACAAGTCTCTTTACTCGTTCCGTAATACATCATCTCGTGACTAACTCATTAGTCATTTGCTTGCAAGGCTTATTATGATGTGTATTACCGAGAGGGCCCAGAGATACCTCTCCGACACTAGGGAGTGACAAATCCTATTCTTGATCTATGCCAACACCACGAACACCTTCAGAGACACCTGTAGAGCATCTTTATAATCACCTAGTTACGTTGTGACGTTTGATAGCACACAAGGTGTTCCTCCGGTATACGGGAGTTGCATAATCTCATAGTCATAGGAACATGTATAAGTCATGAAGAAAGCAATAGCAGTAAAACTAAACGATCATAGTGCTAAGCTAACGGATGGGTCTAGTCCATCACATTATTCTCCTAATGATGTGACCCCGTTGATCAAATGACAACTCATGTCTATGGTTAGGAAACATAACCATCTTTGATCAATGAGCTAGTCTAGTAGAGGCATACTAGGGACACTTTGTTTTGTCTATGTATTCACACATGTACTAAGTTTCCGGTTAATACAATTCTAGCATCAATAATAAACATTTATCATGATATAAGGAAATAAATAATAACTTTATTATTGCCTCTAGGGCATATTTCCTTCACTTTCCAACTCCTTGGCCGAAGTTGAGTCTAGTCTTTGAAAAACTGTTTTACTAACATGGCTGTTTGGCTTACGGGCCCATGTCGCCAATTGGTCGGTTTAGGATCTTTTACTCCTTGTCTATAATCTGGGACTCTTATCTCTCTTCTATTCGGGTTAAAGTTTTCGCTAACTATAACATTAGGATCTCGTGATCACATCCATCTGGAGATTTCTATTACCCCTTTCTCGAATTGAGGTCCAAGTTCTGCTTTGCAATCTTCACTGACCATAGGATCCTCTTATCGAGGGCACCCTACGTCATCACTTGCAAATCCCTCGCTTGAGTGGTTTTCTCCAACGTTGATGTAGCCTTTGCTATTTCCCGTTGAAGTATCCCTCCATCGCGTATATGCGTGCCGCCTATTTTGTCTAGGATGTTTTCTCTTGTCCGAACTCATACAAACATCGTGTAATTTGCCTCGTATATGTACCGGTATGTCTTCAATGACTATTGCTTTGTACGTACGGCGCCTTTGCTCATTTTGTTCATGTTACATCATGAATGACTCCATACACTTGCTCCACCCCTTCCTAAGCTAGCCCTGTTACTTTTCAGCAGGATGGCCAGACCCGCTATTCGTGGCCCTGGTGGCAATGCTCCCCATCGTCCGAATACATGGTCGGAATCATACCTCAGTTTGAGCTGAATCGCCAGTTTATGGAAGGATTCATGGCTCAGTTTCCTCGCCCCAACTTGAACCAGCAGCCAGCAACTGTGACCCTGAACGACTTTGCACATTTCAACTCAAGCATCTACCGCAGCTCAACTCAGCTACTTGATGCTGATGTCTGGCTCCGTGATATCACTTTCGAGCTAGAGTCTGTTGATGTAGCCCCTTTCCAACAATGTCACCTTTGCGGCTTACTACCTAGAAGGTCCTGCTGCTCAATGGTAGGACAGCCACATGCGTTCCTTACCTGTTGGAACCGCCATCACTTGGCCGGAATTCCAAGGTGCATTCTGCGGGCCAATGTCGAACCACCATGGTTAGTCACAACGTCACCGTTGAAATTGAAGGGTTGGAATTCAATGTTTCTCCCATTGTCTTGAAGTCATCCAATATTGACCTCATTCTGGGAATGGAATGGTTGAAAACACATACTGCTTCTATCATTTGCGCCACTAAGACCGTCCATCTGCTACATCCTTAAAATGAGATAGTAAGCTACCATGCTCATCTTATTCAAAATGCTAAAGCACTGATTTATTCCTTGAATGGGAAAAACGCTTCTTCTCTTGTGAGAATTTAAAACGTTCCAGTCATTTGTGAAATCCAAGATGCCTTCCAAAAGAACTACCCATTCCATAGCCTTGAACTTGCTGTAGTTAATTTTGCACTAAAGCTGTGGCAGCATTTCCTTTTTAGTACACGTTGCGAGATCTTTAACGATCGTCAAAGTCTGAAATAATTGTTTACTCAGCTGGATCTGGATGTCCATCAGCAGCGATGTATGAAACAATTCAGACTATGACTACGGTATTTCTTATACCCCTGGCAAGGCTAACGTCATGGCCGAAGCCCTGACTCGCAAGTCTTATTGCAACAACCACCTGGCTTATAAAGCTCAACCCCTGCAAGATGATCTCACTTACAAAGAACATCCGATCCACGTTCTCCGTCAAGCTAAACGTCGCACCCGTCAGAGGGCTATCAAATTTCTTAAAGTTCAGTGTTCAAATCATTCTGAAGATGAAGCCACTTGGGAACTCGAGGATCGTCTTCGTGATGAATACCCCGTTTTGTTTCCTTCTACCTCCTAAAATCTCGGGACGAGATTTCTTCTAGTGGAGGAGATTTGTAACGCCCGGATAATTAAGCTACAGTAATCCTCTGCAAGTGATGCCACATCATCGCTTTTACTGTTGCTAGAAATCACTTTGGTTCAAACCGGTTCGAATTCAAATTTTAAATGAAGTCAAAGAAGTAAAGTTTTCAAATGACAAAACTAAAATGTTCAAAGTGTGTCAAATATTCCATAACTAATTATGGTGGTGACCCAAGATATTTATAGAGTGGTTTAATGCCCTAAACTAATTAAAACAGTGGCTAAAAACAATTATGAAATACTTTTTAATAACAAACAAATACAAACCTACTTTATTATTGTACCAAAACATTTTATGGCAGTGCCTAAATTTGCATTGTAAATTATGGGCCAAGTCTCTTATTTTACAAAACCCCTTTTGTTGTTTAAATTAAATACTAAACATATATAAAAGAAAGCAGAAAAATATTAAAATAAAGAAGAAAATATGAAAATCTTACTTGATCACTTGGGCCTCTAGAGCACAGGAGAGGCCCATCCCACCTAACCCCACATCCCCTTCCTCCTGTTCACGGGAGGGGGTTGTGGCCTCCATCCAGGCCGCCACGGCTTCGGCTGTCGCCGTGGCGATCATCCGCCGGTACCCCGAGGGAGATAAGGACAACCCCTCCACGCCCGACGAACCCTACCTACCCCATTCCCCTCCTCCTCGTCTCCCTCGCTCAGATTCACTCGCAACCGAGCCGCCATCGCCATGGCCAAGCTCGTCGACGTGGCCAAGCTCCTCCCCGGCGCCTGGAGCCCTGTCCACGAGGTTCGCCAGCCTCCTCTACGTCACCCACGCTATCGAGATCAAGCCGGGGCCCTTTACGTCGCTGGGATCGAACCCTTCTTCAACCTCCGGCCACGGGCGCACCTCCGTCGATCCCGACTCCCCGTGCGCTCCCTCGCACCCACCGAGCCTTCCATGTGCTCCGATGTGAGCCCCTCCTCTAATTCCCCTACTTTCCCCCTTCGACTCGTAGCCGTAGCTGCCGCCTTATGCTCATACATGGTTGCCCCCCGTACTGTACGCACACTGTCGCCTGATAGCGCCGCGCTCACCGCACCCTGCGAGCCCATGGCCGCGCCCGCACCATGGCCGCCCCGCGACTGCGCCTCGCTGGCCGCGCGCTGCTCGTGTGCCCTCGCATCGCGCGCCCAGCCCGGCCCGCCCCCTCGCTGCTAGCTGCTGTTGGTTTTGCGTCGCTGCTCCTCTGCTCGTGCTTACTGCTGCCACTTCTTACTCCTGCTACTCCTCTACTTGATGGTGCCACTGCTTATTGCTGCTTCTGCTGCTCGCTAGCTGTTGTGCTGCACGACTGTTGTTGGTTGCTTAGTTGTTGCTGCTGTACGCTGAAGCTAGCCATGGCCAAGTGCCTCGGCGTGGTGTGTGTGAGAAAAACCACGAGGCGTTGTGCCTCTGGCACTTGTCCTTTTTTAATTAGTATTAGGTTTAGTTTAGGAGTATTTTAGTGCTAAGTTAGTCTAATAGCAGATGACATGTGGACCCACTATTAGGTTAAGAAGATAAAACAGACATAAAAATGCCTAAGTCAATGACACGTGGCCCCACTTGCACTATTCCTATGTTGACAAGTCAACCTTGACCGGGTCAACCTAACCCCACTGGACCCATTGGCATACACACTGGTTAGAGTAGCACTTGGTGACAAAAGTACAATACGCTTTTAATTAAAATTAATATTAAATCCGGAAATTCATTTAAAACTTTGGAAATTCATATAAAATAACCGGTAACTCGCATGAAAATAATTTATATATGAAAGTTGCTCAGAATTTCGAGACGAACCCAGATACACGGTCCATTCGTCCACCACACATCCCTAACATATCGAACATGGAACAATCCCCCTCTGGTTCGCCTGTCCGAAAATGCCTAACACCGGGAATGCTTTCCCGGGTGTTTTCCCCCCTCGTCGGTATCGTGTAGTACTGCGTTAGAGCACCCCTAACGCTGTGTGTTGTCATGTCATGCATCTGTATTGCATCTGTGTGCTATGTATTTATTGTTTCTTCCCCCTCTTCTTCTCCGGTAGACCCCGAGACCGCTGCTGATGCCCCTGTGATCGTCTACGTCGACGACGACCCTCCTTCTGTTTCAGTAGAGCTTCCAAGCAAGCCCTCCTTTGATCATCCCGATATCGCCCATTCCATTCTCTCTCATGCTTGAATTATATTTTGCTACTGTTATTGATTGATCCTATTCTGATGCATAGCCTGCTTTTGTACCTACTATTGTTACCTACATGCTATGCTAAACTGCTTAGTATAGGCTGGATAATGATCCAACAGTGACCCCCACCTTGTCCTTGTTGCCCCCGCTTCATCATCGATGACTCGAGCAACGTGATCGAAGACCGAAGCCCGACTGTCCTTGTTGCCCCTGCTTCATCATCGATGACTCGAGCAACGTGATCGAAGACCAGAGCCCGACTCTTCACATCACATCACACTCCCTTTGTTGCTCGACTATGCAGAGGTACTATCGGGTGCCGAGGGTGAAACCTCGTGACGCACTCATGATGATAACTCCGTAGTGTTGCTATTCGGTCGTGGTCATCGAGGGTGATTCCTCTTTCTCCATTCCCGATACGACTCTGTCGTGCAACCCCTCAAGTGTGAACCTTGGGGGTGATTCCTCATAGTTCACCTTGACGGACACATTGAGTGGAATTCGCCGAGGGTGATTCCTCGGGTTTTCCCCTTAATGATTGGACACACGGTTACCTTGACTTACCTGAGACCTTTGTGAAAGGCGGGCGGGCCCGGTGAGCACCCACAGGAGTTTCGGTGGCGGCTGGCTGTTTAGCGGTATCACCCAGGAGGGTTGATAGCTCCGGACTTGTCCCGACAGCCGTCACTTTTGTCAATAATGCACTAACATATTTGGGTATTTGTTCTGAGTTGGCCTATGGCCTTTACGCACTAACCGCCACATGAGAATAGTTATGGGCCTCGGCGTCGTGGTATCGGCCGAAGCTTTGTCAGACGTCCAGTTCAGCATTGCGGCACGGTCGGATCGTGCTGGCCATCCGAGGCGGTACTGATATTCACCCTGCGCGCTATGACCCGGAGTGCAACGGGCGATGGCCCATGACCCCGGAGCGCTTAGGATGTAGACCGACGGGGACCTCTCTGCTGAGCCTAGGTAGGGCTGCGGCGTGTTGATCTTCCAAGGCTGGGCATTGACCCAGAAAGGTGTGTCCGGCCAGAGATGATCGAGCGTGAGGGTAACGTGGTGCACCCCTGCAGGGAAGTTATCTATTCGAATAGCCGTGTCCACGGTAATGGATGTTCAGTCTTATATCCTGATCTATTATAACTAGAAATGGATACTTGAGATATGTGATGGATATGTTGGCTGCGAGATTACTTTCTCGCAGGGAGTCGAGGAAGGATCTCTAGGCCGTTAATGCTACAACAGGTTTGTTAAATATAAACTGCTATTCTGTATTTCCTTCTACTGCTGCAAGATGGTGCTTTCCAGAAGATGCTTGAAGATGCTAGTCTTTGACAGGCTAGGCCTTTCCCCTTCTCCTCCGGCATTCCGCAGTCAGTCCACATATACAGCTTATTCCTTTGATATTGATGCATACTTAGTATAGATCTGATGCTTGTGAGTACTTTGGATGAGTACTCACGGTTGCTTTGCTCCCCCATTTCCCCTTCTTTCTTCTTTCTAGTTGTTGCAGCCAGATGGCGGATCCCAGGAGCCAAATGCCACCCCAGTCAGCTCTTCCCAAGATGCATGCAACCGCGCGTGGCTCCTGAAAGCCCCCTGCTTCGTCTCCCTGGCGGTCGTCATCATTCCTTCTTGGTGGTGGTGGCAGCGGAGGCAGGACCGCGTTGCCCTGAGGGCGACGCTCACGAGGCTGGTCGCGCCAGGAGGCATCACGAGGCTGCTCGTGCCAGCGGTCTTCATGAGGTTGGTCACACCATCCTTGGCGCGAGTTCCTGCCGTCCCAGCGTCCTCCACCACGCCCCCCTCCGTGGCCGTAGCCGCGGTTGTCGCGCTCAGGATGCTGCCCGACGCGGCCGTCACGCATCGCCCCGAGTTCTTGGCAGTCGTTGGTGTTGTGGCTGTGAAGATAATGGAAGACGCAGTACATACGGTTGTCTCTAGGGGGGGGGGGGGTCATTGTAGCCGCAACCACACTTCACTTCTGGCTCCGCTGACAGCACGACGGGTCCCTTGCACTTTGCTTCCTTGGCCTTGGCCATCTTGTCGTCAGACTCCGCTTCAGGCAGCTCCAGGAGAGAGAGGTGGCCTTCCTCTGCCCTGGCGCACTTCGCCGCGAGGTTGAACATCTCGAGGGCCGTGCACATGTCCTCATGGATGGCGAGCTCCTCCTTCATCCTGACATCACGGACACCGTCGGATAACGCTGATACGTCTCCAACGTATCTACCTTTCCAAACCCCATTGCCCTTGTTTTAGACTCTAATTTGCATGATTTGAATGGAACTAACCCGGACTGACGCTGTTTTTAGCAGAATTGCTATGGTGTTGTTTTTGTGCAGAAATAAAAAGTTCTCGGAATGACTTGAAACTCCACGGAGAATTATTTTGGAAAATATAAAAAATACCTGCAAGAAGATCCAGACCAGGGGGCCCACACCCTGTCCACGAGGGTGGGGGCGCCCCCCTAGGGCCCGCCCCCTGCCTCGTGGGCCCCCTGGTGCTCCACCGACGTATCCCCAGATCCTATATATTCACTTTCGGGGAGAAAAAATCAGAGGGAAAGAATTATCGCGTTTCACGAGACGGAGCCACCGCCAAGCCCTAATCTCTCTCGGGAGGGCTGATCTGGAGTCCATTCGGGGCTCCGGAGAGTGGAGATTATCGCCATCATCATCATCAACCTTCCCCCATCACCAATTTCATGATGCTCACCACCGTGCGTGAGTAATTCCATCGTAGGCTTACTGGACGGTGATGGGTTGGATGGGATCTATCTTGTAATCGAGTTAGTTTTGTTAGGGTTTGATCCCTAGTATCCACTATGTTCTGAGACTGATGTTGTTATGACTTTGCTATGCTTAATGATTGTCACTAGGGCCCGAGTGCCATGATTTCAGATCTGAACCTATTATGTTTTCATGAATATATGTGTGTTCTTGATCCTATCTTGCAATTCTATAGTCACCTACTATGTGTTATGATCCGGCAACCCCGAAGTGACAATAATCGGGACCACTCCTGGTGATGACCATAGTTCGAGGAGTTCATGTATTCACTATGTGTTAATGCTTTGGTCCGGTACTCTATTAAAAGGAGGCCTTAATATCCCTTAGTTTCCAATAGGACACCGCTGCCACGGGAGCGTAGGACAAAAGATGTCATGCAAGTTCTTTTCCGTAAGCACATATGACTATATTCGGAATACATGCATACATTGCATTGATGAACTGGAGCTAGTTCTGTGTCACCCTAGGTTATAACTTCTACATGATGAATTGCATCCGACATAATTTCCCATCACCGATCCAATGCCTACGAGCTTTTCACATATTGCTTCTTGCTTATTTACTTTTCCGCTGCTACTATTACAAAAACTACAAAAACACTATCGTTACTTTTATTGCTGCTACCGCCACTATCATATTACTTTGCTACTAAAACTACCTTGCTGCAGATACTAAGTTTCCAGGTGTGGTTGAATTGACAACTCAGCTGCTAATACTTAAGAGTATTCTTTGGCTCCCCTTGTGTCGAATCAATAAATTTGGGTTGAATACTTTACCCTCGAAAACTGTTGCGATCCCCTACACTTGTGGGTTATCAAGACTATTTTCTGGCGCCGTTGCCGGGGAGCATAGCTCTATTCTTTAAGTCACTTAGGATTTATATCTGTTGATCACTATGAAGAATCTGAAGGACTCCAAAACTAAGATCTTACCCTCAACTACGAGGGGAGGTAAGGACTAGCCATCTAGCTCTGCACTTGATTCTCCTTCTGTTATGGGTAAATTTGCGACACCTACTAATGCTATTGAATCTAATATGTAGTATGTTCTTGATGACGCCATTTCTGCTATGTATGATGAAACTACTTCTATGCTTGATAATACTGTGCCACTAGGTGAATTTCTAGATGAACAAATTGCTAAGGTTAGGGAGAATGCAAGTATTGAAACTGATAATATTTATGAAAGTGATGATGAAGCTTCTCCCAATAGATATGAATTGCCTATTGTTCCTGAGGGATATGTTATGTATGAAGAAACTGCTAGAGACTTTCTTGCTTGCAATGATAGGTATGATCTTAAGAAATTATTAGCTGAGCTGAAAGAAAAGTCCTTGAATGCTAGAATGAAACATGACCCTGCTTTCGCCACTTCACCTATCTGTGTTACTGATAAGGATTATGAATTCTCTGTTCATCCTGAGTTAATTACTTTGGTTGAATTTGATCCTTTCCATGGCTATGAGTCTGAAACTGTTGTGGCACATCTTACTAAGTTGAATGATATAGCCACCCTGTTTATCAATGATGAAAAGATTCGTTATTACTATATCCTTAAGTTGTTTCCTTTCTCGTTAAAGGGTGATGCTAAGACTTGGTTTAATTCTCTTGATCCTGGTTGTGTGCGTAGTCCCCAGGATATGATGTACTACTTCTCTGCTAAATATTTTCCCGCTCATAAGAAACAAGCTGCCTTGCGGGAAATATATAACTTTGTGCAAATTGAAGAAGAGAGTCTCCCGCAAGCTTGGGGGAGGCTTCTCCAATTACTTAATGCTTTGCCTGATCATCCTCTTGAGATGCATGATATACTTGATGTCTTTTATAATGGACTAACCGATGCTTCCAGAGACCACCTGGATAGTTGTGCTGGTTGTGTTTTGAGGGAAAGAACAGTTGAACAAGCTGAATTACTATTGAATAATATGCTACCCAATGAAAATAATTGGACACTTCCTGAACCAGCCCCTAAGCCAACTCCGAAGAAAAGAGGTGTTCTATTTCTCAGTCCTGAAGATATGCAAGAAGCAAATAAATCTATGAAAGAAAAAGGTATTAAAGCTGAAGATGTTGAGAATTTACCACCTATTGAAGAAATACATGGTCTTGATAACCCGACACAGGTAGTAAAGGTAAATTCTCTTTATAGATTTGATGAAGGTGATATTCCTCGTTATAAGTCTGCTAGCTAATGCTTAGATGAGTTTGATAATTTTATTGTGAAACAAGAGAACTTCAATGCTTATGTTGGTAGATAATTACAACACAATGCTTATATGATTGAACGCTTGAGTGATTATCTGTCTAGAGCTAAAGGTGAACTGAAACTTATTAGTAAACATGCTTCCATGACCACCACTCAAGTGGAACAAGTACTTAAGGCTCAAAATGATTTGCTCAATGAATTAAATAGTAAGAATAATGACAATGCCATTAGAGTTGTGACTAGAGGTGGCAGAATGACTCAGGAACCTCTGTATCCTGAAGGCCACCCTAAGAGAATTGAGCAAGATTCTCAGAGAGCTAATTTAGATGCACCTAGTTCTTCTAAGAAGAAGAAAAAGAAAAATGATAGGACTTTGCATGCTTCTAGTGAACCTGTAGCCGACACACCTGAGAATCCCAATGATATATCTGTTTCTGATGCCGAGACACAATCTGGTAATGAACATGAGCCTAGTGATAATATTAATGATGATGTTCATGATGATGATCTACCTAGCAATGATAATGATGTAGAGATAGAACCTGCTGTTGATCTTGATAACCCACAATCAAAGAATCAACGTTATGATAAGAGAGACTTTGTTGCTAGGAAGCATGGTAGGGAAAGAGAACCATGGGTTCAGAAAACCATGCCTTTTCCTCCGAAACCATCCAAGAAAAAGGACGATGAGGATTTTGAACGCTTTGCTGAAATGATTAGACCTATCTTTTTGCGTATGCGTTTGACTGATGTGCTCAAAAAAAATCCTTATGCTAAGTATGTGAAATATATTATTACCAACAAAAGGAAGATACCTAAAGTAGAAATTTCCACCATGCTTGACAATTACACTTTTAACGATAGTACCCACTATACCTTGCTCCATTAAAAGAAACTATGTTAAAACTGCTTTATGTGATCTTGGAGCCGGTGTTCGTGTTATGCCTCTCTCTTTATATCGTAGACTTGACTTGAGTAAGTTGACACCTACTGAAATATCTTTGCAAATGGCTTATAAATCAACTGCTATACCTGTCGGTATTTGTGAGGATGTGCCTGTTGTAGTTGCAAATGTTACTATTCTAACGGACTTTGTTATACTTGATATTCCCGAGGACGATAGTATGTCTATTATCCTTGGTAGACCATTTTTGAATACTGCAGGGGCTGTTATTGATTGTAACAAAGGCAATGTCACTTTTCATGTCAATGGTAATGAGCATACGGTACACTTCCCGAGGAAACAACCTCAGGTCCACAGTATCAATTATATTGGAAAAATTTCAACTATCACTATTGGAGGTTTTGAATTTCCTCTTCTTACTACCAAGAAGACATATGACATTCTTATTGTTGGGGACATACATATCCTCATTGAGGTAACCTAGTGTCACTCGAAATTCTCCGGTTTCATGTTACTCGGAAAGAGTTTATTAACAAGACCGGATCAACCTTGTTGATGGATTCCTTTTGATGAACATGGGATAGGTGAATTGAGATAGCACAAACCTTCTGTACCCTCCTTTTACTTTCTGTTAATTATGATAAATAAAGCAAAAATAGTATTCTCTGTCTGTTTCCAGACTTATCCGTGCAATAAAAAAAATAAAAAAACCCCGAAAATAAAAGTTCTCCAAATGCCTTGAAAATGAAATATGATTTTTTCTAGAATATTTGAGGAAATATGGCACATAACACACAGCGAGGGGAGCCAGCACCTATCCACGAGGGTCCAGGGCACGCCCCCTACCTCATGGGCCCCACGTGGCCCCCTCCACTTATTCTTGCACCCACACTCTTCTTCTTCCTCCCAAAAAAATCACCAACCAGCTCAAACCCGAGTTCTAGCTCATCTTGCTGCCATTTTCGATCTCCTTGCTCAAAGCACCATTCACCAAACTATTTGGGGAGATTGTTCCTTGGTATGTGACTCCTCCATTGGTCCAATTAGTTTTTGTTCTAGTGCTCTATTTATTGCAAATTTATGCTGATGTGGTGACCTTGTTCTTGAGCTTGCATGTCAAATTTTCTTGGTCCCAAGTAGTTCTGATGCATGATATAGTCTCTAGGCACTAGTAGGAGTTATTGCTATCAATCATGTTGAGTTTGGTTAACTTTTATTTTGAGTTACTAAATTTTTTAGAAAATTTCAGAAAAATGCATAGGAAAAACTTCCAAGGTGGTTCTTCAAGGAAGCAAGAACCGAGGCTCACGTTCCGTGAGCCGGACGATGAACTACCGAGGGATGTTGACGTACGGCCTTGTGAATGGCCGTCAGATGACTTTATGGATCAGGTTGGCATCAAGGATGAATTTTACGCATATGTGCGTAACGCTGACCTCGAGGGCTTCATACAAGATAAGTGCCCTCAATACCGTGGCTTAACTGATAGCTTTATGAGAAGGCTTAAATTTTCATCTTCACGTAATTCTAACACTGTACTGTTTGACCTGTATGATAATTCTTACACCATGGACTTAGAGGATTTTAATGATGCTTGTAAGCTCCCACAACGGGGCAGTATGGGTGATCCTCGTAAATCTGAATTTAGGGAGTTCCTTGCTAGTATCTGTAGGATCGAAAGTATGTCTAGAGGGGGGGTGATTAGACTACTTGTAAATATAAAAATTCTGCCTTTTGACAAAGAACAATTTTTGGCAGATTCACAATTATGATCAAGTCAAGCATCACCCTACACATGCAATTCTAGAGTATAGGCAGCGGAAAGTAAATTGCACATGTAGTAAAGAGAGGTGGAGAAGAGCAAACGCAATTTTGGAGACGCGGTGATTTTTCCCGTGGTTCCGATAGGTGGTGCTATCGTACATCCACGTTGATGGAGACTTCAACCCACGGAGGGTAACGGCTGCGCGAGTCCACGGAGGGCTCCACCCACGAAGGGTCCACGAAGAAGCAACCTTGTCTATTCCATCATGGCCTACGCCCACGGAGGGCTAGCCTTACTCGGGGTAGATCTTCATGAAGTAGGCGATCTCCTTGCCCTTACAAACTTCTTGGTTCAACTCCACATCTCGATGACGGAGGCTCCCAAGCGACACCTAACCAATCTAGGAGGCACCACCCTCCAAAAGGTAATAGATGTTGTAGATGATGATGAACTCCTTGCTCTTGTGCTTCAAATGATAATCTCCCCAACACTCAACTCTCCTCACTGATTTGGCTGTGGTGGAAGAAAGGATTGAGTGGAAAGCAACTTGGGAAGGTTAGAGATCAAGCTTCATATGGTGGGAGTGGAGCAACTTGATCTCAACACAAGGGTAGGTAGTTCTCTTCTCAGAAATGTAAGGTAGGAGTGGTAGTTCTTTCTGATGGCTCTCTCCACGAATGAAGAGGGGGTGGAGGGGTATAAATAGCCTCCACACAATATCCAACCGTTACACACATATTTGAGCAATCTCGGTGGGACCGAAGTGGACAACTCGGTGAGACCGAAAGTTCAAATAATGTGAACGTTGGGGTTTTTGGTGGGACCGAAAATACCATCTCGGTTAGTCCGATTCGAGCAAAGACTAGAGCATGCCAGTTTCGGTGGGACCGACTTTATCATCTCGGTGACACCGATTTGATGACAGAAGGTTACAGAAGCTTGGCAACTCATGTTTCGGTGAAACCGAGTTCAGAATCGGAATATCCGAAATTACTAGGGTTTGGCTTATGGCTGAGGTGGTTCATCTCGGTGTGACTGAGTTTGGATTATCGGTGGGACCGAGATTACTTATGAGTGTATATGTAGGATCGAAAGTAGGTCTAGAGGGGGGGTGATTAGACTACTTGACAATAAAAAATCTGCCTTTAGATCATGCAATGTTTTTGGCAGTTTCACAAACAAGATCAGTTCAAGTAACACCCTACACATGCAATTCTAGAGTTTATGCAGCGGAAAGTAAATTGCACATGTAAAAGAGAGGTGGAGAAGATCAAACGCAGTTTGGTGACACGGAGATTTTTGTCGTGGTTCCGATAGGTGGTGCTATCGTACATCCACGTTGATGGAGACTTCAACCCACGGAGGGTAACGGCTGCGCGAGTCCACGGAGGGCTCCACCCACGAAGGGTCCACGAAGAAGCAACCTTGTCTATTCCATCACGGCCTACGCCCACGGAGGACTAGCCTTACTCGGGGTAGATCTTCACGAAGTAGGCGATCTCCTTGCCCTTACAAACTTCTTGGTTCAACTCCACATCACGACGGAGGCTCCCAAGCGCCACCTAACCAATCTAGGAGGCACCACCCCCCAAAAGGTAATAGACGGTGTTGATGGTGATGAACTCCTTGCTCTTGTGCTTCAAGTGATAAACTCCCCAACACTCAACTCTCCTCACTGATATGGCTGTGGTGGAAGAAAGATTTGAGTGGAAAGCAACTTGGGAAGGCTAGAGATCAAGTTTCATATGGTAGGAATGGAATGGCTTGATCTCAACACAAGGGTAGGTGGTTCACTTCTCAGAAAGTGTGTGGTAGAAGTGGTGGTACTTTCTGATGGCTCTCCTCACGAATGAGGAGGGGGTGGAGGGGTATATATAGCCTCCACACAAAATCCAACCGTTACACACACATTTGACCAATCTCGGTCAGACCGAAGTGAAAACTCGGTTAGACCGAAAGTTCAAATATAGTGAACGTTGGGATTTTCGGTGGGACCGAAAATACCATCTCGGTGAGACCGAAGTGAGTCAAAGGTTAGGGTTTGCCATTTCGGTGAGACCGAAATATAAACTCGGATATTCCGAATCGATGTGAAGTGATCACAGAAGGTTGGCAGCCCTTTTTCGGTGAGACCGAAACTCAGAATCGGTGTGACCGAGAATCTAGGGTTTGGAGAAACAACTGAAGTGGTTCATCTCGGTGGGACTGAGTTGGAGAAATCGGTGTGACCGAGATTACTTATGGGTGTGTGTTAAGTAGTGAATAGTGCTGATAGTTGAGGGAGTTAGATCACCAAGCACTTGAGCAACAAGAACATTAACACAACCTCATCCCCTTTTAATAGTATTGGCTTTCCTATGGACTCAATGTGATCTTTGATCACTAAACCAAAAATGGAGTCTTGAGCTTTTGCCAATGCTTGTCTTAGCATTTTGAGGGGTCCACTTCTTCAGACATTTCCATACCCACATCATCGAACTTTTCTGAAATGATTCTCAAGAGAATATTAGTTCAATGATATATATGTTGTTATTAATTACCAAAACCACCCGGGGATTAGTTGCACTTTCAATCTCCCCCTTTTTGGTAATTGATGACAACATATAGATCAAAGCTTCGACAAAAGATATAATCAAAGAATAATACCGTCGCTTTGAGAAGTATGTGATAAACAAGAGCTCCCCCTAAATTTGTGCATTATTTAAAATTTGCGTTTGAATGCAAATGCACAATCGATTAGGATTATGGGTCACTCTTCCATGTCACATACATCTTGGTGGAGCGCACAAAATGATAAGAATGAATAACATGCACTCAATCACCAAGACAAGAGTAAATAGCCATACAATAAGAAATAGCATATGATAAACAATAAGCACACATTAAAGCATAGTATGACTAAGCACTCATTAAGGTAGCATCAAACGTAGTAGCAAGCACACTTAAAGTATCTGGAACCAAAAGAAACCAATGTATCTCAAGGAAAACGGCAAAAGAACGAAAAGACGAAAGAGCACTCTCTCTCTCGAAGCCCTATGATCTATAACAATTTCTCCCCCTTTGGCAACAAGTTACCAAAAAGTTCGAAAAGGTATAGAGCTAAACGTCACTGCGGGCTCGGCTGGCGGCTCCCGTCTGGGTCGATGTCGGTGTAGAGATAGCTGCATCGGCGAAGACTTCTGCTGATGTCTGCGCTGGAGGAGTGGAAGCTGGAGCTGAAGGAACTGCTGGAGCTGTAGCTGGTGCTGAAGTGGTAGCCCTGGAGTCTGTCACTGGAATAGCTGCAGACCTGGATCCTCTGGGAACCGGAGCAGTCTGGCGATGAGAGTCCTGGACTATATCATCCTGCATAAGCTCTGCTCTCTCCTGCCTAGTCTCCTCCATGTCTGCCTCAAGTTTGTTGACAGACACCTGAATCTCAGTCAGCTTCACGTCCAGAGCGTGGATCTTGTCCTCGACGATCCTCTCAAGGCTCTCCTGAGATTGCTCAATGCTGGCCAGGCGTTGTTCAATTCTCCGGGTTGCTTCAAGAATCTGATCTCCGAAGCTCTTTGGCTTAGCTGCTGCTGCTGCTGCCTCTCTGTCAGCTTTGGCTTTCTTTGCAGCTTCGATCTTGGCTTGCCCTTCAACTGAGGTGGGATCCTCTTCATCCATCACAACTACGTTGTCCTCATGCTCTGGCTGCAGTGGTAAGTGCTTCCTATCCAACATGAATTTGCCCGTGCCAAACTTGGCGTTGATAAGCATCTGTATCTGCGGTGCAAACCCACACGACCTCTTCTGGTCAGCTGCAGTCCTCTTGATGGTCTCTACCATCAAGTCCATCACCTTAAAAGGTGCCTTCTCATCGAGAATGTGCAGCATGTTGATAGAATAGCCTCATATCATCCGGTGGTCACCTGACTTAGGCATCAAAGTATGCCTCAGGATAGTGTTAGTGGTGGTCAGACCTGCCTGGAGATAATACACTGAGCCGAGTTTCCATCCCTCCAAATCAGCAGCTGGGATCTCCTTGTACATATTCTTCATGGAATCATGACTCTTCTTAGGAATCCCATAGACATCAATGTCGTCCTCTCTCTGCACTGGAGCGTTCAGAAGTTCTGCCCATTCTGCAACAGTTGAAGAAAACCGTTGACCTTCAGTCATCCATGTGATCTTGCCATCGGGGTAGAAATGGGCTGTGGCATAGAACTGCATGATCATCTCGTCGTTCCATGCTGTCAGTTCTTGACCCACAAAGTCAGCAACTCCACATGCAGTAAAGCTCTCATGCACATGGGGAAAGAAGTCCCGATGCTCTCTGCTGTCAATGTACTTCCAGTCGACATACCTGGTGTCAGCAACAATGGGCTTCTTATCCATTAGCACGGTCTCATAGAAGTCCTGCTGCTCTTTGGTGTGGAATCTGGGGTCCACAGCAGTCCTTCTTCTTACGGCATATGGATCAGATTGTCTCCATAGCCTGAGACCTTTGTCCTTCCTTGCCTTCATATCCTCAGCTTGAGGATGAGCATCATTGTGGAGTGGCAACTTGGGACGGAGCTTGAGCAACACATGCTCTTCATCTGACTCAGAAGGTGGCATCTCACCTTTGTTCTTCTCAGAAGCTGGAATGCTTCTGGTTGTCCTCTTAGGCTTTGCTGGAGCTGCCTTAGCTGGAGCAGGCTTCTTGGGCTTGGAGGAGGCTTGAGCCCGAATAGCATCACCCATGAACTTAGCTTTTTGAGGAGGAGGCTGGGGTGCATCTTCTTCTTCTTCTTCAGCATCATCAACTTGAGGTTCAGCATAAACAACTCTCTTCCTTTTGGAAGTCTTCTTCACCTTGCTTGGAGCTGGCTCTTCCAAGTTGAGTTTCTTGGCAACTGCAGACTGCTTCACTTTGCTCGTGCCTTTCTTTGGCTGCTGCCCTTGGAGCTCTTTGGCGACCACTTGCCTCTTCGGCTTGGAGGTAACTTCCTCAGCAACAAAATCGGAATCCTCAGAATCAGACGTTCTCTTCTTCCTGGTTCTCGTAGCAGCAGGAGGCAGACCACTGGGGGTACTCCTCTCACCATCATCACTAGAGCTGCTAGCCTCAGGACTTGTACCTGCCTCTGGAATCTCAGCAAACGGTGATTCGGACCTGTTCTGGCTGTCACTGACATCTGACATGGCTGAAAGACCTGTGAATAGATAAGGTATAGGCAGAATAGAAGAGTTATCACAACTGCAGAAGTTTTTGCAAAAAAATGAGTTAAAAACTTAGTTTTGAGTTTTCACAGAATGTATTTCGGTCAAACCGATTTCAAGTTTCGGTGTAACCGAAGTGTTCAACAGAACCTACACACCACTTTCGGTCAGACCGAAATGGGTTTCGGTCCTACCGAAAAACTAGGGTTTCATAGAAACTTCACTTCGGACATTCCGATTTTCACAACTCGGTCAGACCGAATTGTGTAGTGCAATGGTCAGAGACCAAATCGGTCAGTCCGAGTTTCAGGAATCGGCTTCACCGAGATGCATTCCGTGGAAACCTAAACCTAAGAATTTTCCTCGAAACTAAACGATCTGAGCAATGTATTGGGATCATATCAAACGTGGATTGAATCAGGGCAGTCCTATCATGCAAGAATCAGAAGTGGAGCATGAATAGGGATTGAGACACACCCTAACTTGGTGGTGTCCCTCTACGGCGGCAACGGAGGAGAAGATTACCGTTGACGGCGGCGGAGACCTGCGGCAAGGGCACACAGGCGACGACGGCGACGATCCTTAGATCAGGGCGGCGGCAGCAGGGGTCTTGGAGGGCGAACGGTTTGAAAGGAATAGATCGCGCGCAGCCCTCAGTATATATAACCCCGTACTGTCGGTGGGACCGAGTTGAAAAACTCGGTGTCACCGAGATGTATTTCTGCTGTGCAGTTACACATATCGGTCAGACCGAGATTTTGAACTCGGTTTCACCGAGATGAAACCTAGATCAATCTAAGTGTTTCGGTTGGACCGAGATTGAGAAGCCGGTCAGACCGAAATAGACTTAGAAGGTTTTGGAAGTCAGCCTTTGACGAATCGGTGGTTCCGAGTGCTCCTCACTCGGACTGTCCGAAAAAGACTTGTTCAAAGTTGTGATATAAGCATGAATAGAATTTTGAGACAAGAAAGCATAGATAGCTAGGGAAGGTGCTTAGGCATTCTTGTCCATCCATTTGGCCAGAAAAAGAAACCAAAACAATCAAAACAACAAATGGATGTCCTTGAATGGATAAAATCATGCATCCAACATGCTCACACAATAAGATAGCAACTGAAATATGTGTCAAACATGCACAACCAAAACTCTAGCTACTAGCACACAAAATGTCGATGACTAGGTCATCTATATATGAGTATATTGACTTAGGAGTCAAATGAGAACATTTGATCATAGGTCATACTCATCGTTTTAAGCACAAGTGGGGTTACCACTTTTACATAAAGCATTTATGTGTTCACATCATTTGGAGATGCTTTAGCTCATTTTTAGAGCAAAGCTCCCCCTAGATGTGAGAACCCCTTTTAAAGGGTCAAACTAACCTTGGGTTGTCGTAGAAGACTTCATGTAGATGTTGAAGATGTGGATGCTCAATGTTGATGTAGATCATCATGAGTTGGGAGCAATCCTTTGGATTAGGGCACTTTCAATACCTACATGGGTTAGTCCCACAAGGAACAAACAGGAATATCCATGGACATAGAGTGAAGTGCACAAAAGATGATGTCCATGAAAGCAATGATTACCTTGTCCCTTGACTTACCAACAAGAGGGTTTGTGACTCCATGAACAAGTGCATGATGTGGAAGTTGATTGCACGAGTTCTTGCCAAAATGAATATGAGTGAAGTTTGTTGGCGGAGTCACCCTCAAGAACCTACTAGTTCTTCTTCTTTGGGATCCACATCATCTTGATGGGAATCCTTGGTGTTGTAGTTGAGCTTGACGAAGTAGAACTTGATGTGTCCTTGGGAACCCACTTGACCATGGCTTGAGGTGCTTCAATGAATGCATCAATCTCCTCTTGAAGCTTGTCCTTGGCCTTTAGCTTGTGGTCTTGTGGTGGAAGGTCATCTTGAGCTTGTTCCACATTGGAAGAAGTAGGATCATACTTCTCCTTTTGTGAAACAAACTGTGGAGTAGGGTATTGACCTTCTTCCCACTCAACACCTTTGGCGTTGAACTTTCGTTCAAAACCAATCCCTTGATTCTTCCGGTGTCTTCCTTGTTTGCGAACAATCTCCTCAAAGTTCTTGCTTCCGGCAAGACTCTTGTAGACACCTTTCTCTATGATTTCCTTCAATAGGCTATTTTCTTGCTCAAGTGTAACTTGGCTTGAAACATTGTTAGTGGAATCAAGAGAACTACTAGAAGTAACAACATTGGATTTAACATTGTTATTGTTACTACTAGAGGAAGAATTTTTCTTATGCTTGTCATGCTTAGTCTTAATAGGTGGCAAGAAATTAGACAAGAGAAGTCGTTTGGCAAGATATGAAGAACTCTTCTTTCGAAGATCGTCATTGATCGCTTTTAGAAACTCATGTTCTTGCTCTAGAGTGAGCTTCTCGAAGCGTAGCTTCTCATGAGATCTTAGGAGCTCTCTATGATCTTCTTGAGTAGTTTCATGAGCTAACTTAAGAGTGTTTAATTCTTTAGTTAGACGCTCAATCTCCTTCATAGCATTGTCATTCGACTCTTCTCGACTATAAAGACTACTAGCATTTTCATCATTACTAAGCTCACTAGATTTATCATGCAAGAGCTCATCTTCACCAAGTAAGTCATCCTCATCACTATCAAAGTCAATGAACTCAGGGTGTGTTACCTTGGGTCCTTTAGCCATGAAGCATCTTCCAATTCCCTCATTCGGTGAATCAAATAAGTCGTAGGAGTTGGAGTTGGAGGATACGAGTGCAAGTCCGGCAACACCTTCATCTTGACTATAGTCGGAGTCGGAGTGATAGCTTCCATCGGATTGACTGTCAGAGTCGGAGCCGGAGACCCATTCACCAACATGAGCTTGATGTCTTCTTCTTGTGTAGCTCCTTGATGACTTGTCTTTCCTCTCCGAATCCTTGCTTCTCCGAGAAGGTCTTCGTTCATAACGATCATCTCTACTCCTTCTCTCTTTCCGAGGTGACTCATCTCTTGCTCTTCTTCTTGGAGATTCTTCTCTTCTCTTGTGGGGAGCCGTACACTCATTTGAGAAGTGTCCGGGTCTTCCACAATTGTAGCAGTTTCGATCACGACTAGAAGATCTCTTTCCATCATATGATCTAGACTTTGAGCTTCTCTCTTTGCCTCTATTCTTGTAGAACTTGTTGAAGTTCCTGGCCATTAGGCTTATGTCTTCATTGGAAATTAACTTGTCACTTGAGGTAGTAGGAGCATCACTTGTAGCTTTGTAAGCACCACTTGACTTGTTGTGAAGCTCTTCCTTATCCTTAAGTGTCATCTCATGAGCAACAATCCTTCCAATGACTTCAGTTGGCTTGAGAGTCTTGTAGTTTGGCATCATTTGGATCAAAGTGCACACGGTGTCATACTTTCCATCCAAAGCTCTGAGAATCTTCTTAATGATGAATCGGTCGGTCATTTCTTCGCTTCCTAAGCCAGCAATCTCATTTGTGATGAGAGCAAGCCTAGAGTACATTTCAGCGACTCCTTCACCATCCTTCATCTTGAACTTGTCAAGCTGACCTTGAAGAATATCCAGCTTTGATTCCTTCACAGATTCAGTACCTTCGTGCATTTCAACCAAAGTATCCCAAATCTCCTTAGCATTCTCAAGACGGCTGATTTTGTTGAACTCTTCGGGACACAAAGCATTGAAGAGAATGTCACAAGCTTGAGCATTGTTTTGCAACATCTTCAGCTCTTCGGGTGTAGCTTCGCGATCCGGAACTTTTCCTTCTTCAAAGAAGTCACCTTGCATGCCAACACAAATAATGCCCCATGCGGCTGGGTTATGACCAAGAATATGCATTTTCATTTTATGCTTCCAACTAGCAAAATTTGTACCATCAAAGTAAGGACCTCTACGATAATTACCCTCACTAGACGCCATACTCTCCTAGGTTGTGAAACCAAGCTTATGGAGTCCAATGCAATGGAAACCAAGGCAATGGAGACCAAAGCTCTGATACCACTTGTAGGATCGAAAGTAGGTCTAGAGGGGGGGTGATTAGACTACTTGACAATAAAAAATCTGCCTTTAGATCATGCAATGTTTTTGGCAGTTTCACAAACAAGATCAGTTCAAGTAACACCCTACACATGCAATTCTAGAGTTTATGCAGCGGAAAGTAAATTGCACATGTAAAAGAGAGGTGGAGAAGATCAAACGCAGTTTGGTGACACGGAGATTTTTGTCGTGGTTCCGATAGGTGGTGCTATCGTACATCCACGTTGATGGAGACTTCAACCCACGGAGGGTAACGGCTGCGCGAGTCCACGGAGGGCTCCACCCACGAAGGGTCCACGAAGAAGCAACCTTGTCTATTCCATCACGGCCTACGCCCACGGAGGACTAGCCTTACTCGGGGTAGATCTTCACGAAGTAGGCGATCTCCTTGCCCTTACAAACTTCTTGGTTCAACTCCACATCACGACGGAGGCTCCCAAGCGACACCTAACCAATCTAGGAGGCACCACCCCCCAAAAGGTAATAGACGGTGTTGATGGTGATGAACTCCTTGCTCTTGTGCTTCAAGTGATAAACTCCCCAACACTCAACTCTCCTCACTGATATGGCTGTGGTGGAAGAAAGATTTGAGTGAAAAGCAACTTGGGAAGGCTAGAGATCAAGTTTCATATGGTAGGAATGGAATGACTTGATCTCAACACAAGGGTAGGTGGTTCACTTCTCAGAAAGTGTGTGGTAGAAGTGGTGGTACTTTCTGATGGCTCTCCTCACGAATGAGGAGGGGGTGGAGGGGTATATATAGCCTCCACACAAAATCCAACCGTTACACACACATTTGACCAATCTCGGTCAGACCGAAGTGAAAACTCGGTTAGACCGAAAGTTCAAATATAGTGAACGTTGGGATTTTCGGTGGGACCGAAAATACCATCTCGGTGAGACCGAAGTGAGTCAAAGGTTAGGGTTTGCCATTTCGGTGAGACCGAAAATATAAACTTGGATATTCCGAATTGATGTCAACTGATCACAGAAGGTTGGCAGCCCTTTTTCGGTGAGACCGAAACTCAGAATCGGTGTGACCGAGAATCTAGGGTTTGGAGAAACAACTGAAGTGGTTCATCTCGGTGGGACTGAGTTGGAGAAATCGGTGTGACCGAGATTACTTATGGGTGTGTGTTAAGTAGTGAATAGTGCTGATAGTTGAGGGAGTTAGATCACCAAGCACTTGAGCAACAAGAACATTAACACAACCTCATCCCCTTTTAATAGTATTGGCTTTCCTATGGACTCAATGTGATCTTTGATCACTAAACCAAAAATGGAGTCTTGAGCTTTTGCCAATGCTTGTCTTAGCATTTTGAGGGGTCCACTTCTTCAGACATTTCCATACCCACATCATCGAACTTTTCTGAAATGATTCTCAAGAGAATATTAGTTCAATGATATATATGTTGTTATTAATTACCAAAACCACCCGGGGATTAGTTGCACTTTCAGTATATGGCAGTGAAAGTTGCTGATAGTTTAGGAGATGTATCACTAAGCACTTGAGCAACCAGATCATCAACATAACCTCATCCCCTTTTAATAGTATTGGCTTTTCCTATGGACTCAATGTGATCTTGGATCACTAAACCAAAAATGGAGTCTTGAGCTTTTGCCAATGCTTGCCTTAGCATTTTGAGGGGTCCACTTCTTCAGTCCTTGCCATACCCATATCACTGAACTTCTCTGAAATGATTCTCAAGTAACTATTAGTTCAATGATATATATGTTGTTATTAATTGCCAAAACCACCCGGGGATTAGTTGCACTTTCAATCTCCCCCTTTTTGGTAATTGATGACAACATATAGATCAAAGCTTCGACAAGGGATATAATCAATGAATAATATCGTCGCTTTGAGAAGTATGTGATAAGCAAGAGCTCCCCCTAAATTTGTGCATTATTTAAGATTTGCGTTTGAATGCAAATGCACAATCGATTAGGATCATGGATCACTCTTTCATGTCACATACATCTTGGTGGAGCGCACAAAATGATAAGAATGAACAGCATGCACCCAATCACCAAGACATGAGTAAATAGTCATACAAGATAGGAATAGCATATGATAAGCATTAAGCACATATTAAAGCATAGTACGACCAAGCACTCATTAAGTAGCATCAAACGGAGTAACAAGCACACTGAATGTCTCGAAAACCAAAAGTATCTCAAAGAAACCGCAAAAGAACGAAAGAGCAAAAGCGCAAAGACAACAACACTCTCTCTCTCGAAGCCCTATGATCTATACAATTTCTCCCCCTTTGGCAACAAGTTACCAAAAAGTTCGAAAAAGCATAGAGCTAAACGTCACTGTGGGCTCTGCTGGCGGCTCCCGTCTGGGTTGATGTCGGAGTAGATATGACGGCATCGGCGAAGACTTCAGCTGAAGTCTGTGCTGGAGGAGTGGACACTGGAGCTGTAGCTGGAGTAACTGCTGGAACTGTGGGAGGTGCTGAAGTTGTAGTCCTGGTGTCAGTCACTGGAATAGCAGCTGATCGGGATCCTTTGGAAACCGGAGCAGTCTGTCGATGAGAATCCTGGACTAAGTCATCCTGCATAAGCTCTGCCTTGTCCTGCTTTGCTTCCTCAATGTCTGCCTCAAGCTTGTTGACGGTCACTTGTATTTCAGTCAGCTTCACGTCCAGAGCGTGGATCTTCTCGTCAACAATCCTCTCTAAGCTCTCCTGAGACTGTTCAATGCTGGCCAGGCGTTGTTCAATCCTTTGGGTAGCTTCAAGAATTTGCTCTCCGAAACTCTTTGGTTTAGCTGCTGCTGCTGCTGCTTCTTTGTCAGCTTTGGCTTTCCTAGCAGCTTCGATCTTGGCTTGACCTTCAACAGATGTCGGATCCTCCTCGTCCATCACAACAACATTGTCTTCATGCTCTGGCTGCAGGGGTAAATGTTTTCTATCCAACAAGAATTTGCCCGTGCCAAACTTGGCATTGATAAGCATCTGAATCTGCGGGGCAAATCCACATGACCTTTTCTGGTCAGCTGCAGTCCTCTTAATGGTCTCTACCATCAAGTCCATCACCTTGAAAGGTGCTTTCTCATCAAGTATATGCAGCATGTTGATAGAATATCCTCTGATCATGCGATGATCTCCAGACTTGGGCATCAAGGTATGCCTCAAAATGGTATTAGTGGTAGGTAAGTCTGCCTGGAGATGGTAGACTGAGCCGAGCTTCCAGACTTCCAAATCCGCTGCGGGAATCTCTTTGTACATGTTCTTCATGGAATCATGATTCTTCTTTGGAATCCCATAGACATCAATATCATCTTCTCGTTGCACTGGAGCATTCAGAATTTCTGCCCATTCTTCAACAGAAGAAGAATACCTTTGACCTTCAGTCATCCATGTGATCTTTCCATCAGGATAGAAGTGAGCTGTGGCATAGAATTGCATTATCATCTCATCGTTCCAACTGGTCAATTTCTGACCCACAAACTCTGCAACTCCACATGCAGTGAAACTTTCATGCACATGTGGAAAGAAATCTCTGTGCTCTTCGCTGTCAATGTACTCCCAGTCAACATATCTGGTGTCTGCGACTATTGGCTTCTTGTCCATCAGCACGGTCTCATAGAAGTCCTGCTGCTCTCTGGTGTGAAATCTGGGATCTACAGCAGTTCTTCTCCTTACAGCATATGGGTCAGCTTGTCTCCATAGCCTGAGACCTCTATCTTTCCTTGCCTTCATATCCTCGGCTTGAGGATGAGCATCATTGTGAAGTGGCAGTTTTGGACGAAGTTTCAGCAACACTTGTCCTTCCTCATCAGACTCAGCTGGTGGCACATCATCCTTGTTCTTTTCAGACGCCGGAATGTTTCTGGTGGTCCTCTTGGGCTTGGCAGCAGGCTTTGCTGGAGCTGCCCTAGCTGGAGCAGATTTCTTGGGCTTTGATGAGGCTCCAGCCTTAATGGCATCACCCATGAGCTTCTGCTTCTGAGGAGGAGGCTGGGGTGCTTCCTCATCCTCGTCCTCATCCTCTGCTGCATCTACATGAGAATCTGAAACATGCACTACCCTCTTTCTCTTGGTGGTCTTCTTCACTTTGCTTGGAGCTGCCTCTCCCAAATTTAGCTTCTTAGCAACAGTTGACTGCTTTACTTTGCTGGTGCCCTTCTTAGATTGCTGACCTTGTTGCTCTTTGGCAACAACCTTCCTCTTAGGCTTTGAGGTCACTTCTTCCTCAACAACGAAATCTGAATCCTCATCATCGGAATTCTTCTCCTTTCTAGCTCTGGTGGCTGCAGGAGGCATGCCACTTGGGGTACTCCTCTCACCATCATCAAATGGGCTACTAGGAGGACTAGTGTCTGCCTCTGGAATGTCTGCAATGGGTGTCTCTGACCTGTTCTGACTGTCACTGGTATCTGACATGGCTGACAACCTGTGAATAGATAAGGTATAGGCAGAGAAGAAGATTTATCACAAACTGCAGAAGTTTTTGCAAAAAAATGAGTTCAAATTCTAGTTTTAAGTTTTCACAGAAGACATTTCGGTCAGACCGAGTTTAAGTTTCGGTGAATCCGAAGTGTTAAACAGGGCTTGGCACACCACTTTCGGTTTGACCGAAGTGGGTTTCGGTCCTGCCGAAAACACTAGGGTTTCACAAAAACTACATTTCGGTCACACCGATTTGCACAACTCGGTTGGACCGAAGGGTGCAGTGCAATGGCCAGAGGCCAAATCGGTCACACCGAAATTATAAAATCGGTTTTACCGAGATGTATTCCGTGGAAACCTAACCCTAATTTTTTTACTCGAATCTAGTTCAAACGAACCAATCTGGTGTAAAGGAAGATTTCAATCGTGGCAAGATATTGGGCAATCCAAACGTGCATTGAATCGGAGATGGGAGCACGAGTGGGATCAAAACTCACCCTAACTTGGTGGAGTTTCTCTACGGCGGCAACGGCGCGGAGGAGATGTCCGTTGACGGTGATGGAGACCTGCGGCGAGGGCGCACAGGCGACGACGGCGACGATCCGGAGATCAAGGCGACGGCAGCAGGGGATGTGGGGCGAAAACGTTTGAAGGAGGAATCAACGCGCGCGGCCCTTGGTATATATACCCCTTTGCTGTCGGTGGGACCGAGTTGTAAAACTCGGTGGCACCGAGATGGATAACTGCTAGGCAGTTATGCACTTCGGTCACGCCGAAAATCTCAACTCGGTTTCACCGAGATGAAACCTAGATCAGTCTAAATGCTTTCGGTTTGACCGAGTTTGAGTGAGTTGGTCTGACCGAAATCAATTAGAAGGTTTTGGAGGTTAGCCCTTGACGGATCGGTGGCTCCGAGTGCTCCTCACCCGGAGGGTCCGAAAATGACTTGTTCAAAGTTTGTGATTTAAGCATGAATAGAATTTGAGACAAGAAAGCATAGATAGCTAGGGGAGGTACTTAGGCATTCTTGTCCATCCATTTGGTCAGAAAAATCAAAACAACCAAAACAACAAATGGATGTCCTCGAATGGATAAAATCATGCATCCAACATGCTCACACAATAAGACAGCAAATGAAATATGTGTCAAACATGCACAACCAAAACTCTAGCTACTAACACACAATTTGTCGATGACTAGGTCATCTTTATATGAGTATTTTGACTTAGGAGCCAAATGAGAACATTTGATCATAGGTCATACTCATCGTTTAAGCACAAGTGGGGTTACCACTTTTACATAAAGCATTGATGTGTTCACATCATTTGAAGATGCTTCAGCTCAATTTTTAGAGCAAAGCTCCCCCTAGATGTGAGAACCCCTTTTAAAGGGTCAAACTAACCTTGGGTTGTCGTAGAAGACTTCATGTAGATGTTGAAGATGTGGATGCTCAATGTTGATGAAGATCATCAAGAGTTGGGAGCTATCCTTTGGATTCGGGCACTTTCAATACCTACATGGGTTAGTCCCACAAGGAACACACAAGGATATCCATGGACATAGATTGAAGTTCACAATAGATGATGTCCATGAAAGCAATGATTACCTTGTCCCTTGACTTACCAACAAGAGGGTTTGTGACTCCATGAACTAGTGCATGATGTGGAAGTTGATTGCACAAGTTCTTTGCCAAAATGAATGTGAGTGAAGTATGTTGGCGGAGTCACCCTCAAGAACTTTCTAGTTCTTCTTCTTCGGGATCCACATCATCTTGATGGGAATCCTTGGGGTTGTAGTTGAGCTTGACGAAGTAGAACTTGACGTTTCCTTGGGAACCCACTTGACCATGGCTTGAGGTGCTTCAATGAATGCATCAATCTCCTCTTGAAGCTTGTCCTTGGCTTTTAGCTTGTGGTCTTGCGGTGGAAGGTCATCTTGAGCTTGTTCCACATTGGAAGAAGTAGGATCATACTTCTCCTTTTGAGAAACAAACTGTGGAGTAGGATATTGACCTTCTTCCCACTCAACACCTTCGGCGTTGAACTTTTGCTCAAAACCAATTCCTTGATTCTTCCGGTGCCTTCCTTGCTTGCGAACAATTTCCTCAAAGTTCTTGCTTCCGGCAAGGCTCTTGTAGACACCTTTCTCTATGATCCCTTTCAATAAACTATTCTCTTGCTCAAGTGTAAATTGGCTTGAAACATTGTTAGTGGAATCAAGAGAACTACTAGAAGCAACAATATTGGATTTAGCATGGTTATTGTTACTGCTAGAGGAAGAATTTTTCTTATGCTTGTCATGCTTAGTCTTAATGGGTGGCAAGAAATTAGACAAGAGAAGTCGTTTGGCAAGATATGAAGAACTCTTCTTTCGAAGATCGTCATTGATTGCTTTTAGAAACTCATGTTCTTGCTCTAGAGTGAGCTTCTCGAAGCGTAGCTTCTCATGAGATCTTAGGAGCTCTCTATGATCTTCTTGAGTTGTTTCATGAGCTAACTTAAGAGTGTTTAGTTCTTTAGTTAGACGCTCAATCTCCTTCATAGCATTGTCATTCGACTCTTCTCGACTATAAAGACTACTAGCATTTTCATCGTTACTAGGCTCACTAGATTTATCATGCAAGAGCTCATCTTCACCAAGCAAGTCATCCTCATCACTATTGAAGTCAAAGAATTCAGGGTATGATACCTTGGGGCCTTTAGCCATGAAGCATCTTCCAATTCCCTCATTTGGTGAATCAAATAAGTCGTAGGAGTTGGAGTTGGAGGATACGAGAGCAAGACCGGCAACACCTTCATCTTGACTGTAGTCGGAGTCGGAGTGATAGCTTCCATCGGATTGATTGTCGGAGTCGGAGCCGGAGACCCATTCACCTACATGAGCTTGATGTCTTCTTCTTGTGTAGCTCCTTGATGACTTGTCTTTCCTCTCCGAATCCTTGCTTCTCCGAGAGGGTCTTCGTTCATAACGATCATCTCTACTCCTTCTCTCTTTCCGAGGTGACTCATCTCTTGAACTTCTTCTTCTTGGAGATTCTTCTCTTCTCTTGTGGGGAGCCGTACACTCATTTGAGTAGTGTCCGGGTCTTCCACAATTGTAGCAGTTTCGATCACGACTAGAAGATCTCTTTTCATCATATGATCTAGACTTTGAGCTTCTCTCTTTGCCTCTATACTTGTAGAATTTGTTGAAGTTCTTAACCATTAGGCTTATCTCTTCATTGGAAACTAACTTATCACTTGAGGTTGTGGGAGCATCACTTGTAGCTTTGTAAGCACCACTCAATTTGTTGTGAAGCTCTTCCTTATCCTTAAGTGTCATCTCATGAGAAACAATTCTTCCAATGACTTCGGTTGGCTTGAGAGTCTTGTAGTTTGGCATCATTTGGATCAAAGTGCACACGGTGTCATACTTTCCATCCAAAGCTCTGAGAATCTTCTTGATGATGAATCGGTCGGTCATTTCTTCGCTTCCTAAGCCGGCAATCTCATTTGTGATGAGAGCAAGCCTAGAGTACATTTCAGCGACTCCTTCACCATCCTTCATCTTGAACTTGTCAAGTTGACCTTGAAGAATATCTAGCTTTGATTCCTTCACAGACTCGGTACCTTCGTGCATTTCAACCAAAGTATCCCAAATCTCTTTTGCATTTTCAAGACGGCTGATTTTGTTGAACTCCTCGGGACACAAGGCATTGAAGAGAATGTCACAAGCTTGAGCATTGTTTTGCAACATCCGTAATTCTTCCAGTGTAGCTTCGCGATCCGGAACTTTTCCTTCCTCGAAGAATTCACCTTGCATACCAACACAAATAATGCCCCATGCGGCTGGGTTATGACCAAGAATATGCATTTTCATTTTATGCTTCCAACTAGCAAAATTTGTACCATCAAAGTAAGGACCTCTATGAAAATTACCCTCACTAGACTCCATACTCTCCTAGGTTGTGAAACCAGGCTTATGGAGTCCAATGCAATGGAAACCAATACAATGGAGACCAAAGCTCTGATACCACTTGTAGGATCGAAAGTATGTCTAGAGGGGGGGGGGGGTGATTAGACTACTTGTAAATATAAAAATTATGCCTTTTGACAAAGAACAGTTTTTGGCAGATTCACAATTATGATCAAGTCAAGCATCACCCTACACATGCAATTCTAGAGTATAGGCAGCGGAAAGTAAATTGCACATGTAGTAAAGAGAGGTGGAGAAGAGCAAACGCAATTTTGGAGACGCGGTGATTTTTCCCGTGGTTTCGATAGGTGGTGCTATCGTACATCCACGTTGATGGAGACTTCAACCCACGGAGGGTAACGGCTGCGCGAGTCCACGGAGGGCTCCACCCACAAAGGGTGAAGGAAATATGCCCTAGAGGCAATAACAAAGTTATTATTTATTTCCTTATATCATGATAAATGTTTATTATTCATGCTAGAATTGTATTAAACGGAAACTTAATACATGTGTGAATACATAGACAAAACAATATGTCCCTAGTATGCCTCTACTAGACTAGCTCATTGATCAAAGATGGTTATGTTTCCTAGCCATAGACATGAGTTGTCATTTGATCAACGGGATCACATCATTAGGAGAATTATGTGATGGACAAGACCCATCCGTTAGCATAGCACTATGATCGTTTAGTTTAACTGCTATTGCTTTCTTCATGACTTATACATGTTCCTATGACTATGAGATTATGCAACTCCCGAATACCGTAGGAACACCTTGTGTGCTATCAAACGTCACAACGTAACTGGGTGATCATAAAGATGCTCTATAGGTGTCTCCGAAAGTATTCGTGGTGTTGGCATAGATCAAGATTAGGATTTGTCACTCCGAGTGTCGGAGAGGTATCTCTCGGCCCTCTCGGTAACACACATCATAATAAGCCTTGCAAGCAAAAGACTAATGACTTAGTCACGAGATGATGTGTTACGGAACGAGTAAAGAGACTTGCCGGTAACGAGATTGAACTAGGTATAGAGATACCGACGATCGAATCTCGGGCAAGTAACATACCGTTTGACAAAAGGAACAACATATGTTGTTATGCGGTTCTGACCGATAAAAGATCTTCGTAGAATATGTAGGAGCCAATATGAACATCCAGGTTCCGCTATTGGTTATTGACCAGAGATGAGTCTCGGTCATGTCTACATAGTTCTCGAACCCGTAGGGTCCGCACGCTTAACGTTTGATGACGATCGGTATTATGAGTTTTTGAGTATTGATGTACCGAAGGTAGTTCGGAGTCCCGGATGAGATCACGGACATGACGAGGAGTCTCGGAATGTCCGAGACATAAAGATTGATATATTGGACGGCTATATTCGGACAGCGGAAGTATACCGAAAAAGTTTCGGATTTATCGGGAATGCCGGAGGGGGTTACCGGAACCCCCTACGAGAGGGGATGGTCCATAGTGGGCCTAAAGGGTGAGAGAGAGGCAGCCCATAGGGCTGGCCGGCTCCCCCACCTAGGAATCCTAGTTGGACTAGGATTGGGGGGGCGCCACCTCTCCAATTCCTTTCCCCCTTCTTCCTTTCGGTGAATCCTACTAGGAATAGGATTGCAATCCTATTCCTAGTAGGAGTCCCCTCCCTAGCCGCACCATAGAGGTTGGCCGGCCCCTCCTCCCTTGCTCCTTTATATACGGGGGCAGGGGGGCACCCAAAGACACACAAGTTGAATTGTTTTAGCCGTGTGCGGTGCCCCCCTCCACAGAATCACACCTCGTCGTACCGTCGCGGAGCTTAGGCGAAGCCCTGCGCCGGTGAACACATCATATCCGTCACCACGCTGTCGTGCTGACGAAACTCTCCCGTGAAGCTCAACTGGATCAAGAGCTCGTGGGACGTCATCAAGCTGAACGTGTGCTGAACGCGGAGGTGCCGTACGTTCGGTGCTTGATCGGTTGGATCGCGAAGAAGTTCGACAACATCAACCGCGTCACTTGACGCTTCCGCTCCCGGTCTACGAGGGTACGTAGACACACTCTCCCCTCTCATTGCTATGCATCTGGTAGATAGATCTTGCGTGATCGTAAGAAAATTTTAAAATACTACGTTCCCCAACAGTGGCATCATGAGCCAGGTCTATGCGTAGATGATATGCACGAGTAGAACACAATGAGTTGTGGGCGATACTAGTCATACTGCTTACCAGCATGTCATACTTTGCTTCGGCGGTATTGTGAGATGAAGCGGCCCGGACCGACATTACGCGTACGCTTACGCGAGACTGGTTTCACCGTTACGAGCACTCGTTGCTTAAAGGTGACTGGCGGGTGTCTGTCTCTCTCACTTTAGCTGAATCAAGTGTGGCTACGCCCGGTCCTTGTGAATGTTAAAACAACACATACTTGACGAAACATCGTTGTGGTTTTGTATGCGTATGTAAGAACGGTTCTTGCTAAGCCCGTAGCAGCCACGTAAAACTTGCAACAACAAAGTAGAGGACGTCTAACTTGTTTTTGCATGGCATGTTGTGATGTGATATGGTCAAGACATGATGAGTTATACGGTTTTTGTATGAGATGATCATGTTTTGACGAAGGTGATCATTACGGTGCTTTGGAGATGGAGATCAAAAGCACGAGATGATGATGGCTATATCATGTCACATATTTTGATTGCATGTGATGTTTATCTTATTATGCTTCTTATTTTGCTTAGAACGACGGTGGCATTATAAGATGATCCCTTACTAAATTTCAAGGTATAAGTGTTCTCCCTGAGTATGCACCGTTGCGAAAGTTCGTCGTGCCGAGACACCACGTGATGATCGGGTGTGATAAGCTCTACGTTCAAATACAACGGGTGTAAGCCAGTTTTTGCACACGCAGAATACTCGGGTTAAACTTGACGAGCCTAGCATATACAGATATGGCCTCGGAACACTGGAGACCGAAAGGTCGAGCGTGAATCATATAGTAGATATGATCAACATAAGATGTTCACCATTGAAACTACTCCATCTCACGTGATGATCGGACATGGTTTAGTTGATTTGGATCACGTGATCATTTAGATGACCAGAGGGATGTCTATCTAAGTGGGAGTTCTTAAGTAATATGATTAATTGAACTTTAATTTATCATGAACTTAGTCCTGGAAGTATTAGCATATCTATGTTGTAGATCAATAGCTCGCGATGTTGCTCCCCGTTTATTTTTCATATGTTCCTAGAGAAAACCAAGTTGAAAGATGTTAGTAGCAATGATGCGGAATTGTTCCGTGATCTGAGGATTATCCTCATTGCTGCACAGAAGAATTATGTCCTTGATGCACCGCTAGGTGTCAGACCTATTGCAGGAGCAGATGTAGACGTTATGAACGTTTTTGACAAAAGCTCGATATGATGACTACTTGATAGTTTAAGTGCACCATACTTTACGGCTTAGAACCGGGACTTCAAAAACGTTTTGAACGCCACGGAGCATATAAGATGTTCCAAGAGTTGAAATTAGTATTTCATACTCATGCCCGTGTCGAGAGGTATAAGACCTCTGACAGTACTTTGCCTACAAGATGGAGGAGAATAGCTCAACCAGTGAGCATGTGCTCAGATTGTCTGGGTACTACAATTACTTTAATCAAGTGGGAGTTAATCTTCCAGATAAGATAGTAATTGACAAAGTTCTCTAGTCACTATCACCAAGTTAGTAGAACTTCGTGATGAACTATAATATGCAAGGGATGACGAAAACAATTCCCGAGCTCTTCGCTATGCTCAAAGCTGCGGAGGTAGAAATCAAAAAGGAGCATCAAGTGTTGATGGTTAGCAAGACCACTAGTTTCAAGAAAAAGGGCAAGGGAAAGAAAGGGAACTTCAAAAGGAATAGCAAGTCAGTTGCTACTTCCACGAAGAAACCCAAAGCTAAACTCAAGCCTGAAACTAAGTGCTTCTACTGCAAAGGAAATGGTCACTGGAAGTGGAACTGCCCTAGATACTTGGCGGATAAGAAGGATGGCAAAGTGAACAAAGGTATATTTGATATACAGATTATTGATGTGTATTTTACTAGTGTTCATAGCAACCCCTCGGTATTTGATACTGATTTAGTTGCTAAAAAGGTAGTAACTCGAAATGGGAGTTGCATAATGAACAGAAACTAGTTAAATGATGAAGTGACGATGTGTATTGGAAATAGTTCCAAGATTGATATGATAATCATCGCACACTCCCTATACTTTCGGGATTAGTGTTGAACCTAAATAAGTGTTATTTGGTGCTTGTGTTGAGCATGAATATGATTTGATCATGTTTATTGCAATACGGTTATTCATGTAAGTTAGAGAATAATTGTTGTTCTGTTTACATGAATAAGACCTTCTATGGTCATACACCCAATAAAAATAGTTTGTTGGATCTCGATCGTGTGATACACATATTCATAATATTGAAGCCAAAAGATGCAAGGTTAATAATGATAGTGCAACTTATTTGTGGCACTGCCGTTTAGGTCATATTGGTGTAAAACGCATGAAGAAACTCCATAATGATGGACTTTTGGAATCACTTGATTATGAATCACTTGGTGCTTGCGAACGATGCCTCATGGGCAAGATGACTAAAACTCCGTTCTCCGGAACTATGGAGCGAGCAACATATTTGTTGGAAATCATACATACTGATGTATGCGGACCAATGAGTGTTGAAGCTCGCGGCGGGTATCGTTATTTTCTGACCTTCACTGATGATTTGAGCAGATATGGGTATATCTACTTAATGAAACACAAGTCTGAAACTTTTGAAAAGTTCAAAGAATTTCAGAGTGAAGTAGAGAATCATCGTAACAAGAAAATAAAGTTTTCTACGATCTGATCGTGGAGGAGAATATTTGAGTTACGAGTTTGGTCTTCATTTGAAACAATGTGGAATAGTTTCACAGCTCACGCCACCCGGAACACCACAGCATAATGGTGTGTCCGAACGTCGTAACCGTACTTTATTCGATATGGTGCGATCTATGATGTCTCTTACCGATTTACCACTATCATTTTGGGTCATGCATTAGAGACAGCTGCATTCACGTTAAATAGGGCACCATCTAAATCCGTTGATACGACACCTTATGAACTATGGTTTGGCAAGAAACCAAAGTTGTCATTTCTTAAAATTTGGGGCTTCGATGCTTATGTGAAAACACTTCAACCTGATAAGCTCGATCCCAAGTCGGAAAAATGTGTCTTCATAGGATACCCAAAAGAGACTGTTGGGTACACCTTCTATCACAGATCCGAAGGCAAA
>LR738710.1:69500880-69523195 GCA_902687465.1 Secale cereale
GGATCCTTTCTAGAAAAAGAGTTTCTCTCGAAAGAAGTGAGTGGGAGGAAAGTAGAACTTGATGAGGTAATTGTACCTTCTCCCATATTGGAAAGTAGTACATCACAGGAAATTGTTCCAGTGATTCCTACACCAATTAGTGAGGAAGTTGATGATAATGATCATGAAACTTCGGATCAAGTTTTTGCTGAACGTCGTAGATCAACCAGAGTACGTTCCGCACCAGAGTGGTACGGCAACCCAGTTCTGGAAATCATGTTACTAGACCATGATGAACCTACGAACTATGAGGAAGCGATGATGAGCCCAGATTCCGCAAAATGGCTTGAAGCCATGAAATCTGAGATGGGATCCATGTATGAGAACAAAGTATGGACTTTGGTTGACTTGCCCAATGATCGGCAAGCCATCGAAAATAAATGGATCTTCAAGAGGAAGACCGACGCAGACGGTAATATTACTGTTTACAAAGCTCGACTTGTTGCGAAAGGTTTTCGACAAGTTCAAGGAGTTGACTACGATGAGACTTTATCACCTGTAGCGATGCTTAAGTCTGTCCGAATCATGTTAGCAATTGCCACATTTTATGATTATGAAATCTGGCAAATGGATGTCAAAACTGCATTCCTAAATGGATATCTCAAAGAAGAGTTGTATATGATGCAACCAGAAGGTTTTGTCAATCCAAAAGGTGCTAACAATGTATGCAAGCTCCAGCGATCCATCTATGGACTGGTGCAAGCATCTCGGAGTTGGAATATACGCTTTGATGAGGTGATCAAAGCATATGGTTTTATACAGACTTTTGGAGAAGCCTGTATTTACAAGAAAGTGAGTGGGAGCTCTGTAGCATTTCTAATATTATATGTAGATGACATATTGTTGATTGGAAATGATATAGAATTTCTGGATAGCATAAAAGGATACTTGAATAAAAGTTTTTCAATGAAAGACCTCGGTGAAGCTGCTTGCATATTGAGCATCAAGAATCTATATAGATAGATCAAGACGCTTGATAAGACTTTCGATGAGTACATACCTTGATAAGATTTTGAAGTAGTTCAAAATGGATCAGTCAAAGAAGAAGTTCTTGCCTGATTTGTAAGGTGTGAAGTTGAGTAAGACTCAAAGCCAGACCACGGCAGAAAAATATAGAGAGAATGAAAGTCATTCCCTATGCCTCAGCCATAGGGTCTATAAAGTATGCCATGCTGTGTACAAAAAACGTTGTGTACCTTGCCAAGAGTTTGACAGGGAGGTACAATAGTGATCCAAAAGTAGATCACTATACATCGGTCAAAATTATCCTTAGTAATTGGATGACTAAGGAAATATTTCTCGATTATGGAGGTGATAAAGAGTTCGTCGTAAAGGGTTACGCCGATGCAAGCTTTGACACTAAATCCAGATGACTCTAAGTATCAATCTGGATGCGTATTGAAAGTGGGAGCAATTAGCTAGAGTAGCTCCATGCAGAGCATTGTAGACATAGAAATTTGCGAAATACATAGGGATCTGTATATGACAGACCCATTGACTAAACTTCTCTCACAAGCAAAACATGATCACACCTTATTACTCTTGGGTATTAATCACATAGCAATGTGAACTAGATTATTGACTCTAGTAAACCCTTTGGGTGTTGGTCACATAGCGATGTGAACTATGGGTGTTAATCACATAACAATGTGAACTATCGGTATTAAATCACATGGCGATGTGAGCTAGATTATTGACTCTAGTGCAAGTGGGAGACTGAAGGAAATATGCCCTAGAGGCAATAATAAAGTTATTATTTATTTCCTTGTATCATGATAAATGTTTATTATTCATGCTAGAATTGTATTAAACGGAAACTTAATACATGTGTGAATACATAGACAAAACAGTATGTCCCTAGTATGCCTCTACTAGACTAGCTCATTGATCAAAGATGGTTATGTTTCCTAGCCATAGACATGAGTTGTCATTTGATCAACGGGATCACATCATTAGGAGAATTATGTGATGGACAAGACCCATCCGTTAGCATAGCACTATGATCGTTTAGTTTAACTGCTATTGCTTTCTTCATGACTTATACATGTTCCTATGACTATGAGATTATGCAACTCCCGAATACCGTAGGAACACCTTGTGTGCTATCAAACGTCACAACGTAACTGGGTGATCATAAAGATGCTCTACAGGTGTCTCCGAAATATTCGTGGTGTTGGCATAGATCAAGATTAGGATTTGTCACTCCGAGTGTCGGAGAGGTATCTCTGGGCCCTCTCGGTAACACACATCACAATAAGCCTTGCAAGCAAAAGACTAATGAGTTAGTCACGAGATGATGTGTTACGGAACGAGTAAAGAGACTTGCCGGCAACGAGATTGAACTAGGTATAAAGATACCGACGATCGAATCTCGGGCAAGTAACATACCGTATGACAAAAGGAACAACGTATGTTGTTATGCGGTTCTGACCGATAAAAGATCTTCGTAGAATATGTAGGAGCCAATATGAACATCCAGGTTCCGCTATTGATTATTGACCAGAGATGAGTCTCGGTCATGTCTACATAGTTCTCGAACCCGTAGGGTCCGCACGCTTAACGTTTGATGACGATCGGTATTATGAGTTTTTGAGTATTGATGTACTGAAGGTAGTTCGGAGTCCCGGATGAGATCACGGACATGACGAGGAGTCTCGGAATGTCCGAGACATAAAGATTGATATATTGGACGGCTATATTCGGACACCGGAAGTATACCGGAAAAGTTTCGGATTTATCGGGAATGCCGGAGGGGGTTACCGGAACCCCCTACGAGAGGGAATGGTCCATAGTGGGCCTAAAGGGTGAGAGAGAGGCAGCCCATAGGGCTGGCCGGCGCCCCCACCTAGGAATCCTAGTTGGACTAGGATTGGGGGGGCGCCACCTCTCCTAATCCTTTCCCCCTTCTTCCTTCCGGTGAATCCTACTAGGAATAGGATTGCAATCCTATTCCTAGTAGGAGTCCCCTCCCTAGCCGCACCATAGGAGGTGGCTGGCCCCTCCTCCCTTGCTCCTTTATATACGGGGGCAGGGGGGCACCCAAAGACACACAAGTTGAATTGTTTTAGCCGTGTGCGGTGCCCCCCTCCACAGAATCACACCTCGGTCGTACCGTCGCGGAGCTTAGGCGAAGCCCTGCGCCGGTGAACACATCATATCCGTCACCACGCCGTCGTGCTGACGAAACTCTCCCGTGAAGCTCAACTGGATCAAGAGCTCGTGGGACGTCATCAAGCTGAACGTGTGCTGAACGCGGAGGTGCCGTACGTTCGGTGCTTGATCGGTTGGATCGCGAAGAAGTTCGACAACATCAACCGCGTCACTTGACGCTTCCGCTCCCGGTCTACGAGGGTACGTAGACACACTCTCCCCTCTCGTTGCTATGCATCTGGTAGATAGATCTTGCGTGATCGTAGGAAAATTTTAAAATACTACGTTCCCCAACAAAGGGTCCACGAAGAAGCAACCTCGTCTATTCCATCATGGCCTACGCCCACGGAGGGCTAGCCTTATTCGGGGTAGATCTTCATGAAGTAGGCGATCTCCTTGCCCTTACAAACTTCTTGGTTCAACTCCACATCTCGATGACGGAGGCTCCCAAGCGACACCTAACCAATCTAGGAGGCACCACCCTCCAAAAGGTAATAGATGTTGTAGATGATGATGAACTCCTTGCTCTTGTGCTTCAAATGATAATCTCCCCAACACTCAACTCTCCTCACTGATTTGGCTGTGGTGGAAGGAAGGATTGAGTGGAAAGCAACTTGGGAAGGTTAGAGATCAAGCTTCATATGGTGGGAGTGGAGCAACTTGATCTCAACACAAGGGTAGGTAGTTCTCTTCTCAGAAATGTAAGGTAGGAGTGGTAGTTCTTTCTGATGGCTCTCTCCACGAATGAAGAGGGGGTGGAGGGGTATAAATATCCTCCACACAAAATCCAACCGTTACACACATATTTGAGCAATCTCGGTGGGACCGAAGTGGACAACTCGGTGAGACCGAAAGTTCAAATAATGTGAACGTTGGGGTTTTCGGTGGGACCGAAAATACCATCTCGGTTAGTCCGATTCGAGCAAAGACAAGAGCATGCCAGTTTCGGTGGGACCGACTTTATCATCTCGGTGACACCGATTTGATGACAGAAGGTTACAGAAGCTTGGCAACTCATGTTTCGGTGAAACCGAGTTCAGAATCGGAATATCCGAAATTACTAGGGTTTGGCTTATGGCTGAGGTGGTTCATCTCGGTGTGACTGAGTTTGGATTATCGGTGGGACCGAGATTACTTATGAGTGTATATGGCAGTGAAAGTTGCTGATAGTTTAGGAGATGTATCACTAAGCACTTGAGCAACCAGATCATCAACATAACCTCATCCCCTTTTAATAGTATTGGCTTTTCCTATGGACTCAATGTGATCTTGGATCACTAAACCAAAAATGGAGTCTTGAGCTTTTGCCAATGCTTGCCTTAGCATTTTGAGGGGTCCACTTCTTCAGTCCTTGCCATACCCATATCACTGAACTTCTCTGAAATGATTCTCAAGTAACTATTAGTTCAATGATATATATGTTGTTATTAATTGCCAAAACCACCCGGGGATTAGTTGCACTTTCAGTATCACAGGGGAATATAGAGAAATCACACAGGCTACCATAGGGAGCATCCATTTTCCTGCTATTCATTACTTTGCTCTCTTTATTGGTAGATGCATAAATGGTAAATATAAGGCTTGTCACATGTGTGTCCTAGATCTTAGTGTTCTCAGGAGTGCTGTATTAGGTGATAAACAATATAACTTGGGAGCCATTGTTGCACGTAGGCTACACCATAATGGTATGATTGGAGATTTATTTGGTGGGATTTATGCCACTCGCATAGCCAGCTTTCTGGGTGTGCCTGTGCACGAGAATGATGAACCTTTACCTCCTTCTCATTTAGATTGCCATGCTATGACTAGTCACCGGTTTATAGAGAGGGATGGCCAAACCCTCAAATATCGATTAATCTTTAACAGGCAGCATGCCATCCCTATTGTTCTTCCTGCCCCTACTTTGTTTGACTTTCAGGCAAAAGGGAGATGCACTATAACTATGGAGGAGGCAAATGCGTATTATAATATGACAGAAGCAGCCCGCCTTCGAGCTGCAGCTCAGTACAACCCCAACTACGACTTTGGATATCTGTCAGGCCAATACTGGCCATAGACCAACTTAGGCCAAAAGCCTAAGCCTGGGGGAGTACGTGTTTCTCACCGACTTTACATTCATATTCACACTTATTCTAGTTGTCGGTGCTCACACTCTTTCACTGTACCATCCATGTTTAGTTTCAATTTCTTTTTCTTGTGTGTTAGAAAAAACCTTAAGAAAAACAAAAAATATTAGTTGTAGCTTCTAGCTAGTTTACTTTTCTTGTAGTAGTAACTAAAAGAAAACCCAAAAAGATTTCCCGTTCTTCTTTTGCTTGTTGGGAGCTTTCCCGTGTAAATAGTTTCTTCTCTTTTCTTTGGGGGTTAAGAATAGACGACCATGATTAAATTGCTTAGTGGCTCTCATATGCTTTATTGTTGATTTAACCTTGAACCATACTACCTTGTCTTCTCTCTTGTATTAAATGCTTGCAGATTCCAGCTTAGTCCAACGCACATGCACTATTATTATTATCCACACCGTGTGGTCGTGCGAGTGAAAGGCAATAAGGATGATATATGATGAACTAATTGAGATGAGAAAAGCTGGTATGAACTCGACCTCTCTTGTTTTTGTAAATATGATAGTTCATCGTTCCTGATTCAGCTTGTTATGAATGAAACATGCTTGCAATGACAATTAGAGATCATAGCTTCTCATGCCATGCTTAATTAGCTGAGAGTTTATAATGGTCTATCTTGCGCGCCAACATGGTATTAAAATGGTTGTGATGTGGTATGATGGGGTGGTATCCTCCTTTGAACGATTTAAGTGATTTGACTTAACACATGTTCACGCATGTAGTTGAAACAAATAAACATAGCCTCCACGATATTTATGTTCATGGTGATTTATATCCTACTCATGCTTGCATTCATTGTTGATTAATTTTAATGCATGTTCATGACCGTTGTTGCTCTCTAGCTGGTCGCTTCCCAGTCTCTTTCTAGCCTTCACCTATACTAAGCGGGAATACTGCTTGTGCATCCATTTCCATAAACCCCAAAGTTATTCCATATGAGTCCACCATACCTTCCTATATGTGGTATTTACCTGCCATTCCAAGTAGATTTGTATGTGCCAAACTCTAAACCTTCAAATGAAATTCTGTTTTGTATGCTCGAACAGCTCATGTATCAACTAGGGCTGTCTATATCTTCCATGCTAGGTGGGTTATTCTCACGATGAGTGGACTCCGCTCATCATTCATGATAAAATGGATGGTAATTGGATGCCCAGTCCCATGCTCAAATCATAATAACTAAACAAAACTCCCCCAGGGCTGTTGCTGGTTTGGACGGTACCCGTTGTTTCGGGCTAGCCGTGGAGTGTGCTTGTTGGTGGTTGGGGGAGTATAAACTTTACCATTCTGTTTGGGAACCGCCTATAATGTGCGTAGCATGGGAGATATCGAGATTCTTGGTTGTTATGTTGACAATGAAAGTATACCGCTCAAAATGTTATTCATCTCTATTTAAAAATCGAGCTCTGGCACCTCTACAAATCCCTGCTTTCCTCTGCGAAGGGCCTATCTATTTATTTTTATGCAGAGTCATCATCCTCTTATCAAAGAGCACCAGTAGGAGAGCACCTCTATCATTTGCATGTATTACTATTAATTTGCATTGAGTATGATCATGACTGGATCTCTTTTACCATGAATTACAATGTCTAGTCAGTCCTTGATCTTTAAAGGTGCTCTGCATTTATGTTTTGCGGTCTCAGAAAGGGCTAGCGAGAAACCATCTTGTTATATCATATCATGATTGTTTTGAGAAAGTGTTGTCATCCGAGGTTTATTATTATTGCTCGCTAGTTGATTATGCCATTGATATGAGTAGTCTTGAGACCTGAAAGTTATTGTGAATGTGGTTAGCTCATGATCTTGCTGAAAACCTGAATGCTGTCTTACATATTTACAACAACAAGAGCAAATAGAATTTGTCAAAGTTTTTCTTTATCACTTTCAGTTTATCAACTGAATTGCTTGAGGACAAGCAAAGGTTTAAGCTTGGGGGAGTTGATACGTCTCCAACGTATCTACTTTTCCAAACCCTTTTGCCCTTGTTTTGGACTCTAACTTGCATGATCTGAATGGAACTAACCCGGACTGACGCTGTTTTCAGCAGAATTGCCATGGTGTTGTTTTTGTGCAGAAATAAAAAGTTCTCGGAATGACCTGAAACTCCACAGAGAATTATTTTGGAAAATATAAAAAATACCTGCAAGAAGATCCAGACCAGGGGGCCCACACCCTATCCACGAGGGTGGGGAGCGCCCCCCTAGGGCGCACCCCCTGCCTCGTGGCCCCCCTGGTGCTCCACCGACGTATCCCCAGATCCTATATATTCACTTTCGGGGAGAAACAAATCAGAGGGGAAGAATTATCGTGTTTCATGAGACGGAGCCGCCGCCAAGCCCTAATCTCTCTCGGGAGGGCTGATCTGGAGTCCGTTCGGGGGTCCGGAGAGTGGAAATCGTCGCCATCATCATCATCAACCTTCCTCCATCACCAATTTCATGATGCTCACCGTCGTGCGTGAGTAATTCCATCGTAGGCTTGCTGGACAGTGATGGGTTGGATGGGATCTATCATGTAATCGAGTTAGTTTTGTTAGGGTTTGATCCCTAGTATCCACTATGTTCTGAAATTGATGTTGCTATGACTTTGCTATGCTTAATGCTTGTCACTAGGGCCCGAGTGCCATGATTTCAGATCTGAACCTATTATGTTTTCATTAATATATGTGTGTTCTTGATCCTATCTTGCAAGTCTATAGTCACCTACTATGTGTTATGATCCGGCAACCCCGAAGTGACAATAATCGGGACCACTCCCGGTGATGACCATAGTTTGAGGAGTTCATGTATTCACTATGTGTTAATGCTTCTGTCTGGTACTCTATTAAAAGGAGGCCTTAATATCCCTTAGTTTCCAATAGGACCCCGCTGCCACGGGAGGGTAGGACAAAAGATGTCATGCAAGTTCTTTTCCATAAGCACGTATGACTATATTCGGAATACATGCCTACATTGCATTGATGAACTGGAGCTAGCTCTGTGTCACCCTAGGTTATAACTTATACATGATGAATTGCACTTGACATAATTTCCCATCACCGATCCAATGCCTACGAGCTTTTCACATATTGCTTCTTGCTTATTTACTTTTCCGCTGTTACTATTACAAAAACTACAAAAACACTATCGTTACTTTTATTGCTGCTACCGCCACTATCATATTACTTTGCTACTAAAACTACCTTGCTGCAGATACTAAGTTTCTAGGTGTAGTTGAATTGACAACTCAGCTGCTAATACTTAAGAGGATTCTTTGGCTCCCCTTGTGTCGAATCAATAAATTTGGATTGAATACTTTACCCTCGAAAACTATTGCGATCCCCTACACTTGTGGGTTATCAAATGCTGAGATGATGGCCTCGTCCGAGACCCTGGGGATCTCGAGGCGCATGGTGTTGAAATGCTGGATGTACTTCTGCAGGGTCTCCCCAGGTTGCTGCTTCACACGGCGCAGATCCGCGGCCGCCGGGGCTCGGTCGCGGGTACCTTGGAAGTTCAGGAGCCAGGAGCGAGCGCCGTCCTCGAGGGCCATGGGGAACCAGTTCGCCATGACCTGCTCGGTGCTGTAGGATGCCTTGATGCTCAGCTCGTAGAGCTAGAGGAACTCTGTGGGGTTGGCGGTGCCATTGTAGCGCGGAGGCAGATCCGGCTTGAACTTGCTGGGCCAGACGAGGCGCCGCAGCTTTGGAGCTAGGGCGCGACATCCAGCCATGCTCATGATCGCATGCACCCCCTGCGCCTGCGGTGCTGGTTCCTGGGGTACAGGCGCCATCACCTCCTGTGGTGCTCGGTTCTGGTGCTGCGGAACGGGGAGCCCGCGAGCTTCTGCCTGGGGACACGGGACCACCTGGCAGCTCTCCTCGTCGCGCGTAGGGGCCTTGCGGGGCTGCTCGCGCCGTGGAGCCTCGCGTCTGATCCCCTGGCTAGCGCCGTGCGGTGGGGGTGGAGCCGGGACGCCGTGGTCCACGTTCCCCGCCATGAGCGACGGAGGATGGGAGGAGTGAGTCAGTGTAGGTACCTCCTCGATGGCATTGACAAGCTCGGTGATGCGTTGGAGCCACTCGTTGTAGAGGTCGTCCGCTGGACGGTAGCGTAGGAGCTCCCGCACCATCAGTAGCGCAGGCTGCTAGTAGACCAGCCCGCGGCGGATCAGCGAGGATGACACCGCGTCCGGCAAGGGTGATGGTGTCTCCGTGCGGCCATCGGCAGCGACGAGTCCTACTGCTCGTGGACGGCCGGGTCGGTGGCAGCGTTGGCGACCAGCGAGTTGGGGCGAAGCGGTGCACCGTTGCCCGCGGGCGCCGTCTGAGCGACGTTGGCGGCGCGGCGGGCGGTGCGCGCTCGACGTGTGTCCACCATGGCGGTGAAGCGAGGTCGACGAACGAGAGCGGGACGAGGTCGTCGGAGAGGCGAGATTTCGACACGCCCCCTACCTGGCGCGCCAAATGTCGGATTACAGGCTCCGCAAACCCAAAGAAGTTCGAGCACAGGGGCGTGAACAAAGATCTCTCCCGCTCACGTCTTCCTAGCGCCACGCCCTCGCCCGGTGGTAAGATTCAAGCAAGCAACAAGTAAAAGCACACACGAGTTTACCCAGGTTCAGGCCACCTTGCGGTGTAAAACCCTACGTCCTGCTTGAGTGGATTAGCCTCTGGAGGGCTTGAGTATGAACAAGTACAGTGGTTCTTGAGCTCAGGAGGAGAGCTCAAGAGGGTCAGGAGGCAAGTGTTCTTGCTCCTTGAAGTGAAGGTGGGGTGTTCGAGATGAGGTCCATCCGATGCCTCCACAGTGGAAACCCTAGCTACTTATATAGGCGGCCAGGGTCCTCTTCCCCCGAAATGTTTAGGCGGGAAGGGATACCACAACAGCCATTTTGAGCGGGAACACAAGGACGTTCCTATCCTAACAAAAGCGGTCTTCGCCTGCAAAGAGATCAGACAATGACGCGGTGGTGGGCTCGGTGGTGACATCCTCCCTGTCGTCCTTGCGGTCTTCGGTCTTGTTGCATCGAAGGGGAAACCTTTGCCTCGCCCCTCGGGAACCTGCGCCTGCGTTGTCTCCTTTGCACCCAAATGGCAACTCCACCACTCGCACCCGCTGGCACCCGCTCGTGCGGTGCATCACTGCTCGCGTCACTGCCTCCTCCTGAGGCAGGCTTGGCCTTGAGTTCTCTGCCCCTCCGGAGTAGCCTAGACAAGGCCGCTCCTGAGAGGGTCTTGGTGTCGTTCTCCTCGCGAGGCTTAGCCCCCTGGCGAGGGTCTTGAGCAGCTGCTCGATCAGCTGGGCCGTATGAGGCCGTAGTAGGAGCGTGTCGCGGGCCGCAGGCAGGCATGTCTGGGTACCCTGGTTCCCAGGACGGCGACATGTCGTTTGATCAACTCTTTGTCCTGCAGATTTATACTGAGATGTATTTGATACGTCTCCAACGTATCTATAATTTTTGATTGTTCCATGCTATTATTTATGATGTTTTGGATGTTGAATGGGCTTTGTTATACACTTTTATATTATTTTTGGGACTAACCTATTAACCCAAAGGCCTAGTCCAGATTGCTGTTTTTTGCATGTTTCAGGGTTTTACAGAAAAGGAATATCAAACAGAGTCCAAACGGAATGAAACCTTCGGGAGAGATATTTTTGGAGCAAAATACACACGGGAGACTTGAGAACCACGGAGTAGGGCTGGCGTGGCGTCCACGAGGGTGGGGGGTGCGCCCCCCCTATAGGGCGCGCCCCCTACCTTGTGGGCACCCCGTCTGCCCCCCGGTGCCCTCCTTCCTCCTATATATACCTATGTACCCCGAAACCATCAGAACAACAGAGAAAATCCTAGTTCCACCACCGCAACCTTCTGTTCCCGTGAGATCCCATCTCGGGGCCTGTTCCGGAGCTCCGCCAGAGGGGGGATCTTCCACGGAGTGCTTCTACATCATCATCATCGCCTCACCATGAGTTGTGAGTAGTTTACCACAGACCTTCGGGTCCATAGCTAGTATCTAGATGGCTTCTTCTCTCTCTTTGGATCTCAATACCAAGTTCTCCTCGGTCTTCGAGGAGATCTATTCGATGTAATCTCTTTTTGCGGTGTGTTTGTCGAGATCCGATGAATTGTGGGTTTATGATCAAGATTATCTATGAGAAATATTTGGTTCTTTTCTGAACTCTTATGTATGATTATAATATCCTTGCAAGTCTCTTCGAATTATTGGTTTGGTTTGGCCTACTAGATCTATAGTTCTTGCAATGGGAGAAGTGCTTGGCTTTGGGTTCAATCTTGCGGTGTCCTTTCCCAGTGACAGTAGGGGCAGCAAGGCACATATTGTATTGTTGCCATCGAGGATAAAAAGATGGGGTTTATATCACCATGTTTGAGTTTATCCCTCTACATCATGTCATCTTGCTTAAGGTGTTACTCTGTTCTTATGAACTTAATACTCTAGATGCATGCTGGATAGCGGTCGATGCGTGGAGTAATAGTAGCAGATGCAGAATCGTTTCGGTCTACTTGTCTCGGACGTGATGCCTATATATAATGATCATGCCTAGATAGTCTCATAATTATTTGCTTTTCTATCAATTGCTCGACAGTAATTTGTTTACCCGCCGTAGAATATCGCTATCATGAGAGAAGCCACTAGAGAACACTATGCCCCCCGGGTCTATTCTCAACATATCAATCTACAATCTACCTTACTTTTCGGCTTTTACTTTCTGTTCTTATATCCAAAAATACCAAAAATATCAAACTATCATCTCTATCAGATCTCACTTTCGTAAGTGACCGTAAAGGGATTGACAACCCCTTATTGCGTTGGCTGTGAAGTTCTTATTTGTTTGTGCAGGTGCGAGGGACTCGCGCATGGTCTCCTACTGGATTGATACCTTGGTTCTCAAAAACTGAGGGAAATACTTATGCTACTGTGCTACATCACCCTTTCCTCTTCGGGAATACAACGCAAGCTCAAGAAGTAGCAAGAAGAATTTCTGGCGCCGTTGCCGGGGAGGCATACGCAAAAGTCATATACCAAATACCTATCACAAACCCTTATCCTTCGCATTACATTATTTGCCTCTTGTTTTCCTCTCCCCCACTTCACCCTTGCCGTTTTATTTGCCCTTCTTCTGCCGTGTGTTTATCGTCCGCTTGCTTCTTGTTTGCTTGTGTGTTGGATTGCTTGCTTGTCACTATGGCTCAGAACAATACCAAATTATGTGACTTCTCCAATACCAACAATAATGATTTTATTAGCACTCCGATTGATCGTATTACCGATGCGGAATCTTGTGTGATCAATGCTGCTCTGTTGAATCTTGTCATGAAAGATCAATTTTCCGCCCTTCCTAGTGAAGATGCCGCTACCCATCTAAACAACTTTGTTGATTTGTGTGATATGCAAAAGAAAACGGATACAGACAACGATATTGTTAAATTGAAGTTATTTCCGTTTTCACTTAGAGATCGTGCTAAAACTTGGTTTTCCTCTTTGCCTAGAATAGTATTGATTTGTGGAATAAATGCAAAGATGCTTTTATCTCTAAGTATTTCCCTCCTGCTAAGATCATCTCTCTTAGAAACGATATTATGAATTTTAAGCAACTAGATCATGAGCATGTTGCACAAGCTTGGGAGAGAATGAAATTAATGATACGTAATTGCCCTACACATGGTTTGAACTTATGGATGATTATTCAAAACTTTTATGCTGGCTTGAATTTTGCTTCTAGAAATCTTTTAGATTCAGCCGCAGGAGGCACTTTCATGGAAACTACCTTAGGAGAAGCTACCAAACTACTAGATAATACTATGGTTAATTATTCTCAATGGCACACCGAAAGATCTACTAGTAAAAAAGTGCATGCTATTGAAGAGATTAGTGTTTTGAGTGGAAAGATTGATGAACTTATGAAATTATTTGCTGCTAAGAGTGCTTCTTCTGATCCTAATGATATGCCTTTATCCACGTTGATTGAAAATAATAATGAATCTTTGGATGTGAATTTTGTTGGTAGGAATAGTTTTGGTAACAATGCTTATAGAGGAAACTTTAATCCTAGGCCTTTTCCTAGTAATTCCTCTAATAATTATGGTAATTCCTACTACAACTCTTATGGAAAGATGCCTTCTGAATTTGAAACTAGTGTTAAGGAGTTTATGAATTCGCAAAAGAATTTCAATGCTTTGCTTGAAGAAAAATTGCTTAAGATTGATGAATTGGCTAGAAGTGTGGATAGAATTACTCTTGATGTTGATTCTTTGAAGCTTAGATCTATCCCACCTAAGCATGATATCAATGAGTCTCTCGAAACTATGAGAATTTCCATTGATGAATGCAAAGAAAGGACCGCTAGGATGCGTGCTAAAAGAGAGAATTATATAAAGGTGTGTTCTTCTAGTTATCATGAAAATAAAGTTGAAGATCTGAAAGTTATTGATGTGTCTCCTATTAGATCCTTGTTTTCTAGTATGAATCTCGATAAAGATAGGACTGGAGATGAGTCTACTTTAAGGTGTCCCAATGATTTCGAGTTTTTAGATCTTGATGCTAAAATTGTTAAAAGTGGGAGTGAAGAAATTAAAACTTTGCATAGTGATGAACCCACAACCTTGGATTTCAAGGGATTCAATTATGATAATTGCTCTTTGATTGATTGTATTTCCTTGTTGCAATCCGTACTAAACACTCCGCATGCTTATAGTCAAAATAAAGCTTTTACCAAACACATAGTTGATGCTTTGTTGCAATCTTATGAATAAAAACTTGAATTAGAAGTTTCTATCCCTAGAAAGCTTTATGATGAGTGGGAACCTACTATTAAAATAAAAATAAAATACCATGAGTGCTTTGCTTTGTGTGATTTGGATGCAACTGTCTCCACTATCCCCAAAACTTTGTGTGATTTGCTAGGTTTCCATGAGCTTCATGATTGTTCTTTAAATTTGCTTCTTGCGGATTCCACTATTAAGAAACCTATGGGAAGGATTAATGATGTTCTTATTGTTGCCAATAGGAAGTATGTGCCCATAGATTTCATTGTTCTTGATATAGATTGCAATCCTTTATGTCCTATTATTCTTGGTAGACCTTTCCTTAGAACGATTGGTGCAATAATTGATATGAAGGAAGGAAATATTAGATTCCAATTTCCGTTAAGGAAAGGCATGGAACACTTTCCTAGAAATAAAAACAAATTACCATATGAATCTATTATGAGAGCCACTTATGGATTGCCTTCCAAAGATAGCAATACCTAGATCTATCCATGTATCATGCCTAGCTAGGGGCGTAAAACGATAGCTCCTGTTGGGTGGCAACCCAATTTTATATTTTTTGTTTTTGCTTCTGTTTAGGAATAAATATTGCATCTAGATTCTGTTTAGATGTGTTTTTGTGTTTTAATTAGTGTTTGTTCCAAGTAGAACCTTTGGGAAGACTTGTGTGAAGTTTATATGATCTTGCTGTGAAAAAACAGAATCGTTAGCGCTCGCTAGAATGGTCACCAGATTTTACTGGAGCGTGCCATTTAGTTGATTATTTTTTAATATTATTAATAGACAAATTACTCAAGTTTACCAATTTATTTAAATTTTTTTGGAGTTACAGAAGTATGCGAAAGTTACAGATTACTACAGACTGTTCTGTTTTTGATAGATTTTATTTTCTGTGTGTTGTTTGCTTATTTCAATGCATCTATGAGTAGTATTGGAGGATATGAATCATAGAGAAGTTGGAATACAATAGGTTTAACACCAATATAAACAAAGAATGAATTCATTGAAGTACCTTTGAGTAGTGGTTTGTTTTCTTATACTAACGGAGCTCACGAGATTTTGGTCTAAGTTTTGTGTTGTGAAGTTTTCAAGTTTTGAGTATTGCTTTGATGGACTATGGAATAAAGAGTGGCAAGAGCATAAGCTTGGGGATTCCCAAGGAACCCCAAGGTAAAATTCAAGGACAACCAAGAGCCTAAGCTTGGGGATGCCCCGGGAAGGCATCCCCTCTTTCGTCTTCATCCATCGGTAACTATACTCGGAGCTATATTTTTTTTCACCACATGATATGTGTTTTACTTGGAGCGTCATGCATAATTTGAGTCTTAGCTTGTTAGTTTGCCACGATTATCCTTGCTGGACACACCTTTTAGAGAGAGTTAAATATGGCCTAGGAATTGATAGAACACTCTAGTGCTTCACTTATATCTTTTAGAGCACGGTGGTGATTATATTTTGTAGAAATTGTTGATCTCTCATGCTTCACTTATATCCTTTTCAGAGTCTATTAAAACAGCATGGTAATGTGCTTTGGCTATGAAACTAGCCTTCACATGATAGACATCCAATATCAATGTAGTAAAAACTTTCACACTAAGTGCATTGAATATGATGAGAAGTTGGATGCTTGATAATTGTTTTGAGATATGAGGATAATGATATAAGAGTCATGCTAGTGGAGTTATTATGAAATTGAGAAATGCTTGTGTTAATGTTAGTGATTCCAGTATCATGCACGTATGGTGAACCGCTATGTGACGAAGTTAGAGCATGAGGTATTTGTAGAGTGTCAACCTTTGTGTGGAGGTCGGGGGCGCACGATGGTTAACTCCTACCAACCTCCCCCCTAGGAGCATGCGTTGATTCCTTTATTTTGATGACTCGTAAATTTTTGCAATAAGTATATGAGTTCTTATGACTAATGTTGAGTCCATGGATATTACACACTCTTACCCTTCCACCGTTGCTAGCCTCTCTTGTACCGCGCAACTTTCGCCGGTACCCTACACCCACTATATATCCTTCCTCAAAATAGCCACCATATATCTTCCTCAAAACAGCCACCATATCTACCTATCATGGCATTCCCATAGCCATTCTGAGATATATTGCCATGCAACTTTCCACCATTCCGTTCATATGACACGCTTCATATTGTCATATTGCCATGCATGATCATGTAGTTGACATCGTATTTGTGGCAAAGCCACCATCATAATTTTTCATACATCTCACTCTTGATTCATTGCTCATCCCGGTACACCGCCGGAGGCATTCATATAGGTCATACTTTGTTCTAGTATTGAGTTGTAATTAAATGAAAGGGTGAAGATCATCATTATTAGAGCATTGTCCCGTGTGAGTAAAGGCTAAATCAAGAAAACCCCTCCAAAAAAAAAAGAAAGGCAAAAAAGGCCCAAAAAAGGAAAAAAAAAGAAAAGAAAAAGGGACAATTGCTACTATCTTTTTCCACACTTGTGCTTCAAAGTAGCACCATGTTCTTCATGATAGATAGTCTCATGTTTAGTCACTTTCATATACTAGTGGGAATTTTCATTATAGAACTTGGCTTGCATATTCCAACAATGGGCTTCCTCAAATGCCCTAGGTCTTCATGAGCAAGCAAGTTGGATGCACACCCACTTAGTTTCTTTTGTTGAGCTTTCATACATTTTTAGCTCTAGTGTATCCGTTGCATGGCAATCCCTACTCACCCACATTGATATCTATTGATGGGCATCTCCATAGCCCGTTGATACGCCTAGTTGATGTGAGACTATCTCCCTCCTTTTTGTCTTCTCCACAACCACCCCTCTATTCCACATAGTGCTATGTCCATGGCTCACGCTCATGTATTGCGTGAAAGCTGAAAGGTTTGAAAGAATAGAGTATGAAAACAAGTGCTTGGCTGAAACCGGGGTTGTGCATGATATGAATATTTTGTGTGATGAAGAGGGAGCATAGCCAGACTATATGATTTTGTAGGGATAACTTTCTTTAGCCATAGTATTTTGAGAAGACATGATTGCTTTGTTAGTATGCTTGAAGTATTATTATTTCTTATGTCAATATAGACTTTTGTCTTGAATCTTTCAGATCTGAACATTCATGCCACAATTAAGAGAATTACATTGAAAAACTATGTTGGTTAGCATTCCACATCAAAAATTCTGTTTTTATCATTTACCTACTCGAGGACGAGCAGGAATTAAGCTTGGGGATGCTTGATACGTCTCCAACGTATCTATAATTTTTGATTGTTCCATGCCATTATTTATGATGTTTTTGATGTTTAATGGGCTTTGTTATACACTTTTATATTATTTTTGGGACTAACCTATTAACCCAAAGGCCCAGTCCAGATTGCTGTTTTTGCCTGTTTAAAGGTTTTACAGAAAATGAATATCAAACGGAGTCGAAACGGAATGAAACCTTCGGGAGAGATATTTTTGGAGCAAAATACGCATGGGAGACTTGAGAACCACAAAGTAGGACTGATGTGGGCATGCCCCCCTATAGGGCGCGCCCCCTTCCTCGTGGGCACCCCGTCTGGCCCCCGGTGCCCTCCTTCCTCCTATATATACCTACGTACCCCGAAACAATCAGAACAACAGAGAAAACCCTAGTTCCACCGCCGCAACCTTCTGTTCCCGTGAGATCCCATCTTGGGGCCTGTTCCGGAGCTCCGCCGGAGGGAGGATCTTCCACGGAGTGCTTCTACATCATCATCATTGCCTCACCATGAGTTGTGAGTAGTTTACCACAGACCTTTGGGTCCATAGCTAGTATCTAGATGGCTTCTTCTCTCTCTTTGGATCTCAATACCAAGTTCTCCTCGGTCTTCGAGGAGATCTATTCGATGTAATCTCTTTTTGCGGTGTGTTTGTCGAGATCCGATGGATTGTGGGTTTATGATCAAGATTATCTATGAGAAATATTTGGTTCTTTTCTGAACTCTTTATGTATGATTATAATATCCTTGCAAGTCTCTTCGAATTATTGGTTTGGTTTGGCCTACTAGATCTATAGATCTTGCAATGGGAATAGTGCTTGGCTTTGGGTTCAATCTTGCGGTGTCCTTTCCCAGTGACAGTAAGGGCAGCAAGGCACGTATTGTATTGTTGCCATCGAGGATAAAAAGATGGGGTTTATATCACTATGTTTGAGTTTGTCCCTCTACATCATGTCATCTTGCTTAAGGCGTTATTCTGTTCTTATGAACTTAATACTCTAGATGCATGCTGGATAGCGGTCAACGTGTGGATTAATAGTAGTAGATGCAGAATCATTTCGGTCTAGTTGTCTCGGACGTGATGCCTATATATAATGATCATGCCTAGATAGTCTCATAATTATTCGCTTTTCTATCAATTGCTCGACAGTAATTTGTTTACCTGCCGTAGAATATCGCTATCATGAGAGAAGCCATTAGAGAACACTATGGCCCCCGGATCTATTCTCAACATATCAATCTACAATCTACTTTACTTTTCGGCTTTTACTTTCTATTCTTATATCCAAAAATACCAAAAATATCAAACTATCATCTCTATCAGATCTCACTTTCGTAAGTGACCGTAAAGGGATTGACAACCCCTTATCGCGTTGGCTGCGAAGTTCTTATTTGTTTGTGCAGGTGCGAGGGACTCGCGCGTGGTCTCCTACTGGATTGGTACCTTGGTTCTCAAAAGCCGAGGGAAATACTTACGCTACTGTGCTGCATCACCCTTTCCTCTTCGAGGGAATACAACGCAAGCTCGAGAAGTAGCAGTATTCGGTGCCCAACGGAGAGCAAGTCCAGGAGGGAGTGGAAGGTGTCGACGAGGTCACTGACTGGAGGTCTGATGAAGAGACCGACGAGGAAAGTGAGGACTCAATTAGTGGTGATGAGGTCGAATCGCCGCCTCGCATTGAGAGGCGCTCCAAGCTGACACACGATCGAGAATGTGTGCGCGTCGAGACATCTCCCTCAGGTACTCAGGTAAAGAAACGCACTCCGACGACTTCACCTAATCCGACTGAGAAGGCCCCTAAGCATCTTAAGGTTGCGCCTTCAAAGCCTTGGAAGGCCCTGCCTAAGATCAAAGTGGACGTTCTGATTGCTTCCACGTGAGTGTCATTCTTCTCTGTTCTTCTCTTGTTTGAGAGAAATCATATGCATCTTGTCGATTCATCTTGCTTCTGGGACCTCTATGGAGATTGACAAGGGCCACAATGACGAGGAGACTGCGGATGTGGCCACTTCCAACGCAGGTATAGCTCCTCGGCCGTGTCTTTACTTTGTTGATCGCTCTGTCAGTCGACTGAGTGCTCTTCTTGGTCCAATATTTCACAGCACCACCCAATGTTATCGAGCTGCCGGATGATGATGATGATGAGTATGTAGAAGTGCCTCGGAGGAACACAGGAAGGAGAGCCAGGAAGGTGCCTGCTGCTTCAGACGCTCAGCAACAGGGCAACACAGTTCGGGCTGCTATTTCTTTTGCCGTTCCTGCGTTGGCTGATCATCCTTCGGCGCCAACTGCCCAAGTTCTTGCCTCGCCTGTGCAACCCCAAGCTTCGGATCCTCTGGCTGCTCCGACTGCTCCATCATCTTCGCTCTTTGCTACCCACCATGTCCCGAAGGACCCAGTGAATGCAGCTAAGGAAGCTACTCGTCAATCAGGTCTGATGATGGAATAGACGAGGGTAGCGTGCGAGGATAGCATTTCTGCTTATAATGCCAGTTCAGCTCTTCGGACTAACGTCCAAGTGAGTCCTTTTCCGACTGAGTTCTCTTCCGACTGGTTGTTGTTCTGCTAGGATATTCTACCTGAAAACCACTGCTTTGTTCGTAAGATGATGTCCGTGGATGAGCGTTTGAAACCTTTACTGGACGTCTATCATGAGACTGTCCTTGGTTCATTCACCCACTGGGTGTTCTAGCTTCTGCTATGTAAGTCTTGTATTTCAATCTGCTCGGTTGTGTCGATTGAACCAGTGGGGGCATGCAGAGTGCACCCACTGGATGTAGTCCCCGAGACCATGGTGAATTGCGGGCAGTCGGCTGTGGTCTACGAACGAATGTTGTTGCTTTTTCTTGTAGTCTTTCCACTTGTGCTGGACGGATCGAGTCGAGTGGGAACCGGTGGGGGCACGCCAAGTGCACCCACTGGGTGTAGTCCCCGATACCGTGGTCGACTGCGGGCAGTCGACCGTGGTCTGAGAACGAATGTTTTTTTGAACTCCTTCCACTCGTGCTGGACCGATCGAGTTGAGTGGGAACCAGTGGGGCCATGCCAAGTGCACCCACTGGGTGTAGTCGATCCCCGAGGCTACTGTTGAGTGTTTGACTCGGCAGCAGTCTTAGAGCTATTTTGGTATAGTAATTCAATCTCTACACCTTATCAATTGGAAGCAACTGCCTTTATCCTTGTCGATTGACTTGTCTTTTTGTTGACTGCGGAAATCTTGCGAGTTCGGGACTCAATTCGCGGAACTTGAGAAGAAGCAGATCCAACTCAATATCGACCTGGGGCTGGCCTGGGAGAACTTGTAGAAAGCCAAAGATGAAGCATCTGGTATGAAAGGTACAAAGCCTGTCGACTATATTTGAATGAACGTGTATAGTGAAAAACCGACCACTTCAGGCTCATCTGACGAGCGTTATCTCTTATAGATCGAATGAAGCAAGCTTTGGAGCAGAAGGATCTCGACTTGGCAGCGGCGCAGTAGAAGGCGCAGGAGAAGACCGAACTTGCTGACCAGAAGCTGGCTTCAATCGGCAAGTTGGAAGAAGAAAATGCTAATCTGAAGATTGCCCTTGACGAAGCCAACAAAGAAGTGAAGCGACTGAAGAAGGGTAAGCTGGCTCCGGACGACAAAGTTCGAGGTTTCACCCAGAAGAGGGACGAGCTGGAGACTTATCTGGGAGGACTCACCAAAAAGATGTTTCTCATGCTTGAAGGTATCCTCCTTTGTCCGACTGATTCATAACTATTGACTCGCCATCCAACTTTCGGCTCACCATATCTCTGTATGTGCAGAATTTTGCCAAAACTTCAAGGAAGAGACTGGACGGATCGAGACGGGTCTGGACCCCGCCAATTCACTTGTCAAGGATGAAGTTGCGATGAACGTACTGCGGCTGGAATCTCGCCTTGCCAGCGTCACTGGTTATCTTGCACGACTGAAGGTGGTGATGTCGCGGATCGACACGGCGCTCTGGCGGGGAATGGTGCTCGAAAATGACCTTGAGTCTCTGATGACTCAGCTTAATGAGATCCCCGGTCGAGTGTGGGAATGGAAGAAGTCGCCTGCTAGGTGTGGTGCTGACGTGGCTCTATCTCTGGTCTGTGTCCATTGTAAGGATGCCAAGGAAGAGAAGCTGGCGGCTCTCAAGGTCGCCAACACCAAGAACTTTTAATTCCAGTCATTCATGGAGAGTTTCATCGACGCTGCCACCCCCATTGCTGACGGAATCGACCTGGACGAATTTGTTGAGCCTGCAAGCCCTCCTCCTCCTGAGGAGTGAACAAACTATATGCCCTGATTCAATTTGCCTCGGAATGCCGAGTGGTTTTGTAACCATTAAACTCTTTCAGGCCTGATGCCAGAGTACTTCTGCCCGAACCTTGCGGGACTTATCTAAACTTGGTTTTCTTTGGAATATGATTGATTTGCTTCTGCAGCTTTCTGACCTTTCGATTCCGAGTGGACCTTGGTACTTCACTAGGAACATACACTTTACTTGTGGTGCAGCTTGGAGAACAAAGGTAAATTGTACTTATGGCGCAGCTCGAAGAGCGAAGGTACGTTGTACTTATGGCGCAGCTCAGAGAGCAAAGGTACGTTGTACTGATTGCGCAACTTGGAGTGCTACCAAGTCCATGAGTGAGAGGGTTGTTCATCACTCATAGCATTTGCGAAACTTAGGCAAGTACGAGGTTGGAGCTACGCCCCCGAGTGAGAGGGTTGCTCTTCACTCGGAGTATTTTGTGAAACTTAGGCGAGTATGGGGTCGCAGCTAAGCCCCCAAGTGATAGGATTGCTCTTCACTTTGAGTGTTTTGTGAAACTTAGGCGAGCACGGGGTCGCAACTAAGCCCCCGAGTGAGAGGATTGCTCTTCACTTGGAGTGTTTTGTTGAACTTAGGCGAGCACGGGGTCGCAGCTAAGCCCCCGAGTGAGAGGATTGCTCTTCACTCAGAGTGTTTTGTAAAACTTAGGCGAGTACGGGGTCGCAACTAAGCCCCG
>LR738710.1:69523670-69536902 GCA_902687465.1 Secale cereale
GCCCCCGAGTGAGAGGATTGCTCTTCACGCGGAGTGTTTTGTTGAACTTAGGTGAGTACGGGGTCGTAGCTAAGCCCCCCGAGTGAGAGGATTGCTCTTTGCTCGGTGTATTTTGTAAAACTTAGGCGAGTACGGGGTCGCAGCTAAGCCCCTGATTGAGAGGATTGCTCTTCACTCGAAGTGTTTTGTAAAACTTAGGCGAGTACGGGGTCGTAGCTAGCCCCTGAGTGAGAGCATTTCTCTTCACTCGAAGTGTTTTTGAAACTTTGGCGAATCGGATTCGCTGCTAAGCCACCCACTGGGGGATTTCAACACATGTGCTTTTGGAACAACAATCATTATGATACTGCCAAAAACTTGTCTTTGCTAAGTAAAATGAAGGATTCTTATTACAACTCATATCTTCGAGTGTTTTAAGTGTAAAACCGGCGGAGCAGATCCGCATTCCATGACCGTGGCTCGTCTATTTTCTTGTCCATGTTGTAGAGGTGATACGCCCCGTTGTGGAGCACTTTGGTGATGATGAAGGGACCCTCCCAGGCCGGAGCGAGCTTGTGAGGTCGTTTCTAATGTACTCGGAGTACAAGATCTCCTTCCTGGAATGCTCGGCCTCGGACATTGCGGGCATGGAATCGACGTAGGTCTTGTTGATCTATGGTCGACCAAATCAGAGCCATCTCGCGCTCTTCCTCCAAGAGGTCGATTGCATCTTGGTGTGCCTGTTCAGCTACAGCTTCTGAGAAGAGTTCCACCCGGGGAGCGTTGTGCAACAAGTCACCCAGAAATACAGCCTCAGCACCATATACCATGACGAAGGGGGTCCGATCAGTCGACCGGTTTGGAGTTGTTCTCAGTTCCCACAAAACAGATGGCAACTAATACATCTCCAACGTATCTATAACTTTTGATTGTTCCATGCTATTATATTATCCTTCTAGGATGTTTTATGGACTTTTATATGCACTTTTATATGATTTTTGGGACTAACCTATTAACCCAGAGCCCAGTGACAATTTATGTTTTTTCCTTGTTTTTGAGTTTTACAAAAAAAGGAATATCAAACGGAGTCCAATTGACGTGCCAATTTTTGATGATTTTTTATGGACCAAAAGAAGCCCCCGTAGTAAAAGAGTTGGGCCAGGAGAGTCATGGGCTACCCACGAGGGTGGGGGCGCGCCCACCCCCCATGGGCGCGCCCCCTATCTCGTGGACAGCCCGGAGACCCCCCTGACTTGTGCCCTAGGCCAAAAAATCCTATAAATACAGAAACCTCTAGAAAATAACCTAGATCGGGAGTTCCGCCGCCGAAAGCCTCTGTTGCCACCGAATACCAATCTAGACCCGTTATGGCACCCCGCCAGAGGGGGGAATCCCTCTCCGGCGGACATCTTCATCATCCCGATGCTCTCCATGACGAGGAGGGAGTAGTGCACCCTCGGGGTTGAGGGTATGTATGAGTAGCTATGTGTTTGATCTCTCTCTCTCTCTCTCTCTCTCTCTCTCTCTCTCTCTCTCTCTCTCTCGTGTTCTTGAGATGACACGATCTTGATGTATCGCGAGCTTTGCTACTATAGTTGGATCTTATTATGCTTCTCCCCCTCTACTTTCTTATAATGGATTGAGTTTTCCCTTTGGAGTTATCTTATCGAATTGAGTCTTTAAGTATTTGAGAACACTTGATGTATGTCTTGCGTGGGATACCCGTGGTGACAATGGGGTATTCTATTGATTCACTTGATGTATGTTTTGGTGATCAACTTGCGGGTTCCGTGACCTTGGAAATCTATGCATAGAAGTTGGCACACGTTTTCGTCTTGACTCTCCGGTAGAAACTTTGGGGCACTCTTTGAAGTACTTTGTGTTGGTTTGAATAGATGAATCTAAGATTGTGTGATGCATATCGTCTAATCATGCCCATGGATACTTGAGGTGACAATGGATTATCTAGGTGACATTAGGATTTTGGTTGATTTGTGTCTTAAGGTGTTATTCTAGTACGAACTCTATGATAGATCGAACGGAAAGACTAGCTTCATGTTATTTTACTACGGACTCTTTTTAATTGATCGATCAAAAAGAATAACTTTGAGGTTTGTTTTCGTACCCTACCATAATCTCTTCGTTTATTCTCCGCTATTAGTGACTTTGGAGTGATTCTTTATTGCATGTTGAGGGATAGTTATATGATCCAGTTATGTTATTATTGCTGAGACAACTTGCACTTGTGAAAGTATGAACCCTAGGCCTTGTTTCAAAGCATTTCAACACCGTTTATGCTCACGTTTACCACTTGCTACCTTGCTATTTTTATATTTTCTTATTACAAAAACCTATATCTACCATCCATATTGCACTTGTATCACCATCTCTTCACCGAACTAGTGCACCTATACAATTTACAATTGTATTGGGTGTGTTAGGGACACAAGAGACTCTTTGTTATTTGGTTGCAGGGTTGTTTGAGAGAGACCATATTCATCCTACACCTCCCACGGATTGATAAACCTTAGGTCATCCACTTGAGGGAAATTTGCTACTGTCCTACAAACCTCTGCAATTGGAGGCCCAACAACGTCTACAAGAAGAAGGTTGTCTAGTAGCCATCAAGCTCTTTTCTGGCGCCGTTGCCGGGGAGGTGAGTGCTTGAAGGTATATCTTTAGATCTTGCAATCGAATCTTTTAGTTTCTTGTTTTATCACTAGTTTAGTTTATAAAAGAAAACTACAAAAAATGGAATTAAGGTTACCTCATATGCTTCATCTTTTTAATATCTTTTGTGAAAATGATGGGAAGGAAAATTGTGCTCAAGTACTAGAAGAAGAATTACATAGAATGCTTGGTGTAAAATATGTGCATGATGATCATGATTGCAATATTGTTAGTATGAATTCTTTGAATACCCATGATGCTAATTATATGCAAAGCCACAAGCTTGGGGAAGCTATGGTTGATGAAGATGATATTTTTAGTCCCCCAAGTTTTGATGAGCAAATTTATTATGATGAAATCATGCCTCCTATTTATGATGATTATTGTGATGACTTCTATGCTATAAAGAATAAAGATAACCATGAAACTTGTCATCACCATTTTTCAATTGGATTATGCTTCACATGATAGTTATTTTGTTGAATTTGCTCCCACTACTATTGATGAGAATAATTTTTCTTATGTGGAGAGTAGTAAAATTTCTATGCAAGTAGATCATGAAAAGAATGCTTTATGTGCTGGTTATATGGTTGAATTCATTCATGATGCTACTGAAAATTATTATGAGAGAGGATCATATGCTTCTACATATTGCAATAATATCAAGTTTCCTCGCTATGTATTGAAAGTTTTGAAGCTATGCTTGCTTTGCCTTCCTATGCTAGTTGATTATCGGTCCCATAGGTTGTTTGCTCACAAAATCGCTATGCATAGGAAGTGGGTTAGGCTTAAATGCGTTAGTTGTATTCTTCATGATGCTCTCTTTATGTTTCAATCCTTATCTTTTATGCGAGCATCATTGAAATCATCATGCCTAGCTAGGGGCGTCAAACAATAGCGCTTGTTGGGAGGCAACCTAACTTTGTTTTTGCTTCTGTTTAGGAATAAATATTGCATCTAGCTTCTGTTTAGATGTGGTTTTGTGTTTTAATTATTGTTTGTGCCAAGTAGAACCTTTGGGAAGACTTGTGTGAAGTTTATGCGATCATGGTGTAAAAAAACAGAAACTTTAGAGCTCACGAGATTAGCTACCATTTTTTACTGGAGAGTGCTTTTTAGTTGATTATTTTTGTAGATGATTAGTAGAAAAATTCCTCATGGTCACCAATTTATTTCGGAATTTTTAGAGTTACAGAAGTATTCGAAAGTTACAGATTGCTACAGACTGTTCTGTTTTCGACAGATTCTGTTTTCTATGTGTTGTTTGCTTATTCTGATTAATCTATTAGTAGTATCAGAGGGTATGAACCATAGAGAAGTTGGAATACAGTAGATATTACACCAATATGAATTTAGAATGAGTTCACAACGGTACCTAAGTGGTGGTTTTATTTTCTTATACTAATGGAGCTTATGAGTTTTCTGTTGAGTTTTGTGTTGTGAAGTTTTCAGGTTTTGGGTAAAGATTCGATGGACTATGGAATAAGGAGTGGCAAGAGCCTAAGCTTGGGGATGCCCAAGGCACCCCAAGGTAAAATTCAAGGACAACCAAGAGCCTAAGATTGGGGATGCTCCGGGAAGGCATCCCCTCCTTCGTCTTCGTCTATCGGTAACTTTACTCGATGCTATATTTTTATTCACCACATGTATGTGTTTTGCTTGGGGCGTCTGTGACGCCCGGATAATCAAGCTACAGTAAACCTATACTAATGATGCCACGTCACCGTGGTTACTGTCGATAAACTCACGTTAGTTTAAAACCAATTCAAATTCAAATTTGAATTAAAGTCAAACGATAAAATTATTCAAATGTTTAAACTAAAATGTTCGGGTCGTGCCAACTAATGCATAGGTGATCATGTTGGAGAAACCACATTTTTATCGAGTGTTTGAATGTCCTAAAATAGTTAAAACACTAGCCAAACAATTAGTGAAATGCCTTTTACAAATAATTAAAATATTAAACTAATTTATTTTGTTGCCCAAACTTATGTGGGAGTGGCATACTTATTAACACTAAAATTGGAACTGCCTTTATAATTTACAAAATTAAAATAAATGGGGAACTGAAATAAACAGAAAAGAATTTGAAAAGAAAAGGAAAAACGAGCAAACAGAAAAAAACTGAAAAGGGAGAAGCCCCCCCCCCACCGGGCCAACTGGCCCAGGTGGCCAACTGGCCCACCAGGCCCAACCGGCCACCCCCTGTCCATAACCCCCCCGAGCAACCGAACCCTAGACCGAACCCCCACCCACTCGCTCTCTCCTCCCTCCCTCGTTCTGATTCGGGATCGAACCCGATCCCGTCGCTCCCTGGCCGCACCGCCGGCGAGCACGCTCCCGCCCCGACCCCGCTCGCCGCCGGCGCCGAACGCCGCCGCCCGGAGTCCCCCTCTCGCTGGAGCCACGCCGTTCGACTGCTTCCTCACCGGACCTCCTTGACCACCCCCTCGACGCACGCTGCCAAGTCCCTGCACCCCCCTCATGAGCCTCCCCACTCTCTCCACGACCCCGTCGCCGAATCCCTGCCTCACGCACGGCCGCCGCCCCCACGCGCCGCTGGCCGCCACCCCTTTTTCTCACCACCGCGCGGCCGCGAGCCCCCCCCGCCGGGCCCTCACCGTGGCCAACCCGCACCCAGGCTGCGCGCCCGCCCCGGCAGCCTCGTCGCCGTCCGCCGTCCGCCGATGCGCCAACCGCGCCTAGCTCCTCGCCAAAGGCCGCCGCCCCGCGCCCGCTTCTCTCTCCGGCCGCCCCCGCGTCCTGCGACGCCGCCCCCAGCGCCCCGGCCTGGCCACGCCAGCGCCTCACCGCCCGCGGCCTTCACGGCTTATCCTGGCCGCCGCCGCAGCGGCGCATCCCGTCGCTCCCCTGGGCCGCGCCCGGCGCCCTCAGGCCGCCCTGGCCGGCGCCCAGGGCAGAGCCCCCCCCCCCGTGGCCAAGGCCTCCTCGGCCGGCGTCCAGGGCCGGCGCCCCGCCGTGCTCGGGTCCGTGCTGCCTCGAGCACGGGCGCCCACGCCCGAACCAGCGCCCGCAAACCCGCCCCGTTTAGGCCTCCTGGGCCACTGCCAGGGTGGCCCCGCACCCCAGAAAAAAAAAAGGTTTTTAAAAATAATAATAAAATAAATAAATAAATAAATAAATATATTAATTAATTGATTTATTAAAAAATTAATTAAGTTAATTAATCACCTTTAGATTAATCTAATCATTAATTAACCTAATCTGTAATTAACTAAAACCTAATTAATCTAACTAAATTATTAGTTAGATTACAGTCAATGACACGCGGGTCCCACGCTTCAGGTTGACCAGTCAACCACGCTGACATCAGTGCTGATGTCATAAATCATTTTTCGAATTAATTTAATTAATATTAAATTCCAGAAATTAATAAAAACTTTAGAAAATCATATCTTTTAAACCGTAACTCGGATGAAAAAGTTTTATACATGAAAGTTACTCAGAACAACGAGACGAATCCGAATACGCAGCCCGTTTGTCCGCCACACCTCTCTATCATACCGAACGTGCAACATTCCCCCTCCGTTTCATCTGCCCGAAAACGCGAAACACCGGGAATACTTTCTCGTATGTTTTTCATCCTTGCCAGTATCACCTCCTACTGCGTTAGGTCACACGTAGCACCGCGTATTTCCATGTTATGCTTTGTGTGCTATTGTTTGCTCTGTTATTTATTTGTTTTCCCTTCGTTGCTTATTTTCGGTAGACTCCGATACTGTGATAGACCCCGAGACCATTGATGCTTCGGTGTTCGACTACGGCTACGCTTCCGAAGATTCCTTTCGTCTGCAGGGCTTCCAGGCAAGCCCCCCCCTTTGATCACCAGATATCGCCTATTCCTCTTTCTAGTGCTTGCATTAGAGTAGTGTAGCATGATACTGTTCGGTTACTCCTATCCTGTTGCATAGCCTGTCATTGCTGCTACAACTGTTGATACCTGTACCCGACATCCTAATGCTTAGTATAGGATGCTAGTATTCCATCAGTGGCCCTACATTCTAGTCCGTCTGCCATGCTATTCTATTGGGCCGTGATCACTCGGGTGGTGATCACGGGCATATACTATATACATACTTTACATACACTTGATGATGATTCGGAGATGGGGGCTAAAGGGGCAGGTGGTTCCACCCAGGTAGTGGTGGGCCTGGGTTCCCGACAGCCCCCTGATGGTTACTTTGTGGCGGAGCGACAGGGCAGGTTGCGACCACCTAGGAGACAGGTGGGCCTGGTCCTGGTCGTTGTCCGCGTTTATTTCATAATAACACGTTTAACGGGATCTTGGTATTTGATCTGAGTCTGGCCATTTGGTCTATACGCACTAATCAGCTGCGTGGGAACAGTTATGGGCACTCGACATCGTGGTATCAGCCGAAGCCTTTTTGACGTCAGCGACTTTGCGGCGCGCGCCGGATTGGACTGGAAAGCCTACTCTGGTATTAGGAGAGGCTAGGTCTGCTTACCGGCCACGTACGCAACGTGCAGGTGTGCGTTGGGCGATGGGCCCGGACCCCTGCGCGCCTAGGACTTAGACCGGCGTGCTGACCTCTCTGCTGTGCTTAGGTAGGGCTGCGACGTGTTGATCTTCCGAGGCCGGGCATGACCCTGGAAAGTGTGTCCGGCCAAATGGGATCAAGCGTGCTGGGTTATGTGGTGCACCCCTGCAGGGAAGTTAATCTATTCGAATAGCCGTGTCCCTCGGTAAAAGGATGACCCGGAGTTGTACTCTGACCTCATGACAACTAGAACCGGATACTTAATAAAACACACCCTTACAAGTGCCAGATATAACTCGGTGGTTGCTCTCTCACAGGGTGACGAGGGGAGGATCACTGGGTAGGTTTATGCTATACGATGTTACTTGGTGAACTTACCATCTATTCCCTTCTACTGCTTCAAGACGGAGGCTGCCAGAAGCGAGGATACTTGTTACTTCCAGCTCTCTCTTCTTCTGCTGCAAGATGGACGTTGCGAGAAGCGTAGTCTTCGTTTGGATTAGCTATCCCCCTCTTATTCCGGCATTCTGCAGTTTAGCCCACAGATATTACCCCCTTACACATATATCATTGCATATGTAGTGTAGATCCTTGCTTGCGAGTACTTTGGATGAGTACTCACGGTTGCTTTGCTCCCCCTTTTTCCCCCTTCTGTTCCTTCTTCTCGGATGATGCAACCAGGTGGTGGAGGCCAGGACCCAGAGGATCCCGAGGATGTTTGTACGTGAAGATCGGTTTCGAGGAGTAGTTAGGAGGTCCCAGGCAGGAGGCCTTGCCTTTTCGATCGTTGTTAATTTTGTGCTAGCCTTCTTAAGGCAATCTTGTTTAACTTATGTCTGTACTCAGATATTGTTGCTTCCGCTGACTCTTGTGTTTTCGAGCTATGTATTCGAGCCCTCGAGGCCCCTGGCTTGTAATATAAAGCTTGTATTTATTTAATTTGTGTCTAGAGTTGTGTTGTGATATCTTCCAGTGAGTCCCTGATCTTGGTCGTACACATTTGCGTGCATGATTAGTGTACGGACAAATCGGGGGCGTCACAAGTTGGTATCAGAGCCGACTGCCTGTAGGAATCCCCCTTTCCAACTCCTTGGCCGAAGTTGAGTCTAGTCTTTGAAAAACAAATTTACTAACTTGTTGTGTGGCTTACGGGCCCACAACACCATTGGGTGGTATTAGGATCTTTTACTCCTCGTCTATACTCTGGGACTCTTATCTCTCTTCTATTCGGGATAAATGATTTTTGCTAAATCTAACATTAGGATCTCGTTATCACTTTCACCCGAGAGTGCCTTATGATCGATGATCGTCTGCTGCACCAGAAGACCCTGAAGATACTCCCCGTTGTTAACCCGAGAACTTGTGCTCATCACCTTTGCAATTCACTGTCACCGATATATCCCTATGGATATCTGCATGCACTTGCCATTCTCATGATCATTCCTCGTCGCTCTTGTTATTACAAGAGGCCTCGAAATATTCTCCGTTGTCCCGAGAATCCTTTGAGTTTACTGTCTCGCAGTTTTATTTCGCATGAAAACCCTTACGATTATTTCCTCACATTTCTCGAGGATCCGTTCTTCTCAATTGTTCGCGTGTCTCACAATATTCTCCGAAATACTTTTCGATCTTTTGAAAATCCTCTGCAGCATGTTACTCTTGAAATTCTTGCCTGCTTGCATTATGGTTAATTCCATATGGCTAGTAGTCTTTGTTAACATCCCTTGTCTTAGCCATTTTGAGCCTATTGATTCAATGTGTGCGTATGCACGCAGTCATCAGGTTATCCTTTTTAAAATTATCTTTCCGGCTCAGACGTCATTCTGGACATGAGTTGGTTCTCGACAATTCAGACCTTTATTCATTGTCCAACTAAGTGTTTTCAACTTATCCATCCTTGATCAGAGCGTCTGCTTCTGATCCTTCGTTTTGGAAACCATAATTTCTTTCTATTTAAGTTTCATACTAATCAGGTGATTCTTGAATCTGATGCCTCTGCATTCTTCTTCTTCCTCTGAGTGAGTACCGATACTCACATCAGCTTCGTTGTGGATCGCTCGATCCTTTGTTGAAATATTATCCGACAGTGTCCTTCGTATACAAAAAAAATAAACCTCGAGAAGTTCTGTCCCTGATACATAATGCCTTGGGTAAGTTGTATCCTCTGCTTGGCCAACCATGCTCTGCTTTCGAGCTGGTGTATTTACTTTTGAAAACTTGTGGTATATGTTACTAAGATGCCCGATGGGTTCAACATATGCCTTCCCTTAATCCGTGAGAACCCGAAAGTTTTCACAAGTCATACTCTTCCGGTGTCCCACCAAATGAAATTCCAACACTACAGTTTTATCAAAGCAAGAGGTAAATGAAACGTATGCATTGGAGAAATGGGAGTCGACCTTGAGCTTTTGTTCATGCCCATGGAAACGATGTAGAACGTCTCTGGAGCTTCTTGCAAAATGATTTTGTTTCTAAATAATTCTTTCGGTATCAATAAATTTGATCCCTTGCAGTTATGGTTCCGACCATGCTGTCCTTATTCAATATATCTGGAATAAATCCATTCCAGGCCTCGTCAATTATTGACAAGGTTACAGTATCTACTGTCATAGGTCAATGACCTAGTTCAACTTCTATCGTGTTCTACCTTCAAGTTTTACCCTCTGATATCTCGAGGATATCATGCCTTTGCACTACGCCTTTTGAACTTTTGATGAAGTAATACCTTTGCTTGTCGTAAACACTCTACGGGTTCTAGGTTGCCGTCAACCGAGGACACCGTTTAGTATATCTAATCCGCCCTAAAAATTCAACACCCCTAGTAGATGTTACTGGGAAATTTTTAAACTCAATCTGGTTTTATTCCTAGACTATCGGGTACATCCCTTGTCTAGCTATCTTTTACTGTGCTACCTCGTCCTTCTCTGGTGCACGAATTCTTCAGTGTGTGAGCACGACTTACGTTGAGCTTTCAACATCATGTTGCTTGTCTTGAAAGGCAACTTTGGTTCCGATGCTTGCATCTTATATACTGATCCTATAACTTGACACTTCGTCATTCCCTTGCTTGTTGCCATTGTTGTTTGATTGCATCCTCTTGAAACCTCCCGGCAAATGTGTCGGATCACCTTCAACACTTTGACTTCTTCCGAGATGTCAACTGAGTTCATGATGAGAAATACCCTCCTTGCCCTTGATGATTTTTGTTATCATCGACAACACCCTTGACTTCCTTTCATCGCGAGCTTGTCCATGTTATGGATGCAACTTGCTATCCAGCTTGTATTCTATTTTGCCTTGAAGTATTATTGTCATTATGTCCAGAATGTTGTGAGGATTGCTCCACCTCTTATAAATTCTCGGTCTGATGCTACTTCTCACCATCACCATTCTTCATTGGTCCCCGTGTTGTTTTTAACCGGGATACCAATATGCCAGCGATGCTGCTTGAGTTCTGTACTTCTAGCAACTCTATTGCTTTGAAGATAACGATCAATAGTTCATTCTTGGACTGTTGGTTATTGAATCGTCACTCTAACATTGATCTTGCCACCTAAGGTCATATTTCGGGCACACCTTTCAACAAATGATTAATGGTGTATGTTTTCCTCGAGCATACAACATTATATCATTTGAGTTGACAAGTGTCATCTTCTTGTTCACATTATTGTGGAAATCCATCCGTTTGGAATTCTCGGTGAATTGTCGCTGAGCCCATCAGCCACCTCCTCATCCTCTCCTTGGTTTAATGATGAACTATTGTTTCGGGAACCCGCTCCCATAGTTCATTTCCCGAGAATCTTGCAATGTCATTTCGACGATTTGTGTTGCACCTTCTCTTCTCGAACATCGTGAGTCTGAGGTATCATGACACCAATCGGATCTGACTATCAGTCAGATATGATGGTTGGGACAACTTTCCAGTAGTTATAATGTTGGTCCTTTGATGACCCGGTAATGTGATGTCATGCCTAGCACCCCTGACTGGAGGACCTATCATTATATTTTCTTTTGCAAGGATAACTATTCTTCTAGGAGGAAATTGTAAGACTTATTCTATAAGTTGTTCCTGATGAATCCCTTGTGTATCCAAGTCCGACCTTTGCTTCAAGACCATACCAATGCTATCTCGAAGCATGTCTATGGTACTCCGATTTTCGACAAGGGCATTCGAAGCCCAATGCTAAATGTTTCTTGGTCAGTTATCCAAACACCGTTGTATGGGTAACATCTTGTTTAATCCTTGCCTCTTTATCTGAATGGTTGGGTACTTGCCCTCCTACCCTGTATGTCATGTTCTGCTTGTCAATGGGAAGGATATACTCCTAATAATTGTGTGTAATCACAATTTTCCTTTCCATTTGTTTGTTTAACCTTTCTTTGATCTACATATAATCTAAGCAGTAATAATTTTCTCCTTATGTAAACACCTTGGTGTACAACTCTGATAGTAAGACCTTGATTCTATTGGTGATAACGTCCCGGTACTGCCGCTGGACGAGAACTTTGCCTACCGGTCCGCCTCGTTTCAACGAGCAGGACAATGGTTCTCTTTGTTCCCCGTCCTTGGTACCGACATTGTTGCCAACTTAGCTGACAGACTATTCTCTGACATGCCTTGCTTTCTGTGCAAGATGTCATCACCCTTCCTACTTTCAACCCACATGGTGGGCCCATAACCCACAGATCCATTGGATCGAAACCTCACTCTCTTGTACAACCCTAATTCTAATGTATACTTTGCACTTGGCTTCGTGTGTAATTCACGAGCTAAATTCTACCATGTTTCATCCTGATATCAAACACCATATTATTCTCGTTGTTCAAGCCCCCATTCCAGCTTCTATCTAGGCATCGAATGATTGCCTACCCATTTGAAACTTTGGTACCATCGCTTAATGTTCTCAATGCATTCACTGAAATACTACTCGTAGGGTACTTCGTATATCACTTTCTGAATTCGTCGTCGGATGCACAGACTTCGTGGAGATACGTTCCTTCAAAAAAAATTTCCCCTGGTCGCGTTCGTAGGGCGATGGAGATCCCGAAGAAAGGATGACGTCTTGATCACGATGACTTGAAGCAGAGAAATGGGGACTTCAACGAAAGGGGTCAACCTCTTCGAAAGGGCAGCCAAGACCGAGAAGACTCGTTAGATTGCGCTACCAGCACCCCCCCTTACTACACTGCTTAAATCTCGGGACGAGATTTCTTGTAGTGGAGGAGAATTGTGACGCCCGGATAATCAAGCTACAGTAAACCTATACTAATGATGCCACGTCACCGCGGTTACTGTCGATAAACTCACGTTAGTTTAAAACCAATTCAAATTCAAATTTGAATTAAAGTCAAACGATAAAATTATTCAAATGTTTAAACTAAAATGTTCGGGTCGTGCCAACTAATGCATAGGTGATCATGTTGGAGAAACCACATTTTTATCGAGTGTTTGAATGTCCTAAAATAGTTAAAACACTAGCCAAACAATTAGTGAAATGCCTTTTACAAATAATTAAAATATTAAACTAATTTATTTTGTTGCCGAAACTTATGTGGGAGTGGCATACTTATTAACACTAAAATTGGAACTGCCTTTATAATTTACAAAATTAAAATAAATGGGGAACTGAAATAAACAGAAAAGAATTTGAAAAGAAAAGGAAAAACGAGCAAACAGAAAAAAACTGAAAAGGGAGAAGCCCCCACCCCCCCCCACCGGGCCAACTGGCCCAGGTGGCCAACCGGCCCACCAGGCCCAACCGGCCACCCCCTGTCCATAACCCCCCCGAGCAACCGAACCCTAGACCGAACCCCCACCCACTCGCTCTCTCCTCCCTCCCTCGTTCTGATTCGGGATCGAACCCGATCCCGTCGCCCCCTGGCCGCACCGCCGGCGAGCACGCTCCCGCCCCGACCCCGCTCGTCGCCGGCGCCAAACGCCGCCGCCCAGAGTCCCCCTCTCGCTGGAGCCACGCCGTTCGACTGCTTCCTCGCCGGACCTCCTCGACCACCCCCTCGACGCACGCTGCCAAGTCCCTGCACCCCACTCGTGAGCCTCCCCAC
>LR738710.1:69537082-69660461 GCA_902687465.1 Secale cereale
CCCCCCCCGCCGTGACCAAGGCCTCCTCGGCCGGCGTCCAGGGCCGGCGCCCCGCCGTGCTCGGGTCCGTGCTGCCTCGAGCACGGGCGCCCACGCCCGAACCAGCGCCCGCAAACCCGCCCCGTTTAGGCCTCCTGGGCCACTGCCAGGGTGGCCCCGCACCCCAGAACAAAAAAAGGTTTTAAAAAATAATAAAAATAAAAATAAATAAATATATTAATTAATTGATTTATTAACAAATTAATTAAGTTAATTAATCACCTTTAGATTAATCTAATCATTAATTAACCTAATTTGTAATTAACTAAAACCTAATTAATCTAACTAAATTATTAGTTAGATTACAGTCAATGACACGCGGGTCCCACGCTTCAGGTTGACCAGTCAACCACGCTGACATCAGTGCTGATGTCATAAATCATTTTTCGAATTAATTTAATTAATATTAAATTCCAGAAATTAATAAAAACTTTAGAAAATCATATCTTTTAAACCGTAACTCGGATGAAAAAGTTTTATACATGAAAGTTACTCAAAGCAACGAGACGAATCCGAATACACAGCCCGTTTGTCCGCCACACCTCTCTATCATATCGAACGTGAAACATTCCCCCTCCGTTTCATCTGCCCGAAAACGCGAAACACCGGGAATACTTTCTTGGATGTTTTTCATCCTTGCCAGTATCACCTCCTACTGCGTTAGGTCACACGTAGCACCGCGTATTTCCATGTTATGCTTTGTGTGCTATTGTTTGCTCTGTTATTTATTTGTTTTCCCTTCGTTGCTTATTTTCGGTAGACTCCGATACTGTGATAGACCCCGAGACCATTGATGCTTCGGTGTTCGACTACGGCTACGCTTCCGAAGATTCCTTTCGTTTGCAGGGCTTCCAGGCAAGCCCCCCCTTTGATCACCAGATATCGCCTATTCCTCTTTCTACTGCTTGCATTAGAGTAGTGTAGCATGTTACTGTTCGGTTACTCCTATCCTGTTGCATAGCCTGTCATTGCTGCTACAACTGTTGATACCTGTACCCGACATCCTAATGCTTAGTATAGGATGCTAGTATTCCATCAGTGGCCCTACATTCTTGTCCGTCTGCCATGCTATTCTATTGGGCCGTGATCACTCGGGTGGTGATCACGGGCATATACTATATACATACTTTACATACACTTGATGATGATTCGGAGATGGGGGCTGAAGGGGCAGGTGGTTCCACCCAGGTAGTGGTGGGCCTGGGTTCCCGACAGCCCCCTGATGGTTACTTTGTGGCGGAGCGACAGGGCAGGTTGCGACCACCTAGGAGACAGGTGGGCCTGGCCCTGGTCGTTGTCCGCGTTTATTTCATAATAACACGTTCAACGGGATCTTGGTATTTGATCTGAGTCTGGCCATTTGGTCTATACGCACTAATCAGCTGCGTGGGAACAGTTATGGGCACTCGACGTCGTGGTATCAGCCGAAGCCTTTTTGACGTCAGCGACTTAGCGGCGCGCGCCGGATTGGACTGGAAAGCCTACTCTGGTATTAGGAGAGGCTAGGTCTGCTTACCGGCCGCGTACGCAATGTGCAGGTGTGCGTTGGGCGATGGGCCCGGACCCCTGCGCGCCTAGGACTTAGACCGGCGTGCTGACCTCTCTGCTGTGCTTAGGTAGGGCTGCGACGTGTTGATCTTCCGAGGCCGGGCATGACCCTGGAAAGTGTGTCCGGCCAAATGGAATCAAGCGTGCTGGGTTATGTGGTGCACCCCTGCAGGGAAGTTAATCTATTCGAATAGCCGTGTCCCTCGGTAAAAGGACGACCCGGAGTTGTACTCTGACCTCATGACAACTAGAACCGGATACTTAATAAAACACACCCTTACAAGTGCCAGATATAACTCGGTGGTTGCTCTCTCATAGGGTGACGAGGGAAGGATCACTGGGTAGGTTTATGCTATACGATGTTACTTGGTGAACTTACCATCTATTCCCTTCTACTGCTTCAAGACGGAGGCTGCCAGAAGCGAGGATACTTGTTACTTCTAGCTCTCTCTTCTTCTGCTGCAAGATGGACGTTGCGAGAAGCGTAGTCTTCGTTTGGATTAGCTATCCCCCTCTTATTCCGGCATTCTGCAGTTTAGCCCACAGATATTACCCCCTTACACAGATATCATTGCATATGTAGTGTAGATCCTTGCTTGCGAGTACTTTGGATGAGTACTCACGGTTGCTTTGCTCCCCCTTTTCCCCCCTTCTGTTCCTTCTTCTCGGATGATGCAACCAGGTGGTGGAGGCCAGGACCCAGAGGATCCCGAGGATGTTTGTACGTGAAGATCGGTTTCGAGGAGTAGTTAGGAGGCCCCAGGCAGGAGGCCTTGCCTTTTCGATCGTTGTTAATTTTGTGCTAGCCTTCTTAAGGCAATCTTGTTTAACTTATGTTTGTCCTCAGATATTGTTACTTCCGCTGACTCTTGTGTTTTCGAGCTATGTATTCGAGCCCTCGAGGCCCCTGGCTTGTAATATAAAGCTTGTATTTATTTAATTTGTGTCTAGAGTTGTGTTGTGATATCTTCCAGTGAGTCCCTGATCTTGGTCGTACAAATTTGCGTGCATGATTAGTGTACGGACAAATCGGGGGCGTCACAAGTTGGTATCAGAGCTGACTGCCTGTAGGAATCCCCCTTTCCAACTCCTTGGCCGAAGTTGAGTCTAGTCTTTGAAAAACAAATTTACTAACTTGTTGTGTGGCTTACGGGCCCACAACACCATTGGGTGGTATTAGGATCTTTTACTCCTCGTCTATACTCTGGGACTCTTATCTCTCTTCTATTAGGGATAAATGATTTTTGCTAAATCTAACATTAGGATCTCGTTATCACTTTCACCCGGAGAGTGCCTTATGATCGATGATCGTCTGCTGCACCAGAAGACCCTGAAGATACTCCCCGTTGTTAACCCGAGAACTTGTGCTCATCACCTTTGCAATTCACTGTCACCGATATATCCCTATGGATATCTGCATGCACTTGCCATTCTCATGATCATTCCTCGTTGCTCTTATTATTACAAGAGGCCTCGAAATATTCTCCGTTGTCCCGAGAATCCTTTGAGTTTACTGTCTTGCAGTTTTATTTCGCAATTCATTCATACATGTCACTCTTGATTCATTGCACATCCCGGTACACCGCCGGAGGCACTCACATAGAGTCATATTTTTTTCTAGCTTCGAGTTGTAATCTTTGAGTTGTAAGTAAATAAGAAGTGTGATGATCTTCATTATTAGAGCATTGTCTCGTGTGAGGAAACAAAAAAAAAGAGAGAGAAAGGCCAAATAAAAAAAGGAGATCGCCCAAAAAAGGGGGGGGGGGCTAAAAAAAGCCCCTCCAAAAAAATGAGACAAGGGACAATGCTACTATCCTTTTCCACACTTGTGCTTCAAAGTAGCACCATAATCTTCATGATAGAGAGTCTCTTGTTTTGTCACTTTCATATACTAGTGGGAATTTTCATTATAGAACTTGGCTTGCATATTCCCACGATGGGCTTCCTCAAAATGCCCTAGGTCTTCATGAGAAAGCAAGTTGGATGCACACCCACTTAGTTTCTTTTGTTGAGCTTTCATACACTTATAGCTCTAGTGCATCCGTTGCATGGCAGTCCTTACTCACTCACATTGATATCTATTGATGGGCATCTCCATAGCCCATTGATACGCCTAGTTGATGTTAGACTATCTTCTTCTTTTGTCTTCTCCACAACCACCACTCTATTCCACACAGTGCTATATCCATGGCTCACGCTCATGTATTGCGTGAAAGCTGAGAAGTTTGAAAAAATTTAAGTATGAGGTAATTGCTTGGATGAAACCGGGGTTGTGCATGATATGAATATCTTGTGTGATGAAGAGGGAGCATAGTCATACTATATGATTTTGTAGGGATAACTTTCTTTGGCCATGTTATTTTGAGAAGACATGATTGCTTTGTTAGTATTCTTGAAGTATTATTATTCTTATGTCAATATAGACTTTTGTCTTGAATCTTTCAGATCTGAACATTCATGCCACAATAAATAGAATTACATTGAGAATTATGTTGGTTAGCATTCCACATCAAAAATTCTGTTTTAATCATTTACCTACTCGAGGACGAGCAGGAAGTAAGCTTGGGGATGCTTGATACGTCTCCAACGTATCTATAATTTTTTATTGTTCCATGCTATTATATTATCCTTCTAGGATGTTTTATGGGCTTTTATATACACTTTTATATGATTTTCGGGACTAACCTATTAACCCAGAGCCCAGTGCCAGTTTATGTTTTCCCCTTGTTTTTGAGTTTTACAGAAAAGGAATATCAAACGGAGTCCAATTGACGTGCCGATTTTTGATGATTTTTATGGACCAAAAGAAGCCCCCGTAGTAAAAGAGTTGGGCCAGGAGAGTTACGGGCTGCCCACGAGGGTGGGGGGCGCGCCCCCCTATCTCGTGGACAGCCCGGAGACCCCCTGACTTCTGCCCTACGCCAAAAAATCCTATAAATACAGAAACCTCCAGAAAATGACCTAGATCGGGAGTTCCGCCGCCGAAAGCCTCTGTTGCCACCGAAAACCAATCTAGACCCGTTCTGCTACCCTGCTGGAGGGGGGAATCCCTCTCTGGTGGCCATCTTCATCATCCCGACGCTCTCCATGACGAGGAGGGAGTAGTCCACCCTCGGGGCTGAGGGTATGTACTAGTAGCTATGTGTTTGATCTCTCTCTCTCTCTCTCTCTCGTGTTCTTGAGATGGCACGATCTTGATGTATCGCGAGATTTGCTACTATAGTTGGATATTATGATGCTTCTCCCCATCTACTTTCTTGTAATGGATTGAGTTTTCCCTATGGAGTTATCTTATCGGATTGAGTCTTTAAGGATTTGAGAACACTTGATGTATGTCTTGCGTGGGATACCCGTGGTGACAATGGGGTATTCTATTGATTCACTTGCTGTATGTTTTGGTGATCAACTTGCGGGTTCCATGACCTTGGGAATCTATGCATAGGAGTTGGCACACGTTTTCGTCTTGACTCTCTGGTAGAAATTTGGGGCACTCTTTGAAGTACTTTGTCTTGGTTTGAATAGATGAATCTGAGATTGTGTGATGCATATCGTATAATCATGCCCACGGATACTTGAAGTGACAATGGAGTATCTAGGTGACATTAGGGTTTTGGATTATTTGTGTCTTAAGGTGTTATTCTAGTACGAACTCTATGATAGATCGAACGGAAAGAATAGCTTTGTGTTATTTTACTACGGACTCTTGAATAGATCGATCAGAAAGAATAACTTGAGGTGGTTTGTACCCTACCATAATCTCTTCGTTTGTTCTCCGCTATTAGTGAATTTGGAGTGACTCTTTGTTGCATGTTGAGGGATAGTTATATGATCTAGTTATGTTATTATTGTTGAGAGAACTTCCACTAGTGAAATTATGAACCCTAGGCCTTGTTTCAAAGCATTGCAACACGGTTTATGCTCACATTTACCACTTGCTACCTTGCTGTTTTTATATTTTCTTATTACAAAAACCTATATCTACCATCCATATTGCACTTGTATCACCATCTCTTCGCCAAACTAGTGCACCTATACAATTTACCATTGTATTGGGTGTGTTGTTGACACAAGAGACTCTTTGTTATTTGGTTGCAGTGTTGTTTGAGAGAGACCATCTTCATCCTACGCCTCCCACGGATTGATAAACCTTAGGTCATCCACTTGAGGGAAATTTGCTACTGTCCTACAAACCTCTGCACTTGGAGGCCCAACAACGTCTACAAGAAGAAGATTGTGTAGTAGACATCAACAACTCAGTCACCCAAGCCCCATCAACATGCTTGATACCGCGCATCACCCGTGGTTTCAGCCCTGGAAGGATCAAGCCATTTGCCCTTTCTGCCTTCCCATTCGACTACCGATGCGGAACGGATGTGTACTCGACTCGAGTGCCCTGGGAAGTACAGTATGCCCTGAATTCATCCGAATCAAAGTTGGAGCCATTATCCGTGATAATGCTTTGAGGGACTCCATATCTGAATACCAGTTCTATGATGAAACTGGCGGCGGTGCTTGCACCGAGGTTCTTGATAGGCTTGGCTTCGATCCATTTGGTGAACTTGTCGACTGCCATAAGAAAATGAGTGAAACCGCTTCTGCCAGTCTTGAAGGGCCCTACCATGTCTAATCCCCAAACATCAAACGGCCAGACCAACGGGATAGTCTTCAAGGCAAACACAGGCTTGTGGGACATGTTCGAGTAAAACTGACAGCCTTCACACTTGTCGACTATATCTTTCGCCATCTCATTTGCTCGTGGCCAGTAGAATCCGGCTCGATATGCTTTGGCAACAATGGTCTGAGAGGACGCATTGTGACCACATGTCCCCGAGTGGATCTCATTCAAAATCATTCGAACTTCCTACGGGGTAATGCAATGCTGGGCGACTCCCATGACACTCTCTCTGTAAAGTCGCCCTTGTATCACCGTGAAGGCTTTGGATCGACGGACAATTTGGCGAGCTTCATATTCATCCTCTGGGAGTTCCTGCCTGAGCAGGTACGCGATATATGGCACTGTCCAGTCGGGAGTGATCACAAAAACCTCCATTATCAAGTCGACTAAAGTTGGGACTTCGATCTCAGTCAGGTTGTTTGCACTTATTGGTTGCAGGGGCTCTTCCGTGAAGGGGTCTTCCTGGACTGATGGGGTGTGGAGATGTTCCAAGAACACATTACTGGGGATAGGTTTCCGATTAGAACCTATCTTCACCAGATCATCAACAAGTTGATTCTTGATTCTAGGCATATGGTGGAGGTCCAACTCTTCAAACTTCTTCTCCAACTTTCTCACAGCATTCCAATAACCGGTCATCGCTGGGCTCCTAACATCCCACTCCTTCATCACTTGATTGACCACTAAGTCTGAGTCACCGTATACCATCAGGCGACGGACGCCGAGTGAGATGACCATATGCAAGCCATACAAAAGTGCCTCATACGCATCTTCATTGTTCAAAGAATCAAAGTGAATTTGGAGGACATAGCTGAGCTTGTCACCTCTGGGGGACACCAAAACCACACCTGCACCAGATCCACTCAGCATCTTGGATCCATCAAAAAACATAGTCCAATGACCCGACTGATCTTGAGTCGGTTGTTCTTGTTCAATCCACTCGACAAAGAAATCGGCTATTGCCTGAGACTTGATTGCTTTCTTTTCTTCGAACTTGATATCTAACAGAAGGAGTTCAATCGCCCATTTAGCCACTCGACCGGTTGCGTCCTGATTTATCAGAATTTCAGATAACGGAGCGTTGCTAACGACTAAAATTGAGTGATCTGAGAAGTAATGCGCAACTTTCTTGGCGGTCAAGTAGATCCCATACACAAGCTTATGATAATGCGGGTATCTCTTCTTAGATGGAGTCAAGACCTCAGAAATGTAGTAGACTGGGCGTTGAACTTTGTAGGCCTTGCCCTCTTCTTCTCGCTTGACCTTGAGCATTGTGCTGACAACTTGTTCAGTGGTTGCGATATATAATAACATAGGCTCTTTGCTGACTGGGGCAGCAAGTACCGGCTGGGTCGAAAGCAGGGCTTTGAGCTCCTCAAACGCTGCTTCAGCTTCAGGATTCCACTCGAACTTGTCAGACATCTTCATGGGTCGGTAAAGAGGTAATGCCTTTTCACCGAGACGTGAGATGAGACGACTCAATGCAGCCAAGCAACCAGTAAGCTTCTGAATGTCATGCACACGCACAGGGCGTTTCATTCGGAGGATTGCGCTGACCTTTTCTGGGTTTGCGTCGATTCTCCGTTCGGAAACGAGAAAACCGAGTAACTTTCCGCCTGGGACTCCGAATGTGCACTTCGACAGGTTGAGCTTGATATCATAACTTCTTAAGTTTGCAAATGTTTCAGCGAGGTCAGCCAGTAGGTCGGAACCTTTACGTGACTTGACCACAATGTCGTCCATGTACGCTTCCACATTCCGACTGATTTACTTCAGCAGACACTTCTGAGTCATGCGCATGAATGTCGTGCCAGCATTCTTGAGTCCAAAGGGCATGGTAACGTAACAGAAACACCTGAATGGGGTGATGAAGGCTATTTTTATTTCGTCGGTCCCAAATAGCCGGATCTGATGGTACCCGGAATATGCTTCCAGAAAGGGCAAACGCTCACACCCCGCAGTCGAGTCGACAATTTGATCGATGCGGAGGAGTGGGAGGTGATCTTTCGTCAAGACCGATTGATATGTTTGAAATAAATGCACATGCGGAGTGACTTGTTCTTCTTGGGGACCATGACAACATTGGCGAGCCACTATCTCGCAGATGAACTCAGCTGCCAGAAGCCGAGCCACCTCTTTGCCAATCGCTTTCCTCTTCTCCATGGCGGATCGACGGAGATGCTCTTTGACAGGTTTTGCCTTAGGATCGACTCGCAAACGGTGCTCAGCTCGTCCCCTGGGTACACCCGGCATGTTGGATGGTTTCCATGCAAAGATGTTCCAGTTCTCACGGAGGAGCTGGATCAGCGCTTCTTCCTATTTGCTATCAAGTGTTGTCGAGATATGGGTCGGAGCGGCATTGGGGTTAGTCGGATGAATATGCACAGGCTTCGTTTCTTCGGCCGACTGAAATGCTGACTTGGAAGCAGGTTTCCCGGCTCGCAACAAAACACTCGGATGTGTGTTCTTCTGGTACTCTTCCATCTCTACTGTCGCCATATGCTCATCATCAATTTTTGAGCCCTTCTGAAAGCACTCTTCTGCTTTCTGCCGATCTCCAATGACTGTGATCATGCCCTTGGGGCCTGGCATTTTAGTTTGAGGTACACATAGCACGGTCGAGCCATGAAACGGGCATATGCGGGTCTGCCCAGGATAGCATGGTAACCACTGTGGAAATCCACCACCTCAAACGTCAACTTTTCCTTGCGATAATTGTTCGAGTCGCCAAAAACCACATCAAGTGTGATCTGACCGAGTGAGTCGGCTTTCTTCCCGGGGATGACTCCGTGGTACCTCATGTTGCTCTCACTCAGCTTGGACATCAGAATGCCCATCCCACGGAGGGTCTCAGTGTAGAAAATATTCAGGCCACTGCCACCATCCATGAGAACCTTGGTCAATCGCGTGCCGTCAACAACTGGGTCGACCACCAACACTTGCCACCCAAGGGTAGCTATGTGCGCCAGATGGTCGGACTGGTCGAATGTAATGGGAGTCTTCGACCACTTCAAGTATGTCGTTGTTGCCGGAGCAACCATGTTGACTTCCCTATTGATGACTTTCAGTCAACTCTTCTTCTGGACGTTAGCAAAAATCATCAAGGTGGAGTTGATATGGGGGTAACCTCCATCTTCTTCTTTGTCTTCATCATCCTCAGACTCCCTCTCCTTCTCATTGGGCTGGCCCTTTTGGAAGCTCTAAATCAGGAGTCGACACTGTCGAGTGGTATGCTTGGGGTAAATGAAATTCCCCTCTTCATCCTTTTTGGTGTGTATATGGCACGGCAAATCAAGCACATCATTTCCTACTTGATCCTTCACTTTCTTGGGGATCCAGGGGCCTTTCGGTTTCCCTTTGTTCTCCCCCTGGTTCACGACTACAGCCTCTCCAGGAGCTGCGGTTTCTCCCCCTGGTTGCGCTTTGGTTTCCGATTGGAATTTACATCATCTTGGGCGACTGGTTTCTTGCCGCTACGGAGTCGGTCCGCTTCCTCGCCGTTAGTGTACCGACTGGCTATCTCCATCATTCAAGTCAGAGACATGTCTCCTGTCCGACCGAATTTCAGGTTTAGCTCTCTGTATTATACGCCCTCTTTAAAGGCACAGACAACCTGATGCTCGGACACATTCTCCACTGTATGATGAAGAGTGGTCCACCTCTGGATGTAATCTCTCAAAGTTACATTCGACTTTTGGATGCAATGTTGCAATTCCGCCAGCCCGGCCGGTCGCTTGCATGTCCCTTCAAAGGTCCTAACAAACACTCGGACTAGTTCTTCCCAACTGAATATGCTATTTGGAGCCAGTTGATTCAACCAAGCTCTGGCCGAGCCTTCTAGCATCAAAGGGAGGTGCTTCATGGCTACATCATCATTGCCACCACCAATCTACACAGCCACTCGGTAATCTTCTAGCCAATTGTCTGGCTTCGACTCACCGGTGAACTTGCTCACTCCCGCTGCCAACCTGAAGTTGGGAGGTATCTCAGTGGCCCTCATGGCTCTGCTGAAACACTCGGGTCCAGAAACGTGTACTCTACTGCCACTCGGACGGTCTATGTCCTGCCCTTCTCTGTGTGCCCGGTTCATGTCGACCAGACCTTGCACAAGAATTGAACTTGCATCAAATCCGGGCACTCTGGGGTTTACTGGGGGCCTTCGCTCGTCACCATGCGGGCCTCTGCATCGTACTATCGAGGCGCATACGACTCGTTCCCTCGAGGCGGCGTAGGCACTCGACGACGATCATCACGGTCGAGTCAACGATCGTACTAATCATAGTTCCGACCCAGATGTTGCTCTTGGCGGTTTCCGCGACCCTCACGCCGCGGGGGCGATCTTGTGCTGTGAGCTGACAAGACTGTGTCCGCCGCTACGGACCTGCTGTGAATCATGTTGAGCGATTGAGAAACGACTGAATTTTGTTCGCCCGCTGCTCGGAGCAGCGCTCAAATCTGCAGCAAACCTCTTCCAGCTTCTGATTGGGATGGCTGGATTGACTCTACAATACGGGCCACTGCAGCAAGATTTTGAATCGGAGTGCGGTATACCTGGGGCTCAGGAGGAAACAATTGTCATTGTCGTCGACTGGATTCGGGAATCAGTCGGCGGGCATGATTGTCGAGTGCGCGTTGAAGGTTCTCCAAGCACGCATGCTCGGCCACGGTGGCCACGCATGTGGCCTCCAGAGCCCGAGCCTCAGGAGACTCTCCCAGGATGGGGGTCTGAAGTGCTTCGGTGTTGCGGCGGTGCAGCTCCTCTCTTTGCTCTGCAGCGAGGGCCTGAGGCACATACCCACCATGATCGGACGACTGACCATCGTCGCTGCCGCTGCCATCACTGCGAGGGTACCCAAGCGGACTGCGCCGAGAGCCGACCATGAGGACCTCCGCCGCGGGGTCGCTGCTCCCGCACTCTGAAAGTGTATCTACGGAGCCAGTCGACCGGCCCGTAGTGGTACTCGTCGGGCTCAATTGCCGCGACTTGGGGGATGGCCGATTGGCGAGCCACCGCGTGCTTGACCCACCGCTGGAGCCGCGACCGACCGGACCGCCTGTGGCGGCGTGTAGCGGGGAGAGCAGATGACGAGGGAGCCGACCGATACTGGGTCGATGGCTGTCGGAGAAGGACGCCACAGGCACTCGCGCGAAAGTGCGCCGCCCCGCGAACGGGAAGTGCCTCGACGTCGAGGGGGGCCTCTTGAAGCCAGGCGGAGTCGTCGGCGATGAAAACGAGCGCGTTGAGTCGGATCTCGCGGCTCAAAGCCAGACCACCGCCAGAAACCATACTGATGAAGATTAGATAAAAACTTGCAACCTCACCGGAAGTCGCTAAGACACCTGCCCCACGGTGGGCACTAACTGTCGTGGTACTAGGCCTGATAGTGAGAGTAGGGGGTACGTAGGAGGAGGCAAGGTCCTAGCTACGGCAAGATTGTACACACGAGTTTTATGAGTTCAGGCCCCTCTCGGAGGAGGTAAAATCCCTATGTCTCGGTGCCCGGAGGCTGTCGACTGGAATATGGGTGTGTGTGTTTTATAGGGGGTGCGAACCCTTGTACCGGAGGAGGGGGTGGCTTATATAGAGTGCGCCAGGACCCCAGCCGCCCCATGTTACAGAGGGTTCAATGTACGTAAAGATAGGGCGTTACTAATAACGCCTGTAATAAAGAGCTGTAATGGCCTTTAAGACTGCAGAGTGAACGCCCGACCGTTGCTAGTGTTGCGTGACCTTAGATCTTCTACGCTCCGAGTGGTTTGTTGCACGGTCGAGTGACTTCATTCCGGTCGAATGGAATTGGGGTATCCGAGTGAGATATATGGTCGAGTGGATTGCACTCTCTGGTCACTTCAGTCGATACCTTTGGTCATCCTTGGAATATCCTTGATCCTAGGGCAGTGACCTTGGGTAGGGCATCTAGGTCAGGCCTATGATCGTACCCTAGGTCTATGGTATCGTCTGGAGACGCCGTATTCGAGAGAAAAAAAACAAAAGAGAGAAAGTAAAAAAAAGGAAAGGAAATAGAAAAGAAAAGAAAAATAATAAAAATAAAACAAAAAAACTAGAAAAGGAAAATAATAAAAAGAAAAGAACAATATCGGTAGCGCTGGTTTGGAACCCAACGCTATAGGTAAGTTAGCTATAGCGCTGGTTACTAATCCAACGATACCTGTATTTTGAGTTAGCAGTAGCGCTGGTTTAGGATCCATGCCTATAGCTAACTTAGCTATAGCGCTGGTGTAAGGGAACTTAGTATTTCAAAATTTTCCTACAACCACACAAGATCTATCTAGGAGAAGCTTAGCAACAAGCGGAGAGAGTGTGTCCACGTACCCTCGTAGACCGAAAGCAGAAGCGTTTAGTAACGTGGTTGATGTTGTCGAACGTCTTCGTGATCCAACCGATCAAGTACCAAACGCATGGCACCTTCGCGATCTGCACACGTTCATCTCGGTGACGTCCCTCGTACTCTTGATCCAGTTGAGGCCAAGGGAGAGTTTCGTCAGCATGACGGCGTGGTGACGATGATGATGAAGTTACCGATACAGGGCTTCACCTAAGCACTATGACAATATGACCGAGGTTGGTAACTATGGAGGGGGGCACTGCACACGACTAAGAAATCAACTTGTGTCTATGGGGTGCCCCCTCCCCACGTATATAAAGGAGGGAAAGAGGGGGAGGGCCGGCCACAAGGGGCGCACCCAAGGGGGAGGATTCCTACTCCTAGGAGGAGTAGGTTTCCTCCTTTCCTAGTCCAACTAGGAAAACAGGGGAAAGAGGAGGAGAGGAGAAGGAAAGGGGGGCCGGACCCCCAAACCCTAAACCAATTTGGTTTGGGCCTAGGGGGGCGTGCCCCACCACATGCTTTCTGCCCTCTTTCTCCACTAGGGCCCAATAAGGCCCATAGACTCTTCGGGGGGTTCCAGTAACTTCCCCGTACTCCGAAAAATACCCGATACACTTCGGAACCCTTCCGGTGTCTGAATATAACCTTCCAATATATCAATCTTTATGTCTCGACCATTTCGAGACTCCTCGTCATGTCCATGATATCATTCGGGACTCCGAAAATCTTAGGTCATCAAAAACAGATAGCTCAGAAAACTGATCGGCATCGAACGTTAAGCGTGCGGACCCTGCGGGTTCGAGAACTATGTAGACAAGACCGAGACACATCTCCGATCAATAACCAATAGCAGAACCTGGATTCTCATATTGGCTCCTACATATTCTATGAAGATCTTTATCGGTCAAACCGCATAACAACATACATTGTTCCCTTTGTCATCGGTATGTTACTTGTCTAAGATTCGATCGTCGGTATCATCATACCTAGTTCAATCTCGTTACCGGCAAGTCTCTTTACTCGTTCCATAATACATCATCTCATGACTAACTCATTAGTCATTTCTTGTAAGGCTTATTATGATGTGTATTACCGAGAGAGCCCATTGATACCTCTCTGACACTCGGAGTGACAAATCCTATTCTCGATCCATGCCAACGCCACAAACATCTTCAGAAACACCTGTAGAACATCTTTATAATCACCCAGTTATGTTGTGACGTTTGATAGCACAAAAGGTGTTCCTTTGGTATTCGGGAGTTGCATGATCTCATAGTCAGAGGAACATGTATAAGTCATGAAGAAAGCAATAGCAATAAAACTAAACGATCATAGTGCTAAGCTAACGGATGGGTCTTGTCCATCAGATCATTCTCCTAATGATGTGATCCCGTAGATAAAATGACAACACATGTATATGGTTAGGAAACATAACCATCTTTGATTAGCGAGCTAGTCTAGTAGAGGCATACTAGGGACACTCTGTTTTGTCTATGTATTCACACATGTATCAAGTTTCCGGTTAATAAAATTCTAGCATGAATAAAAGACATTTATCATGATATATAAGGAAATATAAATGACAACTTTATTATTGCTTCTAGGACATATTTCCTTCTGTATCCCACTTGCACTAGAGTAAGTAATCTAGATTACATAGTAATGATTCTAGCACCCATGGAGTCTTGGTGCTGATCATGTTTTGCTCATGGAAGAGGCTTAGTCAACGGGTTTGCGACATTCAGATCCGTATGTATTTCGCAAATCTCTATGTCTCCCTCCTTGACTTGATCACGGGTGGAGTTGAAGCGTCTCTTGATGTGCTTGGTTCTCTTGTGAAACCTGGATTTCTTCGCCAAGGCTATTCCTCCAGTGTTGTCACAAAAGATTTTCATTGGACCCGATGCACTAGGTATTACACCTAGATCGGATATGAACTCCTTCATCCAGACTCCTTCATTTGTTGCTTCCGAAGCAACTATGTACTCCGCTTCACACGTAGATCCTGCCAGGACGCTCTGCTAGGAACTACACCAGTTGACAGCTCCACCGTTCAACAAAAATACGTATCCGGTTTGTGACTTAGAGTCATCTGGATCAGTGTCAAAGCTTGAATTGACGTAACCGTTTACGACGAGCTCTTTGTCACCTCCATAAACGAGAAACATATCCTTCGTCCTTTTTAGGTACTTCAGGATGTTCTTGACCGCTGTCCAGTGATCCACTCCTGGATTACTTTGGTACCTTCCTGCTAGACTTATAGCAAGGCACACATCAGGTCTGGTACACAACATTGCATACATGATAGAACCTATGGCTGAAGCATAGGGAATGACTTCCATTTTCTCTCTATCTTCTGCAGTGGTCGGGCATTGAGTCTTACTCAACTTCACACCTTGTAACACAGGAAAATACCCTTTCTTTGATTGATCCATTTTGAACTTCTTCAAAACTTTATCAAGGTATGTGCTTTGTGAAAGTCCAATTAAGCGTCTTGATCTATCTCTATAGATCTTGATGCCCAATATATAAGCAGCTTCACCGAGGTCTTTCATTGAAAAATTCTTATTCAAGTATCCTTTTATGCTATCCAGAAATTCTATATCATTTCCAATCAACAATATGTCATCCACATATAATATTAGAAATGCTATAGAGATCCCACTCACTTTCTTGTGAATGCAGGCTTCTCCAAAAGTCTATATAAAACCATATGCTTTGATCACCTCATCAAAGCGTATATTGCAACTCCGAGATGCTTGCAGAAGTCCATAGATGGACCGCTGGAGCTTGCACACTTTGTCAGCACCTTTAGGATCGACAACACTTTCTGGTTGCATCATATACAACTCTTCCTTGAGATATCCATTAAGGAATGCAGTTTTGACATCCATTTGCCAGATTTCATAATCATAAAATGCGTCAATTGCTAACATGATTCGGACAGACTTAAGCATCGCTACGGGTGAGAAAGTCTCATCGTAGTCAACTCCTTGAACTTGTCGAAAACCTTTCGCAACAAGTCAAGCTTTGCAGACAATAACATTACCATCGGCGTCGGTCTTCCTCTTAAAGATCCATTTATTTTCAATGGCTTGTCGATCATCGGGCAATTCAACCAAAGTCCACACTTTGTTCTCATACATGGATCTCATCTCAGATTTCATGGCCTCAAGCCATTTAGCGGAATATGGGCTCATCATCGCTTCCTCATAGTTCATAGGTTCATCATGGTCCAGTACCATGACTTCCAGAATAGGGGTACTACCACTCTGGTGCGGAACGTACTATGGTTGACCAACGAGGTTCAGTAGTAACTTGATCTAAAGTTTGATGATCCTCATCATTAGCTTCCTCGCTGATTGGTGTAGGAATCATTGGAACTAGTTTTTGTGATGAACTAATTCCCAATTCGGGAGAAGGTACAATTACCTCATCAAGTTCTACATTCCTCCCACTCACTTCTTTTGAGAGAAACTCCTTCTCTAGAAAGGATCCATTCTTAGCAACGAATATCTTGCTTTCGGATCTGTGATAGAAGGTGTACCCAACAGTATCCTTTTGGTATCATATGAAGACACATTTCTCCGACTTGGGTTCGATCTTATTGGGTTGAAGCTTTTTCACATAAGCATAGCAGCCCCAAACTTTAAGAAACGACAACTTGGGTTTCTTGCCAAACCATAGTTCATAAGGTGTCGTCTCAACGGATTTAGATGGTGCCCTATTTAACGTGAATGCAGTTGCCTCTAAAGCATAACCCAAAATGATAGTGGTAAATCGGTAAGAGACATCATAGATCGCACCATATCTAATAAAGTACAGTTACGACATTTGGACACACCATTACGCTGTGGTGTTCCAGGTGGCGTAAGTTGTGAAACTATTCCACATTGTTTCAAATGAAGACCAAACTCGTAACTCAAATATTCTCCTCCGCGATCAGATCGTAGAAACTTTATTTTCTTGTTACGATGATTCTCTACTTCACTCTGAAATTCTTTGAACTTTTCAAATGTTTCAGACTTGATATACCCACATCTGCTCAAATCATCTGTGAAGGTCAGAAAATAACGATATCTGCCGCGAGCCTCAACACCCATTGGACCACATACATCAGTATGTATGATTTCAATAAGTCAGTTGCTCGCTCCATTGTTCCGGAGAACGGAGTTTTAGTCATCTTGCCCATGAGGCATGGTTTGCAAGCACCAAGTGATTCATACTCAGGTAATTCCAAAAGTCCATCGGCATGGAGTTTCTTCATGCGCTTTACGCCAATATGACCTAAACGGTAGTGCTACAAATAAGTTGCACTATCATTACAACTTTGCATCTTTTGGCTTCAATATTATGAATATGTGTATCACTACGATCGAGATTCAACAAAAAATAGATCATTCATCAAGGGTGCATGACCATAAAAGATATTACTCATATAAATAGAACAACCATTATTCTCCGATTTAAATGAATAACCGTCTAGCAACAAACAAGATCCAGATATTCATGCTCAACGCTGGCACCAAATAACAATTATTTAGGTCTAAAACTAATCCCGATGGTAGATGTAGAGGTAGCGTGCCGACGACGATCACATCGACTTTGGAATCATTTCCCATGAGCATCATCACCTCGTCCTGAACTAATCTTCGTTTAATCCGTAACCCCTGCTTCGAGTTACAAATATTAGCAACCGAACCAGTATCAAATACCCAGGTGCTACTACGAGCATTAGTAAGGTACACATCAATAACATGTATATCAAATATACCTTTGTTCACTTTGCCATCCTTCTTATCCGCCAAATAATTGGGGCAGTTACGTTTCCAGTGACCAGTCTCTTTGCAGTAGAAGCACTCAGTTTCAGGCTTGGCTCCAGACTTGGGTTTCTTCGCGGGAGTAGCAATTGGCTTGCTATTTTTCTTGAAGTTCCCCATCTTTCCATTGCCCTTTTTCTTGAAACTAGTGGTCTTGTTAACCATCAACACTTGATGCTTCTTTTTGATTTCTACCTCCGCAGCTTTGAGCATAGCAAAGAGCTCGGGAATTATCTTTTGCATCCCTTGCATATTATAGTGGCAGTGATTGAAGAACTCTATCAATAACACCATCTTCATCAACTTTGCATCCAAGTTGAGTCATGTGACTGTAGTACCCAGACATTATGAGTAAGTGTTCACTGATAGAACTGTTCTCCTCCATCTTGTAGCTATAGAACTTATTTGAGACTTCATATCACTCAATTTGGGCATTTGCATGAAATATTAACTTCAACTCTTGGAACATCTCATATGCCCCATGACGTTCACAACGTCTTTGAAGTCCCGATTCTAAGCCGTAAAGCATGGCACACTGAATTATCGAGTAGTCATCAGACCGCGTCTGCCAGACGTTCAATGTGTCTACATTAGCGGGAGGGGGCTTGTCACCTAGCGGTGCTTCAAGGACATAATTCTTTTGTGCAGCAATGAGGATAATCCTCAAGTTATGGACCCAGTCCGTGTAGTTGCTATCATCATCTTTCAACTTAGCTTTCTCTAGGAATGCATTAAAATTCAAGGGAATGGTAGCACGACCATTGATCTACAACAACATAGATATGCAAAAAACTACCAGGACTAAGTTCATGATAAATTAAAGTTCAATTAATCATATTACTAAAGAACTCCCACTTAGATAGACATCCCTCTAGTCATCTAAATGATCACGTGATCCAAATCAACTAAACCATGTCCGATCATCACGTGAGATGGAGTAGTTTTCAATGGTGAACATCTTATGTTGATCATATGTACTATATGATTCACGCTCTACCTTTTGGTCTCCAGTGTTCCGAGGCCATGTATGTACATGCTAGGCTCGTTAAGTTTAGCCCGAGTATTCTGCATGTGCAAAATTGTCTTAGACTCGCTGTATTTGAACATAGAGCTTATCACACCCGATCATCACGTAGTGTCTCGGAACGACGAACTGACGCAATGGTGCATACTCAGGGAGAACACTTGTAACTTGAAATTTTGAAAGGGATCATCTTATAATGCTACCGCTGAGCTAAGCAAAATAAGAAGCATAATAAGATAAACACCACATGCAATCAAAATATGTGACATGATATGGCCATCATCATCTTGTGCTTTCGATCTCCATCTCCAAAGCATCGTCATGATCTCCATCGTCACCGGCTTGACACCATGATCTTCATCGTAGAGTCGTGGTCATCTCGCCAACTATTTCTACTACTACTATCGCTAACTCATAGTGATGAAGTGAAGCAATTACATGGCTTTCGTAACTCATACAGTAAAGACACACCCATAAGCCTCCTGTCGGTTGCCGATAATTTACAAAACATGATCATCTCATACAACAACGTATAACTCATCACGTCTTGACCATATCACATCACAACATGCCCTGCAAAAACAAGTTAGACGTCATCTACTTGTTGTTGCAAATTTTACGTGGCTGCTACGGGCTTAGCAGGAACCGTTCTTACCTACGCATCAAAACTACAATGATTTTTCGTCAAGTGTGTTGTTTTAACCTTCAACAAGGACCGGCGTAGTCACACTCGATTCAACTAAAGTTGGAGAAACTGACACCCGCCAGCCATCTATGTGCAAAGCACGTCGGTAGAACCAGTCTCATGAATGCCGTGATGTAATGTCGGTCCGGTCCGCTTCATCCAACAACACCGCCGAATCAAAGTATGACATGCTGGTAACAAATATGACTATTATCGCGCACAACTCATTGTGTTCTACTTGTGCATATCATCTACGCATAGACCTGGTTCATTATGCCACTTTGGGGAACATAGTATTTCAAAATTTTCCTACGACCACACAAGATCTATCTAGGAGAAGCATAGCAATGAGCCGGGAGAGTGTGTCCACGTACCCTCGTATACCAAAAGCAGAAGCATTTAGTAACGCGGTTGATGTAGTCGAACGTCTTCACGATCCAACCGATCAAGTACCGAATGCACGACACCTCCGCGATCTGCACACGTTCAACTCGGTGACATCCCTCGTACTCTTGATCCAGTTGAGGACGAGGCAGAGTTTCGGCAGCACGATGGCGTGGTGACGGTGATGATGAAGTTACCAACGTAGGGCTTCGCCTAAGCACTACAACAATATGACCGAGGTGTGTAACTGTGGAGGGGGGCACCACACATGGCTAAGAAATCAACTTGTGTCTATAGGGTGCCCCCTCCCCACGTATACAAAGGAGGGAGAGAGGAGGAGGGCCGGCTGTAATGCCCCGGATGTAATACTTTCCCTTTTGGGTATATAATATATCTCCGGCTTCATCTATTCCATTTCGGGTTCTTTGTCTTTCGGGTTTTCGTCATTTTGTTGTGTGCGTGTGTGGCATTCATTCATATCATATAGACATGTGCATCACATTGCATTTGTGTTGTCGGTTGCATCCGGTTCCACGCGTTCCTTCCCGTTGTCCGTTTCGCATTCCGGAGCTCCCTCACGTGTCCGTGTCGTCCCGTAGGCCTACTTTGGTGTTTGGGGTGTGTAACGTTACCGATGTGCCGCGAGACTTGTCGTGTGTTGTTGTTTTGTTGTGTGTAACCCGCCTCTCAAATCTCGTCGCGTTTGGACTCCGTTTGCTATCCCTTCAGTTATTCGTGTGGGCCCAAAGTGCCTTCACTTTGTGTCCCAGAAACACCCCTACAGCAGCCACTACCCTCTCTTAGGCCCATCTAAACTACCCTCGCGATCGGATCCGTCGGATCGCGATCGGAGGGCTCCTAACACCCCTAAATCCCCCTAACCCTAAAAATCTGCTATATAATGGACCCTAGGTCTATTTTGGGCATCCCTAGCCTCTTCTCCACTTCTCCCCTAAAATTTTGGATCTGGCCAGCCACTTGGCAGCTCCTCCCGCAGAACCGCACCTGGGATCGAGGGCGACCAGATCCCTCGATCGCTCAGGGTCAACGGCCGCGACGACCTCCGCCGATCGCTCCTCCCGCCGCTTCGATCTGGCCCGGCAGGACCACATCGCTGTCTTCGCCGCGCCAGGGCCCAGTCCCTTCGCCCTGGACCACTTCACCGGAGGACGCAGCCAGCTGGGCCGCCTCCCGTCCCGCGTCGGCCGCCAGCGCCAGCCTCTCCGCGGGCCTCTCCAGCGCGCCTGGGCCGCGCAGCCTTCCCGCGCGCCGGCCTCCCTCGCCAGGCCAGCAGCCGGGCTGCTTCGCGGGCCCGCGCCACCGCCTCCCCTCGGGCGCCTCTCCAGGCCGGGCGCCAGTGGGCCACCGCACCGCCCAGGGCCCAGCTCCGCCGCCGCGCCACTTCTTCCACTGGGCCAGATCCGCCGCGCGGGCCCGAGCCATTCTCAGATCTGAGGTTGAAACCCCCCCCAATATCCACTAAGTCCCAGTTTGTTTTGTTCTGTGATGCAATGTTCAATCTGCTCTAACTTTGTGTGTGTTTGTCCGATTCGCGCAAATAAGATGTCCAGACGTTCGTGGTGATTAGAACTACGTTTTATCTTTTTGTGTCATGCATGTTAGAGATCATCTAGGTGCTTGTTTTTCTGTTGCATTAGTGCATCGTGATAAAACTGTTGCTATGTGATGTTTTTATGTCATCTTTGCTATGTGATATCTTTTAGCTCGTTTATCTGAATGATGCAAATGACATGTCCACATGTTCTTCCTGCAATCCCCTCTTTTACATGAGATGTGCAAAGATTACCAAACTTGAGATCATTCTAGGATGGACTTATGCCTTTAAGTCGTGCCTCGACACGTAGGAGGTATAACTCCATCCTGGGCATTACAAGTTGGTATCAGAGCCAGGTTCTGGGACTCCTTTCAGTCCGCCATGGGCACTAAGATCAGGTTCAGCACAGCTTTTCACCCTCAGACTAGTGGTCAAGTCGAGCGAGTGAATCAGATTCTAGAAGACATGCTCAGAGCCTGTGTCATATCTTTTGGCATAAAATGGGAAGACTGCCTTCCATTTGCCGAGTTCTCTTACAACAACAGCTTTCAAGCAAGTGCAGGCAAAGCTCCGTTTGAAATCCTCTATGGCAGAAAGTGCCGTACCCCTCTCAACTGGTCTGAAACAGGCGAACGTCAACTTCTTGGCAATGACTTGATCTCAGAAGCCGAAGAAATGTGCAAAGTCATACGTGAGAATCTCAAGGCCGCTCAGTCGCGTCAGAAGAGCTACTATGATGGCAAGCATCGAGATTTGGCTTTCAACATTGGTGATCATGTTTATCTCCGTGTGTCTCCGATGAAAGGCACCCAAAGATTCGGTATCAAAGGAAAGCTTGCTCCTAGATACGTCGGGCCTTTCAAGATTCTTGGCAAAAGAGGCGACCTAGCCTATCAACTTGAGCTCCCTCCCAACTTCGCCAATGTTCATGATGTGTTCCATGTGTCTCAACTCCGCAAATGCTTCAAGGCACCTGAGCGCATGATTCCGTTTGAAGAGATTGATCTTCAACAAGACCTGTCTTACCGAGAGCATCCAGTTGCTATTCTCGAAGAAACCGAACGCAAGACCCGCAACAAGTCCATCAAATTCCTGAAAGTCAAGTGGTCACATCACACCGACCAAGAAGCTACCTGGGAACGAGAAGATCATCTTCGTTCCGAGTACCCTTCCTTTTTCCAGTCCTAGATCTCGGGACGAGATCTTTTTGTAGTAGAGGAGAGTTTGTAATGCCCCGGATGTAATACTTTCCCTTTTGGGTATATAATATATCTCCGGCTTCATCTATTCCATTTCGGATTCTTTGTCTTTCGGGTTTTCGTCGTTTTGTTGTGTGCGTGTGTGGCATTCATTCATATCATATAGACATGTGCATCGCATTGCATTTGTGTTGTCGGTTGCATCCGGTTCCACGCGTTCCTTCCCGTTGTTCGTTTCGCGTTCCGGAGCTCCCTCACGTGTCCGTGTCGTCCCGTAGGCCTACTTTGGTGTTTGGGGCATGTAACGTTACCGGTGTGCCGCGAGACTTGTCGTGTGTTGTTGTTTTGTTGTGTGTAACCCGCCTCTGAAATCTCGTCGCGTTTGGACTCCGTTTGCTATCCCTTCAGTTATTCGTGTGGGCCCAAAGTGCCTTCACTTTGTGTCCCAGAAACACCCCTACAGCAGCCACTACCCTCTCCTAGGCCCATCTAAACTACCCCCGCGATCGGATCCGTCGGATCGCGATCGGAGGGCTCCTAACACCCCCTAAATCCCCCTAACCCTAAAAATCTGCTATATAATGGACCCTAGGTCTATTTTGGGCATCCCTAGCCTCTTCTCCACTTCTCCCCTAAAATTTTGGATCTGGCCAGCCACTTGGCAGCTCCTCCCGCAAAACCGCACCTGGGATCGAGGGCGACCAGATCCCTCGATCGCTCAGGGTCAACGGCCGCGACGACCTCCGCCGATCGCTCCTCCCGCCGCTTCGATCTGGCCCGGCAGGACCACATCGCTGTCTTCGCCGCGCCAGGGCCCGGTCCCTTCGCCCTGGACCACTTCACCGGAGGACGCAGCCAGCTGGGCCGCCTCCCGTCCCGCGTCGGCCGCCAGCGCCAGCCTCTCCGCGGGCCTCTCCAGCGCGCCTGGGCCGCGCAGCCTTCCCGCGCGCCGGCCTCCCTCGCCAGGCCAGCAGCCGGGCTGCTTCGCGGGCCCGCGCCACCGCCTCCCCTCGGGCGCCTCTCCAGGCCGGGCGCCAGTGGGCCGCCGCACCGCCCAGGGCCCAGCTCCGCCGCCGCGCCACTTCTTCCACTGGGCCAGATCCGCCGCGCGGGCCCGAGCCATTCTCAGATCTGAGGTTGAACCCCCCCCCCCCCAAATCCACTAAGTCCCAGTTTGTTTTATTCTGTGATGCAATGTTCAATCTGCTCTAACTTTGTGTGTGTTTGTTCGATTCGCGCAAATAAGATGTCCAGACGTTCGTGGTGATTAGCACTATGTTTTATCTTTTTCTGTCATGCATGTTAGAGATCATCTAGGTGCTTGTTTTTCTGTTGCATTAGTGCATCGTGATAAAACTGTTGCTATGTGATGTTTTTATGTCATCTTTGCTATGTGATATCTTTTAGCTCGTTTATCCGAATGATGCAAATGACATGTCCACGTGTTCGTCTTGCCATGCTCTACATGTTGTATGTGCTAGGTAGCATGATAGATTTATTCTTGCCATGTTTATCATCGTTGCAAAGTGCCATGTGGCTGTGATGTTGTTTCACTTGTTATGAAATGCCATCTTGTTGAGCTCGTTGCTATCGTTGTGTTTATCTCCATGATGCATGCTTGTGTGTTTCGGAATCACCTTCATGTGTACTTTGATGTGGTGCTTACCACTTGCCATGTTTATTTTTGAGGTGACTTAAACTTGCTCGTTTAGATGCCATGATGAAATTGCTGTTTTAGGACTTAGTGGTTTTTCACTAAGTCTGAAATCTGTAACGTTCCGATGCCATGTTTGCTTGCTGCTCTAGGACAAACCATGATAGTTTTGGAGTGGATCTTGATTGTTCCTTGTAGTATATATTGTTGGCTTTCCATTCATGTTCTCACATGCTTATTTGAGTGGCTGTAGCATGTTTATCTTTTGCTCCAAAGTTTCAATAAAATTCTGCTGCCAGAATTTTATTGTCAAGTTCAATATGTCCAAGCTTGTTGCTATTGATCCGTGGCTCCTTTGGGGGTGCACCTTTGGACTTATTTGCTGTAGGATATGTCTAGTTTATGTTATTGTCCTTTGCCATGATGTTTGAGTGCTGTAGCTTAATTATTTTGTGCTTCGAAGTTGCTATGTTGCTGTAATTTTCAGCTTTCGCTCATTTCTTGTTTCGGGCATAACTTTTAGCCCGTAGCTCCGTTTTCAGCGAGTCTTATATGAAACTTGATTGATTTTCTGTGTAGATTCATAATATCTTATTGTTATCATGTTTTGAGGTGTTTTCCTTGAGTGCTATTTTCCATGCTCCGTGTGCATCCTTAGTGCATCCATCATGCATCCATCATTTTTCGAGTGCGCATTGCATCTTGTTGATTCGTGCCTTGTGTGATTGTATTGTTTAGAGCCGGAAGCTGAGACCGAGTACGAGTACGAGCACGAGGTTTCCAACGAGGTTGAGCACGAGGACCCTTCTTACGATCCGAACGACTTCTCTTCAGGCAAGATGACCGAACCCCGATAACATTACTATCTTTGCCTATTGCTAGTAGTTTCGCTCTATAGTTTTGCCTCGATGCCCATGTCTTTCTTGTCAGCCTCCTACTTGTAACCATCACCATGTTTAACCACCCTACCTATGCAAACCGTTGCTTGGCTAAGTACGCTTCGCTCAGCCCTTCTTATAGCATTGCTAGTTGCAGGTGAAGATCGAAGATGCTTGCTTCATGTTGAAGTTTTGTTGGGTTATAACACACTATACAAATGCTTAAAATGAAATCATCTATATATTGGCAAGGGTGGAAGGCTAAGCCTTTTGCTTGGTGATTTGTTCCACTCATGCCGTTAGGAACCGTTTAAATCGGTGTTATGTTCCTTGATTATGCGTTCCTAACATGGTTGGGGTGTATGGGACCCCCTTGATAAACCGCTAAGTGCTAAGTCTTTTCCAGCAAATCCCAACATTGGTACTATTTGCCTAATAACAAACTAAACTTGCATAGGGAGTTATAAACCCTTTTTCTTAATCAACAACCCCGGGCCAGTGCTCCACATGAGTGTAGGTCTGAAACGGGGAGCCTGCGGGGCCGCCTTGGGGCAACCCGAGGCATCTGGCATACACCCGTAGCTTCGCCCATCCGGTCGTGTCCTGAGACTTAGATACGCGCGGCTACTATCAGGGTGTCGACACGCCGGGAGGATTTGCTGGATTAGCCTTACCTTAGTTCGGTATATCTTGAGCACGGGATTCCGAGAATACTCGGGTCTTCCCACTTTGGAGTTGCGACTCCGCGGATCGTGGGCTTGTAATGGGTCAAGTTGGAACACCCCTGCAGGGTTATGAACTTACGAAAGCCGTGCCCGCGGTTATGTGGCAGATGGGAGCTTGTTAATATCCGGTTGTAGATAACTTGACACAATGTTTTCAATACACTACCAGCGTGTGTACCGTGACTGTCAATTTCCGAATGGGGATTCGGGAGTTGAACACGGTGGGGTTATGTTTGTTGAGCTGTAGCTAGGATCACTTCGTGATCATCTCTCGACCGAGGCACTTCTCTTCTCGCTCTCTCTCACGTAAGCTAGTTGCTAGTTGCTGCTGCAGACACTTATTCTTTTCTCCAGCCTTATCCTCTCCACTGGCTTAAATAGTCTTGTTACCCAGGAACGGGATTGCTGAGTCCTCTGTGGCTCACAGTTACTTCACCACACCAGATGCATGTCCAGCTGTGAGCTATCCAGGTGATGGCACCGAGCTGGATTGGGAGTTCGACGAGGAGCGTAGTCGGTACTATGTTCGTTATCCGGATGATCAGTAGTGGAGACTTCTACTAGGATTCGATCCGACCTGTGGTTTTATTTAAGTTTGGTATCTTGACATTTGGTTTTTGCCCTTAGAGGGTTGTGATGTTCTTAATGTATGATGTTTGAGACTTGTAATGTATTTGTGTGACGTGGCGAGTGTAAGCCAACTATTTATGTTTACAATCCCCTCTTTTACATGAGATGTGCAAAGGTTACCAAACTTGAGATCATTCTAGGATGGACTTATGCCTTTAAGTCATGCCTCGACACGTAGGAGGTATAACTCCATCCTGGGCATTACACCGGCCACAAGGGGCGCGCCCAAGGGGGTGGATTCCTACTCCTAGTAGGAGTAGGTTTCCTCCTTTCCTAGTCCAACTAGGAAAAGGGGGAAAGAGGAGGAGAGGAGAAGGAAAGGGGGGCGGCCCCCCAAACCCTAAACCAATTCGGTTTAGGCCTAGGGGGGCGTGCCCCACCACATCCTTGCTGCCCTCTTTCTCCAATAGGGCCCAATAAGGCCCATAGACTCCCCGGGGGGTTCCGGTAACCTCCCGGTACTTCAAAAAATACCCGATACACTTCGGAACCCTTCCGGTGTCCGAATGTAACCTTCCAATATATCAATATTTATGTCTCAACCATTTCGAGACTGCTCGTCATGTTTGTGATCTCATCCGGGACTCCGAACAATCTTCGGTCATCAAAAACACATAACTCATAATACCGATCATCATCGAACGTTAAGCGTGCGGACCCCGCGGGTTCGAGAACTAGGTAGACATGACCGAGACACATCTCCGGTCAATAACCAATAGCGGAACCTGGATGCTCATATTGGCTCCTACATATTCTATGAAGATCTTTATCGGTCAAACTACGTAACAACATACGTTGTTCCTTTGTCATTGGTATGTTACTTGTCCGAGATTCGATCGTCGGTATCATCATACCTAGTTCAATTTCATTACCAGCAAGTCTCTTTACTCGATCCGTAATACATCATCTCGTGTCTAACTCATTAGTCATTTGCTTGCAAGGCTTATTATGACGTGTATTACCGAGAGGGCCCAGGGATACCTCTCCGACACTCGGAGTGACAAATCCTAATCTTGATATATGCCAACACCACAAACACTTTCGGAAACACCTGTAGAGCATATTTATAATCACCTAGTTATGTTGTGACCTTTGATGGCACACAAGGTGTTCCTCCGGTATTCAGGAGTTGCATAATCTCATAGTCAGAGGAACATGTATAGGTCATGAAGAAAGCAATAGCAGTAAAACTAAACGATCATAGTGCTAAGCTAACGGACAGGTCTTATCCATCATATCATTCTCCTAATGATGTGATCCCGTTGATCAAATGGTTAGGAAACATAACCATCTTTGATTAACGAGCTAGTCTAGTAGAGGCATACTAGGGACACTCTGTTTTGTCTATGTTTTCACACATGTATCAAGTTTACGGTTAATACAATTCTAGCATGAATAAAAGACATGTATCATGATATATAAAACAAATGTCTATGGTTAGGAAACATAACCATCTTTGATTAACGAGCTAGTCTAGTAGAGGCATACTAGGGACACTCTGTTTTGTCTATGTTTTCACACATGTATCAAGTTTCCGGTTAATACAATTCTAGCATGAATAAAAGACATTTATCACGATATATATGGAAATATAAATAACAACTCTATTATTGCCTCTAGGGCATATTTCATTCAGCTGGATTCCAAACGAGCGCTACCACTATTTTGAGTTAACCCCCTCCGCGCGGGCTCAAAATTTCACCAAGTCATTTCCCTCCATCTCCACATCTCCCCCTCGATCTGTCGCCGGACGTCACCCCTACCCGCCATCGACGCCCCTACCCGCCGCCGACGCCCTTGTCCACCGTCGTCGCCCCTGCCCGCCATCGACCTCGACGCGGGCCGTCTCCCAAGCCCTCCCTCGACCTCACCATCACCGCGCGGACCCGCCCTCGACCTAGCCGCCGCCGCCGCTTCGGCCTCCTCGTCTGCGCCTCCGCCGTTGACCTCAGCCCTAGTAGCCAGTGTCCCCTTCAGCCTCCCCTCAGGTACTGGCCGACCACCCCCCTCCCTTTCTCTTTGTAAATTAGCTCGGTTTTCTTTTGTTATAGAAATGAAACTAGGTTTTTAATTTAGGGTTCAATTAGGTAGGCAGTAGGAATCAATTTTAGGGTTCAATTTAGGAATTTTTATTAGGATAAATATTTATTAGCAAAAAAATTCTAGGGTTCTCGGGTTCATATGTCAAAAAAAGTTATAGAAATTTCTTTAGCCGCAACAATTAGGTGATGTTGTTGCTGCTTTAAACAAAATTATTCAAATTTTGAGTTAACAAAGAGTAGTTAACGGAGAGTAGTTAGCTAGGGAAAATTAGCTATGGCATTTAGCTAGGGCATTTTTAGCAAATGTAGCTAGGGCATTTAGCAATAAAAACTAGTAGTATTTAGCTATAAAAAACAGAAGCATTTAGCATTTAGCTATAAAAATAGTAGCATTTAGCTACAAATTAGCTATAAACAAAAAAGTAGCAAATGTTTAGTGAGGTCATTTTGCAAAGGTTTTTGGTTTTCAAAAAGACCACTATTTTGCAATGTTTAGTGAGGTCATTTCACGATGTGTACTTCCTTTATATATGTGCTCCTGTGATCGATGCTCATATGTCATTGATGTTATATGATACATTTCATTGATGTTATATGATTTTGCAATGTCGGTTGAATGTCGAAGAATATCCGAGTGGCCTATGTTTTGCCGGAATGTTGATTAATTTCCATTCCGGCAAATTTCGGGCGCTCCATATGTCCACTTTTCAGCAAAGGTCATGCCGAAAATTTCCGTGATTTTCGCCATGACTTGTGCTAGAAACTAGGACATATGGAGTACCCAGGATTTTCCGGAAGGGGAATGAATCAACATTCCGACCAAATATATATAGGCCCCTTTTTTTATCTTCATTATATCTTCTATTTATAATTGCTGAATAGGAACATGTCTACCGACGCCGAAGCCGGGGGTTCTGCTCGCCTCGTAGTAGACCCCATCGAGGCAGCAAATCACTATTTCGATTACCTGGACGAACACCAGATGGGGTTGCATGGTGGCGGTAGTGGCACCAACCCTGACATCGAGGCCGACGCCGGCACCGGCACAGACACCACCCCCGAGACCGGCAACGATGCTGCCGTAGCCGGTAAAGCACCGAAGAAGAAGAGGTCACTGCTACTTCTCGAGCTTGCGTTGTATTCCCTCGAAGAGGAAAGGGAGATGCAGCACAATAGTGTAAGTATTTCTCTTAGTTTTTGAGAACCAAGGTATCAATCCAGTAGGAGACCACGCACGAGTCCCTCGCACATGCACAAACAAATAAGAACTTCGCAGCCAACGCGATAAGGGGTTGTCAATCCCTTTACGGTCACTTACGAAAGTGAGATCTGATAGAGATGATAGTTTATATTTTTGGTATTTTTGTTTATAAGAACAAAAAGTAAAAGCGGAAAAAGTAAAGTAGATGTAGATTTATATGTTGAGAATAGACCCGGGGACCATAGTTTTCTCTAGTGGCTTCTCTCATGATAGCGATATTCTACGGCGGGTAAACAAATTACTGTCGAGCAATTGATAGAAAAGCGAATAATTATGAGACTATCTAGGCATGATCATTGTATATAGGCATCACGTCCGAGACAAGTAGACCGACTCCTGCCTGCATCAACTACTATTACTCCACACATCGACCGCTATCCAGCATGCATCTAGTGTATTGAGTTCATAAGAACAGAGTAACACCTTAAGCAAGATGACATGATGTAGAGGGATAAACTCAAGCAATATGATATAAACCCCATGTTTTTATCCTCGATGGCAACAAAACAATACGTGCCTTGCTGCCCCTATTGTCACTGGGAAAGGACACCGCAAGATTGAACCCAAAGCCAAGCACTTCTCCCATTGCAAGAACTATAGATCTAGTAGGCCAAACCAAACCAATAATTCGAAGAGACTTGCAAGGATATTATGAGCACACATAAAGAGTTCAGAAAAGAACCAAATATTTCTCATAGATAATCTTGATCATAAACTCACAATTTATCGAATCTCGATAAACACACCGTAAAAAGAGATTACATCGAATAGATCTCCTCGAAGACCGAGGAGAACTTTGTATTAAGATCCAGAGAGAGAGAAGAAGCCATCTAGATACTAGCTATGGACCCGAAGGTCTGCGGTAAACTACTCATAACTCATGGTGAGGGCGATGATGATGATGTAGAAGCACTTCGTGATGGATCCCCCCTCCGGCGGAGCTCCGGAACAGGCTCCAAGATGGGATCTCACGGGAACAGAAGGTTACGGCGGTGGAACTAGGGTTTTCTCTCATCCTCTGATGGTTTCAGGGCTTATATAGGAGGAAGGAGGACACCGGGGGACTCACGAGGGACCCACGAGGCACGGGGGCGCGCCCTGGGCAGGGGAGCGCGCCCCCACCCTCCTGGGCACCTCGTGGCTCCTACTTCATGGTTCTCAAGTCTCCCGTGCGTGATGTTCTCCAAAAATATCTCTCCCGAAGGTTTCATTTCGTTTGGACTCCGTTTGATATCCCTTTTCTGTAAAACCCTAAAACAGACAAAAAACAACAATCTGGACTGGGCCTTTGGGTTAGTAGGTTAGTCCCAAAAATTATATAAAAGTGTATGACAAAGCCCATTAAACATCCAAAACATTATAAATAATAGCATGGAACAATCAAAAATTATAGATACGTTGCAAACGTATCAAGCATCTGCAAGCTTAATTCCTGCTCGACCTTGAGTAGGTAAATGATAAAAACAGAATTTTTGATGTGGAATGCTAACCAACATAGTTCTTCAATGTAATTCTCTTAATTGTGGCATGAATGTTCAGATCTAAATGATTCAGAACAAAAGTCTATATTGACATAAGAAACAATAATAATTCAAGCATACTAACAAAGCAATCATGTCTTCTCAAAATACTATGGCTAAAGAAAGTTATCCCTACAAAATCATATAGTCTGGCTATGCTCCCTCTTCATCACACAAAATATTCATATCATGCACAACCCCGATTTCAGCCAAGCACTTGTTTTCATACTCTATTCTTTCAAACCTTTCAATTTTCATGCAATACATGAGCGCGAGCCATGGACATAGCACTATGGGTGGAATAGAGAGGTTGTTGTGGAGAAGACAAAAAGGAGGGAGATAGTCTCACATCAACTAGGCGTATCAACGGGCTATGGAGATGCCCATCAATAGATATCGATGTGAGTGAGTAGGGATTGCCATGCAACAGATGCACTAGAGCTAAATATGTATGAAAGCTCAACAAAAGAAACTAGTGGGTGTGCATCCAACTTGCTTGCTAACGAAGACCTAGGGCATTTGAGGAAGCCCATCGTTGGAATATACAAGCCAAGTTCTATAATGAAAATTCCCACTAGTATATGAAACTGACTAAGCATGAGACTCTCTATCATGAAGAACATGGTGCTACTTTGAAGCACAAGTGTGGAAAAAGATAGTAGCAATTGTCCCTTTTTTTGGCCTTTCTTTTTTTCTTTGGCCTTTCCTTTTTTTTGTGTGGAGGGGCTTTATTGATTTAGCCTTTCCTCACATGGGACAATGCTATAATAATGATGATCATCACACTTTCATTGAATTACAACTCGACATTACAACTCGATACTAGAACAAGTATGACTCTATATGAATGCCTCCGGTGGTGTACCGGGATGGGCAATGAATCAAGAGTGACATGTATGAAAAATTATGCATGGTGGCTTTGCCACAAACGATGTCAACTACATGATCATGCATGGCAATATGACAATATGATGCGTGTCATATGAACGGAACGATGGAAAGTTGCATGGCAATATATCTGAGAATGGCTATGGAAATGGCATGATAGGTAGGTATGGTGGCTGTTTTGAGGAATAATATGGTGGCTGTTTTGAGGAAGGATATATAGTGGGTTTATGGTACCAGCGAAAGTTGCGCGGTACAAGAGAGTCTAGCAATGGTGGAAGGGTGAGAGTGCGTATAATCCATGGACTCAACATTAGTCATAAGAACTCGTATACTAATTGCAAAAATCTACGAGTCATCAAAACAAAGCAATCAACGCATGCTCTTAGGGGGGAGGTTGGTAGGATTTAACCATCGTGCGCCCCCGACCTCCACACAAAGGTTGGCACTTTACAAATACCTCATGATCTAACTTCATCACACAGCGGTTCACCATACGTGCATGCTACGGGAATCACTGACCTTAACACAAGTATTTCTCAATTTCATAATAACTCCACTAGCATGACTCTAATATCACTATCCCCATATCTCAAAACAATTATTAAGTATCCAACATCTCATCATATTCAATGCGCTTAGTGTGAAAGTTTTTACTACATTGACATTGGATGTCTATCATGTGAAGACTAGTTTTATAGCCTAAGCACATTACTATGCTGTTTTAATAGACTCTCAAATGGATATAAGTGAAGCATGATAGTTCAACAATTTCTTCAAAATATTATCACCACTGTGCCCTAAAAGATATAAGTGAAGCTCTAGAGCAAAAACTATTCAACTCCAAAGATATAAGTGAAGCACATAGAGTGTTCTATCAATTCCTAGGCCATATTTAACTCTCTCAAATAGGTGTATAGAGCAAGGATAATTGTGGCAAACTAACAAGCAAAGACTCAAATTATACAAGACGCTCCAAGCAAAACACATATCATGTGGTGAATAAAAATATAGCTCCAAGTATAGTTACCGATGGATGAAGACGAAAGAGGGGATGCCTTCCCCGGGCATCCCCAAGCTTAGGCTTTTGATTGTCCTTGAATTTCACTTGGGGTTCCATGGGCATCCGCCAGCTTAGGCCCTTGCTACTCTTTGTTCCATAGTCCATCAAAGCAATACTCAAAACTTGAAAACTTCACAACACAAAACTTAGACAAAAATTCTCGTGAGCCCCGTTTGTATAAGAAAGCAAACCACTACTCAAAGGTACTGCAATGGATTCATTATTTGTTTATATTGGTGTTAAACCTACTGTATTCCAACTTCTCTATGGTTCATACTTCCCAATATTACTCATAGATGCATTGAAATAAGCAAACAGCGCACGAAAAACAGAATCTGTCAAAAACAGAACAGTCTGTAGTAATCTGCAGGTTTCACATACTTCTGTAACTCCAAAAAATTCAAACTAAATTGGTAAACGTGAGGAATTTTTCTACTAATCACCTGCAAAAAGAATCAACTAAATAGCACGCTCCAGTAAAATCTTATGACCATTCTAGCTAGCGCTAATGATTCTGTTTTTCACAGCAAGATCACATAAACTTCACACAAGTCTTCCCAAAGGTTCTACTTGGCACAAACACTAAACAAGACATGAAACCACATCTAAACAGAAGCTAGATGAAATATTCATTCCCTGACATCAGAAAAAACAAAAAAATATAAAATTGGGTTGCCTCCCAACAAGCTCTTTCTTTATAGCCATTAAGATAGGCTTGAGAATTCAATGATGCTCACATGAAAGATAAGAATTGAAGCACAAAGAGAGCATCATAAAATATGTGACAAACACATCTAAGTCTAACATACTTCCTATGCATAGGCATCTGATAGGAAAACAAATCACCAAGACAAGCAAGATCTAGCAAATGCAAGGAAGGAGAAAGAAACAATAGCAATCTCAACATAACGATAGGTAATTTAGTAACATGAAAATTTCTACAACCATATTTCCCTCTCTCATAATAATTGCATGTAGTATCATGAGAAAATTCAACAATATAGCTATCACATAACATATCCTCTACATGTTCCACATGCATGCGAAGTTGACACTCTTTCGAAATAGTGGGACAACATTAACTAAAGTCATGACCTTTCCAAACCCACTTTTATTATAAATTGCATAAGATTGATCAAAATCTAATGTAGTGGGATCAAAAGTTAACACTCTTTCAAATCCACTTTCAATATTATGGCAAACATTATTATCAATCTCATATTCATGATGGGGTTCAAATAAATTTTCAAGATCGTAAGAATCATCACCCCAATCATGATCATTGCAAAAAAGAATAATCATAGCAAAACTAGCATCCCGAAGCTTGAGGTTCTGCATATCATTAACACAATTGACATTAATAGAATTTATAATAACATCATTGGAATCATGCTTTTCATTGAAGGAACTATCAAGTATGGGTGCAATAGCAATGATCTCATGTTTAACATAGGGAACTATGGCAAATTCATCTTCATAAATATTGGCATGATGGCCACAAGAATAGCAAGCATCATGTTCATCAAGGGACATTTCAATCAAATCGTCGGAATCATAATTATCTATAGATTCATGCATATCATTATTTTCCTCCAAAGCAGCGGTCATTCTTTCAATAAATTCTTTAACATAGACATTATGAGTATAGTTTTCATAGCAATGTTTAAGTATGGCAAATTTTTCAGATTCGTAGAGAGTAATATCATACTTTTCAATCAAAGAAGCAACTTCATAAGCACCCTTAAAAGCAACAAATTCTTCAATTTGTTCGATATCATAGTAACTATAAACACCCTTTGCATAAGAAGATAAGATTTCTTTATCATTAAACTCACATAGGTAGGGGAGGTGTTTTTCAGGGTTCTTAGAGCAACAAGTAAAATGACAAATTTCACAAAGATTCCCAGCATAACACAGCAATCTGTTTATCTGATCCCATAAGAGTATCCCCTTTTCAGACAAACGGTGACGCACAAAATGAGCATGCTCATCTAAAGATTTCCTATCAACTAGGCTAGTTGGGGTTTCAGCACGAGCGCATAAGGATCGAAGATCATCCAAGTAGAACACTTTAAGGTGATCCATAACAATAGATTTTTAGCAAGCAAAGATGCAAGCACATAGAAGGCACATGGAGACACAAGCAAACAAGAAGTAAGCAAACGATAAACACACGACAGAAGAAGGGCAAATAAAACTGCAAGGGTGAAGTGGGGGAGAGGAAAACAAGTGGAAAAAATGTAATGCGAAGAAAAAGGGTTTGTGATAGATACTTGGTATATGACTTTTGCGTAAGCCTCCCCGGCAATGGCGCCAGAAATTCTTCTTGCTACTTCTCGAGCTTGCGTTGTATGCCCTCGAAGAGGAAAGAGAGATGCAGCACAGTAGAGTAAGTATTTCCCTCAGTTTTTGAGAACCAATGTATCAATCCAGTAGGAGACCACGCGCGAGTCCCTCGCACCTGCACAAAAAAAATAAGAACTTCGCAGCCAACACGATAAGGGGTTGTCAATCCCTTTATGGTCACTTACGAAAGTGAGATCTGATAGAGATGATAGTTTATATTTTTGGTATTTTTGTTTATAAGAACAGAAAGTAAAAGCGGAAAAGGTAAAGTAGATGTAGATTTATATGTTGAGAATAGACCTGGGGGCCATAGTGTTCTCTAGTGGCTTCTCTCATGATAGCGATATTCTACGGTGGGTAAACAAATTACTATCGAGCAATTGATAGAAAAACGAATAATTATGAGACTATCTAGGCATGATCATTGTATATAGGCATCACGTCTGAGACAAGTAGACCGACTCCTGCCTGCATCTACTACTATTACTCCACACATCGACCGCTATCCAGCATGCATCTAGTGTATTGAGTTCATAAGAACAGAGTAACGCCTTAAGCAAGATGACATGATGTAGAGGGATAAACTCAAGCAATATGATATAAACCCCATCTTTTTATCCTCGATGGCAACAATACAATACGTGCCTTGCTGCCCCTAATGTCACCGGGAAAGGACACCGCAAGATTGAACCCAAAGCCAATCACTTCTCCCATTGCAAGAACTATAGATCTAGTAGGCCAAACCAAACCAATAATTCGAAGAGACTTGCAAGGATATTATGAGCACACATAAAGAGTTCAGAAAAGAACCAAACATTTCTCATAGATAATCTTGATCATAAACTCACAATTCACCGGATCTCGACAAACACATCGTAAAAAGAAATTACATCGAATAGATCTCCTCGAAGACCAAGGAGAACTTTGTATTGAGATCCAGAGAGAGAGAAAAAGCCATCTAGATACTAGCAATGGACCCGAAGGTCTGTGGTAAACTACTCACAACTCACGGTGAGGGTGATGATGATGATGTTGAAGCACTCCGTGATGGATCCCCCCTCCGGCGGAGCTCCGGAACAGGCTCCAAGATGGGACCTCACGGGAACAGAAGGTTACGGCAGTGGAACTAGGGTTTTCTCTCCTCCTCTGATGGTATCGGGGTATGTAGGCTTATATAGGAGGAAGGAGGACACTGGGGGACTCACGAGGGACCCACGAGGCAGGGGGCGCGCCCTGGGCAGGGAGGCGCGCACCCCCACCCTCGTGGGCACCTCGTGGCCCCTACTCCGTGGTTCTCAAGTCTCCCGTGTGTGATTTTCTCCAAAAATATCTCTCCCGAAGGTTTCATTCCGTTTGGACTCCGTTTGATATCCCTTTTATGTAAAACCCTAAAACAGGCAAAAACAGCAATCTGGACTGGGCCTTTGGGTTAGTAGGTTAGTCCCAAAAATAATATAAAAGTGTATGACAAAGCCCATTAAACATCCAAAATATTATAAATAATAGCATGGAACAATAAAAAATTATAGATATGTTGGAGGCGTATCAGTCACGAAAACCAAACGAGCTCGGCATCGGATAAATTGTAGTCACGGAGATGCACACCAAGAAGTTAGAGCAAACAGCGTCGGAGGAAGCGCGCTCATGCTGGGGCAATCAACTAGGATGCATCCTCAGGGAAACCGCCAACATCAATGACGTTCTGTTGAAGAAGATACCACATATGGAGCACATGCTCCTAAAGAAGTTGCACAATAGGTTCCTGTTCCCCGGCTGGGATGAAAGCAAATTTAAAGATCCGTGGGACGACGACGCCATGACAAAGATAAACGACAAGGCGATGGTGAGATTCACCAACGACTTGTCCGCCTGGAAAGTTCGGGTGAAAAAAATGATTGCAAAGAATGAATCGTGGTCCAAGATTCATGCTCATAATCCGTCAATAATGGAAGAGGACTTTGAAAAATTCAAGGAGAATTGCGATAAAGAAGAAGTCAAGGCAAGGTCGGAGAAAATGAAGGCGCTCCAGGCCAGGAACATGCCTCCCCACCACCTCGGAAGACGTGGTTACGAGGGGAAGAGGCACGTATGGGCCAAGGAGGACGCCGAATGTGAAAGTCACGAAATTCCAGACCCCTTGGCGGAGTTCACCGACCCGCTGGAGCATGACTAGATCAAGGCCCAGTACAAGTGGGACAAAGTCAAAAAGATCTTTTACGCAGACCTGAACACGTGGGAGTTCATGAGACTTTTGGTAATTGTTATATTAACACATTATCAAAAAGATCTTTGACTACAAGTTTTGTCACATTAGTAAACCATACATGTTCGTTCTGCAGAAAGAGCGGCACCAAAAGGCAGCCGAAAGCAACAAGTCGTCACAGTCGTTGGCGAGGCCCAAGTAGGACACTCCATTCAACCGGGCCCTGAACATACTGAAAAAGGTCCCGTTGGACAAGCCGTCGTCCTATGGACATGTGCACGGCGTCGAAGATGGTGCCTCGTGGAAGACGTGCTACCGCGAGGAGCCAGAGGAAAGAAGGAAGAGACGGTCGGTCATCACTCAGTAGACCATCGACAAGAAGATCACGATTGCGGTCAATAAGACCGAAGCTGAGACCAAAGAAGAGTTGTGCGGGGCCGTCAATGCAGCGGTCACTAACGCAATGGTCAGCTTGATTCCGGCACTTTTCAATTTCACGAAGAACAATCCAAATGCATGGTCGGAGGACTTTCCCCTTCCCAGCTTTGTTGGGGGCAATTCGGCGAACACCACATCACCAGCACGTGCTCAAGCAACCGCAAAAAGTCCCGCTCCTGTTCATAGCAGCCCGACCTCCATCTCTTGCAGGCTCGGTGGGCCTTCATCGCTGGCTGAGCTCGACGCCCTCACGGTAATTACACGTCATACCATTTTCACCAGCATGTCTATAGTCTTCTGTTTCAGTTGCCTTTCGGATGTTTGACGTCGCAGACATGTCTTCTTCGTAGGCCGACGATACCCTGTGCACCCTACTGTACGACATCAAGGGCGAGAAGGTGGTCGTGGGAAAGGCAACGATTGTGAAGCCGAAGGACCGCATGTTCCACAACCGAGAGATGCCCAATGGTGTCTTCAAGGTTAAAGTGGCCAGTGTCTTAGTGGGCTTCAAGGATTTACCTCCTCCAGTACCAGCCGATGATGACGAGACCCTCCCCCCAAGGATTGGTGCATGAAAGAGTTGGTTCGTGCCTTGGCCGAAGTCTCTTCTTCGTCTCGAGGCGCCCAGTATCACGCCAACGCCAGCTTCTCAAGAAGGTATGAACACCACCCCACCTACCAAATTACCTGCACCTGTCGTGGCGGGTGATAGCGGACGACGCGGTGGAGAGCCTCCATTAGTGCCAGATCATGTCACCCCCGCTATCGAAGAAGAAAATGTTGATGATGACATGGAGGAGGAGGATGATGATGACACAGACAAGTATTTCAATACCGCCTATGATGATGGAAGGTTGATGGCTCAGGACGACGAAGACTCGGACTATGAGCGTGGAGATGACGACTTGATGCTTCTTGTTTTGCCGGAGCTGGAACATCCTAAGGCGGAATGCAAAAAGTCTCTCTTCAAGCAATCCTCGCAGGAGACGCCTCCAGATGCCGCCTCTACCCAGCAACCCCCCGAGGCCCGTCCAATGATTATCCCGACGACACTTGGGGTGGTGGTTAGGGAAGGTATGGTGGGCTCACTACCGCCACCCACCAAGAAGCAAAGGAGGAGACCGGACAGGAAAGGCCCTAAAGGCGCCAGAGCTGCTTCAAGCAGCCAGCCGCCTCTGAAGCCCCATGTGGTAGACAGAATACCTGTCGAAGGTAGGAATCGTTTCCATGTCGGCGGTGAGCCGATCCTACCTACCAAAGCGCTAGTCGAATACTGAACAATGATCTAAGGAGACTCCATGAAGATGTGCTGGCCGAAGAGAAAAGCCTTCTGATCGCGGAAAAACCAGGATACCCGCTTTACGCGGCTCAGGTGCCGGGTGGGAAGTTGGACGCCGACACCTGGCCAGCAAATCAATTCATCCTGCAATTTGACTACATCTTCGACATGTTCCACATGACCAAGCTGGATTTCCAGTTTATCCGCATGTATGCGTTGTATCTCAACTACTTCACCAGGATCGAGAACATACAATATATCTATGTCGCGGACCCGTTCTATATGCACGAGAGCTTCTTGGGAGTTCGCAAAGAGCACCGTGACTATGCAAGCAAGTACCTCGGCGAATTCATGATCGCTAATAAAGACATGGAAGCGATTCTCCTGCCTTATCATACCACGTAAGTCATCTGCGCATATCCTTTTCATAAGTGTTAATCATTCATTTGCAAGCATGGAGGAAAATTTGAGGTGTACTTAATTTGCGTAGCGGGGGACACCTTGCTCATTGTTCTGTACCCGGAATACTCTCATGCTATGTACTTGGACTCATCGAAGAACATCAAGAAAAAGGATTACACGCACATAAAGAGTGTTCTCGATAGTGCCATGTTTACCTTCAGCCTATCTGGTGGATATATCAAGGTGAAAAGGCATAGGAAGAACGGGCTGGTTTTCCGCCATAAGACCGACTTCTGCTGCATCCAGCAACTGCACACCAGTCAGGCTGATGGATTCTACCTCATGCATCACCTGCTCGAGTACAAAAGGGATAATCAATGCCTTCACATGCCAGCTACTACCGAAGATGTCGAGATTGTCAGTTGGGCCACAAGCATAGGAAAGACACCGGATCATTGAATCTGAGCTAAGTTTTATCACGTCCAGTGTGAACTTGCCCAAGTGATGATGAAGCAAGTCCTCGAACCAATAGGGATGTTCTACCATGGGCCAATAATGACACGGGATGATGTCCGAGCACTGCTACTCGCTCAGCGTCTGGACTGATACGTCTTTGTCGTATCTATAATTTTTTATTGTTCCATGCCAATATTATACAACTTTCATATACTTTTGGCAACTTTTTATACTATTTTTGAGACTAACATATTGATCCAGTGCCCAGTGCTAGTTCCTCTTTGTTGCATGTTTTTTGTTTCGCGGAATATCCATATCAAACGGAGTCCAAACGGGATAAAAATGGACGGAGATTTTCTTTGGAATATTTATGAATTTTGGGAAGAAGAATCAACGTGAGACGATGCCTGAGGGGGCCACGAGGCAGGGGCGTGCTGTGGCACCCCGGCTCAGAGAAACCGGAACGCCCCGTATTCCATCCCAGAGATCGAGGAGAAGTCTTCTGGAATACGGCACTGCTTAGCATAGAACAAACTAGCTTTCTTTTATTATATGAATAAGGATACAAGGTCTCCAATATTACAAGGGTATTACATCGGCACAGCGACACTACGCCTGCCACGGTTGCTCTATGCAAGCAACAGAACAACTCGAATCAGCGGAATGACAACTAGCAGCGAAACAACGAACGGCGAGGATGGACTCCAATCCGCAGGCACTCTGGCTAGAACGTTTATCCTAGCTCGCGAACACATGAACCACACCAAGACAAGCAAGCAATCCTGGCATGACCTGCAAACTGGCATGACACGCCAGGTCAGTACATGGAATGTACTTGCAAGCTCACAATAAACCAAAAGCATTCAAGACAAACAATAACATGGCATTATCAGGTTAATTCAGTCATGAACATGGTATTAACTGAACAACATGGCAGGCACAACTGAACATAATACAACTAGTACAGGCATAACATGAACATGATGATACTACATACAACATGATGCACCAACTTACTCTGCTCGGGTTACCACGTAACCATCAAATGCATCACTTACCAACACGGACATCACACGATCATCTCAGGATCAAATCAAGCTTGGTATAAACAATACCGTAGTAATCATTAAATGATTACAAGGAGCTTGACCTTTACCATTGATTCTCGCATAATATCACGAATATTCAACAACTCAGTACCCTCGATACCATAGTGATCATTCCGGCGATCACAACCAACTTATCTCATCATCGAACCGGGGTTGTTATGAAGCACATTATTATTTTTATTACCGTTGACTCACGGTGTGACCGACACGAACTGGGCCCTTATCCGCGGGCACGGCTATCGATAGATTTGGACACACACACACACACACTTTGCAGAGGTAGCACACTGTACCCACACCACAGAACCCATGGCCTCGCTGTCAGGACCCCGATCCTAAGTCACACCGATCTAGCTGTAACACGTCATATCACTTTGCGGCCTCACGCACGGTAACCCCACGGGTGCCACCTTACCTGGCCCAGGACCGTTTGCGCATTTTGGCACACGTATATGACAGTGTCGCTAGCATCCATATGACAGAGAACCCGGGCCGACATGGCTAGTTATAAACCAAAAGTGGCACTAAATTACAGAGACAGGCATCCATGACCCAGCAACGAACGTGTCGGTCATCAACGTATGAACCCAAGTCGTAGCAAGCTACATGGACTTAAAGGAACAACGCGTGACATTTCCCCTAAGGGACAGACACAGGAACGAAGAAGGACACATGCCGGCCAGCCTACGTGTTCCGAGCAGTAGCAAGCTACCAAGGCTCATTGGAATCACTAGGAGGCATTTCCCTGTAAAGTAGGCTACCAAAGGAAAACAACTAGGTGTCGGATCCCACACATACCAAGCATTTCAAACATACACGCAATATGCTCAATATGTGCAAATACAACATTGCATCACAACAGAACTCTACGACTCAAAGTACTTTATTTAAAAGGCTCCAAGAGCCATACATAACATATCCATACAGGTAGGGGTCACATGACCCAACACTCAAGTCATACAGTCATACAAGCACAAGCGGAAGCTACATGTCTGAGTACAGACAACTTAGAAAATAAAACAGGCTTGGTGTAGCCTGACTATCTACAAGGCCCTTCACAAGCTCCAGATCACCGTCTGGGTGTCAAGCTACTCGTCGACGTCAACGTCTATGTAGAACCCATCAGCAGGGGCAGGGTTCTCCTCGGCAACAGTTATTAAGCAAACATGAGTACAAAGGTACTCAGCAAGTCTTACCACATAACCTATCATACATGCAACATTATCAAGGGGGTAGTGGAGTTTATAGCAGAATGCCAGCTTTGACCTTGGCTAACCTATACTACAACTCTCAACGGATTGCAAGATGTTATTACGAACACGAGTCCACTACTCACCACATTAATACACCACAGAGGATCCTCTTCCGTCATCCTACGAAAGGGCCATCCACGGCACTCACACTTATCTTGAGGCTTTTAGTAGTATCCATCAACTTGTCTATGAACTGTAAGAGTAACCAAGTAGTTCGTACCGCGAACAACGGCTATTCGAATAGTTTGATAACCCTGCAGGGGTGTACTTCTTCACACACGCTTCCACCACTTATCGCCGTTTACTCGGCTTGTACTCGGCAACCTTCAAGCGGAAGCCCAGCGAGTGTGTCGGCCACGACCTGACTAACTACTCAAGTCTCTCGTCCAGGTTTATCGCCTATTTGGGTTCCATCCGTGGGGAGATCCGGCCGGGGTGTCGCTCACGGCCCCAAACGATGTGTACAGGGTTCCCGAGTCACCAAACGGGCAACCGGTACACCGTGCCACGTACCTGTCGCATCACAACCCACCCCGAGGGTCAGCGTTGTGCACGACCTCCAGTAAGCTATAAACACCAGAAACTAGTTGCAACTCCTGGACAGAGATCAAGGGTAATTAATAAGCCGAGAGGGTCAATTAAGGATCCCAATGCGTGGTAGTAGCTGTAACTTGAACCACACATACAGATCTCGGGTCCTATGGACGATTCCAATGAAACAACCCACCATGTACTCCTACATGGCCTTTCATCGATACCTTTACCAAGCGTATTCCACACTTCCTTCTCTTTATTGGTAAGATCATTTCACTCTGATCCATCACCCAGATGAATCAGACCAGACACAACTCTAAGCATAGCAGGCAACATAAACAAATAGCATGGTGGATCACACATCACATGGCTCAATCAACTCCTACACATGCTAGTGGGTTTCAACTATTTACTGTGGCAATGACAGGTCATGCAAGGGAATAGGGTTCAACTACCGCAGCAAGTAGCAGTTCACGCGCTGTTGCCTTAATGCAGTAAAAGAGAGCAGGAGCGAGAAGATTGGGTTTGTATCGGAATGATCAATGATTGCTTGCCTGACAAGGTAGTTGTCGGGTACTGCTCTTCAACTGGATACGCAGCAGTATCCTCGGGAGCAGGACCTAACACAGGGAATACCGGCGATACAATCATTAACAAACAAATGCAACAATATGATGCATGCTCATGACATGGCAAGATGCATGTGTGTTGGCTAATGCAACTAAAACCAGAAGGGTTTGAACCTATTTGAATCAAGGATTCAAATTGAAGTTCAAACTATTATTAAAATAAGTGCATTATCATGTTTTTGACGTATACAGCAAGTTAACTTGTTCAAACATGCATGAAACCGGTGCCATTGGAAAGATTGGATTTTTCTGATCATTTTTCATATATAAATCTTTTCCATCTGAGCTATGGTGGATTTTATATGATTTTTAGAAGTTTTGGGTATTTTCTGGAATTTCCTGAATTATTTTAAATCTAAAAATCCCAGAAAAACCTTTACTGCGTCAGCATGACATCATGCTGACGTCAGCCAGTCAACAGGGCCAGTCCAGGTCAAACCTGACTGGTGGGTCCCTCATGTCAGTGTCTCAGGAACTAATTCCGGTCATAACCAGGGTTGACTGGGTTTGACTAACAAAGGGGGCCCACTGTCAGTGACTGTGGTGGTTAAACTAATTACGGTTAGTTCCTAATCAACAGGCCACGTCAGCCCGCCGGAGTTTGGCCGGCGGCGACCATTTCGCACGGCGGTGACTCGTCGGAATCCCTATTCCGGCATCCATTTGCCGCGCGGATGGGCTCGGTGTGCTCCTGGTGATGCACCGCATCCAACGGTGCCACTAGTTGGACGAGAGGTCGCCGGAGTCGACGGCGACGAGCTTGTCCGCGGCGGTGCTCGCACGGAGTTGGTCGGGATGGGGTTGTAGCGCACGGTAGGAGGAGCTAAAGCTTGCTTTAGCTTGCTGGTGACCTACTGAAGCTAATGGCGTGCTCAGCCACGAGGTACGGTGCCTATGGCCACGGCGGTGAGTTGGCCGGCGGCGGTGATCGTCGGTCAGCAAAGGGGGCGGCGGCTACAAGGCCTAAACGGGCCCGTGGAGAGGGGGGTTCGAAACGTGAGCTCACAGCGGTCGCAGAGGGCGTCGCAGTGAGCTCGAGGACGGTCGGACGACGGCGTACGGGCGGCGGCGATCTCCGGTGCCGGAGGTTGAAGACGACGGCGAGGAGGACGTTGCGGAGCTCCTGGCGTCGTGTGCGTCGGTGGGGAGCTTCGGGGCGATGCGGCGGAGCTAGTGGTGCTTCGGGGAGGCGAGGGGGTGGCGTAGAGCGCGGTGTCAGCGGTCGTCGGCGACGAGCTCGCTCGGGGGAGCTCGGCGGAGGGAAGAGAGGAGGGGAGAGACACGGGGAAGAGGGGGAAACGGTCGAGGGGGCTTCGTGGCGTCGTTCTAGTCCGTCCAGAGGGCCGAGGGGCCAGCCAGGCAGGCAGGAGGTGGCCGGCGCATCGGCGGCGCTCGCCACCGAGCTGCTTCATGCGCTGGCACGGCGAAGAAGACGGTGATGCCCCTGGTGGGCCGGGCCGGCTGGGCCAGCAGGTAAGTGGCACAGGTAAGTGTTCTTCCTATTTTTCTTTTCCTATTTTCTTTCTGTTTTATTTCTTTTGCAGCTTTGTTCAATTAATAAAAATGCCTAAACATTTTTATAACTCATGACACTTGTCATACCTACTGTATATAATATGAACAGTAGGAAACATTATAGTTCATGATTATTTGAGCATTAAAATTATTTTTAAGTATTTAAATGCCCAAATTCAAATACCATATGATTTAATCCAGAGCCCTTGAGTGTCCTAGAAATTTGTGCACCATTTTTAGTAGAGGTTTAAGACCAAGGCAGAAATGATGAACATTTTTGAAGGGCATTTTGGGTACATTGGAAAATATTTTAGCAAACCCTAGTTGTTAGGGGAGGGGTGCTGGGGTTTCTGTTAATCCCATTTCAAGTTTCTTTGAAAGTAAACATGATGCACACTCTAGTTAGGTCCTAATGCAAGTGCTAGCTAGGGATGTGACAACTCACCCCCACTTAAAAGAATCGCGTCCCGAGATTCAGGTTCCTCCCGAAAGAGGGTGGGGTACTCAAGTCGAAGACGATCCTCCCTTTCCCAAGTAGCTTCACTCTCGGAATGATGTGACCATTGAACCTTGAGAAACTTGATATTGTGGCGTCGAGTGGTGCGCTCAGTTTGATCAAGAATACGAACGAGGTATTCTCGATATGTGAGATTGTCTTGGAGATCAAGCGTTTCGTGGTCCACTCCGCGGATAGGATCCGAGAAGCAACGCCTGAGTTGAGAAACGTGGAAAACATCATGAACTCTGGAGAGGTGCGGAGGCAGTTCCAATTGGTAGGCAACTTCTCCTCGTTTGGCAAGAATGCGAAAAGGACCAATGTAACGAGGGGCCAATTTGCCTTTGATACCGAATCGATGGGTTCCCTTAAGAGGGGTAACCCGAAGGTAAGCCTTATCGCCGACTTCAAAAGTCACAGCCTTATGATGACTATCATATTGGCTCTTTTGGCGAGACTGGGCTGTTTTCAATCTCTCACGAACGATGCGAACTTGTTCCTCTGCTTCCTGGATCATATCCGGGCCAAAGAATTGTCTTTCCCCGGTCTCTGACCAGTTAAGAGGTGTTCGACACCTTCGTCCATATAGAACTTCGAAGGGGGCTTTACCCAGGCTGGCTTGATAACTATTGTTATAAGCGAATTCGGCAAATGGAAGACACTTTTCCCATTCCATATCGAAAGAGATGACAGAGGCTCGAAGCATGTCTTCCAGAATTTGATTGACTCGTTCCACTTGACCACTTGACTGGGGATGGAAGGCAGTACTGAAAGAGAGATGAGTTCCCATAGCATTCTGGAAACTTTCCCAAAATCGGGAAGTGAAAAGACTTCCACGGTCTGAGTTAATCTCCAACGGTACACCATGAAGTGACACTATTCGAGAGAGATATAAGTCTGCTAGCTGGCTAGCGGTAATACTCTCCCGAACAGGCAGGAAATGAGCTACTTTAGAGAGACGGTCGATAACAACGAAGATAGCATTATTCCCTTTCCTGGACCTGGGAAACCCGGTAATGAAGTCCATACCGACTTTGTCCCATTTCCATTCAGGAATAGCTAAAGGTTGAAGGGTGCCAGCAGGCCGTTGATGCTCTGCTTTGACTCGACGGCAAACGTCGCAGTTAGCAATAAATTGAGCGATTTCTCTCTTCATCCTAGTCCACCAGAATCTTTGACATAGGTCTTGATACATTTTGGTACTACCGGGATGAATCGTGAGAGGAGATTCATGAGCCTCCTTAAGAATCATCTGTCGTAGTTGTGGTTTCTTGGGCACCACCAATCGGTTCTCGAAGTACACAACACCTCGATCATCCATAGAGAAACTTCTAGCAACTCCGCTAGCAATGTTCTCCTTGATCCGTGATATGCCTTTATCATACCGCTGGGCAACTATGATTTGATCCATAAGGGTAGGTTTCGCCACCAAGGTGGAAAGGAATCCTCGAGGAATAATGTGAAGGTTAAGCTTACGAAATTCCTCGTGGAGAAGTGGTTGACCTTGTTGTAACTTTAAATTGTTACAATATGACTTACGACTTAGTGCATCAGCCATGACATTGGCCTTTCCAGGAGTGTACGTGATTCCTAAGTCATAGTCGGTGAGCAACTCAACCCAACGTCTTTGCTTGAGATTTAGATCCGGTTGGGTGAAGATATACTTCAAACTTTGATGATCAGTGAAGATTTCACAGCTATTACCAAGGAGGTAATGTCGCCATGTTTTGAGTGCATGGACTACAGCTGCAAGCTCTAGATCATGAGTAGGATAGTTATCCTCGTGTGGACGCAACTGTCGAGATGCGTATGCAATCACTTGACGATCTTGCATGAGAATGCAACCTAGTCCTTGTCGCGAGGCGTCGCAATAGATTATAAAATCCTTGGAAAAGTCTGGTGGTACCAGTACAGGTGCAGATGTCAGGCGTCTTTTCAGTTCCTGAAAACTGGACTCGCACTGTGGGGTCCACTCAAACTTTTTATCTTTCTTGAGGAGTTCGGTTAGAGGTTTAGCAACCTTGGAGAAATTCTCGACGAAACGTCGGCAATAGCTCGCTAAGCCAAGAAAACTCCTAACTTGCTTGACCGATTCAGGGGGAGTCCAATCAAGTACGGCTTGAACTCGCTCGGGATTGACAGCAATACCCTTGCCAGAGATCACATGACCTAGATAGGTTACTTTTGGCAACCAAAATTCACATTTAGAGAATTTGGCATAAAGGCGGTGCTCTCGAAGTTTCGTCAATACCAGCCTTAAATGCTCGGCATGATCTTCCTTGTTCTTGGAGAAAATGAGTATATCATCGAGGTATACCACGACGAATTTATCCAAATACTCCATGAATATAGAATTCATTAACCGAGAAAAGGTAGCTGGGGCATTGGTTAATCCGCAGGACATGACGGTGTACTCATATTGGCCATAACGAGTAACGCAAGCCGTTTTAGGAATGTCCCCATTCTTGATTTTGATTTGATGGTAGCCCAACCTCAAATCCATCTTAGAGAAGACTGAGGATCCAGCGAGCTGATCATACAGGTCGTTGATCCTGGGAAGCGGATACTTATTCTTTATGGTGACCAGATTGACAGGTCGGTAATCTACAACCATCCGCTCCGTTCCATCCTTCTTCTTGACGAAGAGGACGGGGCAAGCCCAAGGGGAAGAACTAGGACGGATGAAACCCTTTTTCAAGGACTCATCGAGTTGTTTCTTTAGCTCAGCTAATTCTAGTGGTGCCATCTTATAAGGTCTCCTAGAGATTGGGACAGTTCCAGGGATAAGATCTATCACGAACTCGACATCTCTGTCAGGTGGAACTCCTGGCAATTCTTCTGGAAAAACATCCGGGAAGTCACGGACTACCGGGATATCTTCGAGTTCTGGTAGAGGGCTGGCATTAAGAGAGTAGAGCTGACGTTCAGCCATTCGGGCCAAGACATTGACTATCTTGCCGGATGGATGTGTAAGTTGAACGGTCCTAGTAAAGCAATCAATCTTGGCATAATGAGTTGTCATCCAATCCATACCCAAGATGATGTTTATGTCCGAGGACTTGAGAGCGATTAGAGATGCAAGGAAAACAAGTCTATCGACAAGGATTTCATTTCCATGGCTTACCCTAGAGGTTTGCCACTTTGAACCAGGAGTTTGAATAACCATGGAAGTAGGCATGTCACAAAAAGTCATGTTGTGCAATCGAGCATAGCTCTCAGATATGAACAAATGGGATGCTCCAGTATCGAAAAGAACAGATGCCGGATGGCAATTTACGAGAAGCGTACCAAGGACGACGTTAGGATCCTCATAAGCTTCTTTGGCAGAAACATAGTTGACATGACCACGTGCAGTGGGGATTGGCTTGACATAGTTCACCTTGCCGGTTGGCTTACCACGGCCAACGGGTTTTCCTGGCTGATTCTGGGGACAATCACGCATGTAGTGTCCCGGTTCTCCACACTTGAAACACGTCACAGTGGTGGTGCGTGGAGCAAAGTTGGAGGGTGGACCTCCATAGGTCTTAGCAGGTGCAAACTGTTGAGTTGGGCGAGGCGCCTCATAGGATGGCCTCGGTGTGTACTTGGGTGGCAGAGCAGTGTTAGGAACCCACACACGACGCTTGTGAGAGCCAGAGCCGGATGAGGAACCAAAGTCTCGAGTATGCTTGCGGGTGGCCTCGAAGTCGTTCTGGCCTGTCTCAGCACTGATAGCCTTGTTAACCAACTTCTGGAAGGAAGTGCACTCGTGCAGACGTAGATCTCGACGGAGTTCAGGGCTGAGTCCCTTGCGGAACCTCGCCTGCTTCTTGGCATCGGTGGATACTTCCTCAGGTGCATAGCGTGCTAGATTACCAAACTCACGACTATAGCCATCCACAGTTAAACGGCCCTGGGTGAAATTACAGAATTCCTCCCGCTTACGGTCCATGAGACCTTCCGGAATGTGATGTTCACGGAATGCCTCACTGAACTCAACCCAGGTAGTGACTTGGCCAGCAGGACGCATAGCTTCAAAGTTTTCCCACCAAAGACTGGCAGGGCCCTCAAGATGGTAGGCGGCGTAGATAACCTTGTCAGCTTCGGCCACACGGGCAGAGTGTAGCTTGTGGGTGATACTACGTAGCCAGTCATCAGCATCCAGAGGTTCAGTGGAGTGATGGAACTTTGGTGGACACATCTTGATAAAATCGTGGATTGACACCACGTCATTCCTCTGACGGAACCCAGTGTTCTGCTCTATGCGTTCCAGCAGATGGTTGGTCTCTCTCTTGTTCCATTCTGCTTCAAGCATAACTTCCGCCAAAGAGGGTGGCTGGGGCAGATTCCCATCTCTAGCCCCACTAGCCTCACCCTGCTCCTGAGCAGCAGGAGTGTTGTGAGTGTTGACCATCCTAGGAAAACAAAACAACGGTTTAGACAAGGATGGCAAAAATTTGACATAGAAGTGCAGAATGTAATGGATGATACAGAATGCAGAGATGTTCATCCGTACGACATGGTAATATAGGAACTGCTATATATACACCAGTGGTCATACACACCATACAAAGTTTAGTACAAGCCAAGGCTAAAGTACAACTGCGGTGAAAGACGATACATCCCATCAGAGGCATTCCAAGCTCATATACATTATTTAACTACACCTCCGGAATTCAGTACACACTAAGTCATATTCCACAAGACGCGCAGGACTGTGGAAATACAACTACTACAATACTACTACTACCACGGACTAGCTCAGACATTCGCGTAGTAATCCTCGTAAAGATTACCACCGTAGCCTGGAAGTGGTACAGACGGATCTTGGAACTCGCGAGCACTCGAAGGCTGTGGACCATAGGGGCATGGGTGTGGTCTCGGTCCCGATGCTGGTGGTAACTGATGCCCACGTGGAGGTGTAATACCCCCAACGTCACGCCAATCCATGCGATCAGGCACACGAGTCCGCACAGGGTACAAATCCCGCATGTCCAGGTATCCGGCGTGCACAGCAGGTGCAAGCCGTGTCAAAGTAGTCCAGTGAGCGGCTCGAGTGTTATACAACTCCATTCGGAGGGCACGAACCTCACGGTCCCTATCCTCCAGCATCTGAACAGTGGTCTGAAGCAGTGGCTCTTCATGAGCAGCATCAGTATACAGACCAGTGTAGTAGCCTTCCTCTTCGGGAAGTGAGGCTGGCATGTAACAGAACTCAGTGTTCAGCAACAGGGCATGCCTAGCACGGAGAATGGTCATCATCGAATAAGCGGCATCCTGTACTGCCATCTCGATGGTAATCCCGAGTCCATAAGACCAATGGATGGGATCATTAGCTCCGGGATATGAGGGGTATATCCGGACTGTGCAGAAATACTGACTTTGATTGAAATCCCGGTACTGTTCCTCCACGGTGTATTCAGGATACCAGCGAAAACCGGTCTCAGTCATCACACGGACTAGCATGGCCGTGTGACCGGGCACATTAATGCACCGAGTCAAACGAACCACTTGGTGAGGGATGCGGCCAGACATCTGAAACACGAAATAATGCAAAGGCATTAGTGTTTCTGGAAGAAATCGGGCAGCATAACAACTGTAAATGCTCAAACAAAGATTTGAGACATCATACAAATGATAGCATAGCCACTCAACAATTCCATATCAAGGTTCCGGGTTCAATAATCATCATACTCAAAGGATAGAAACTGAACTGAGGCTTGAAGCCAACAATCCTAAGAGTCTACGGATTAGTAACACGTGAACCTAGTAAGGATAAGAGGCCTAATCCTAAATCCCCGTGGAAAGAATAGACAGACTCAGATCAGAAGGGCATAAGGTAAAGGAGTAAAAAGAGCCTTACGTTCCCTTCCACAATCAATTCCCCTACATATAACTAAGAATTTTTCTAGACTCAACATCGACCAGTTTGGCTTGAGAAACCTACATGCAGTCCAGCTCTGATGCCAACGCTGTCAGGACCCCGATCCTAAGTCACACCGATCTAGCTGTAACACGTCATATCACTTTGCGGCCTCACGCACGGTAACCCCACGGGTGCCACCTTACCTGGCCCGGGACCGTTTGCGCATTTTGGCACACGTATATGACAGTGTCGCTAGCATCCATATGACAAAGAACCCGGGCCGACATGGCTAGTTATAAACCAAAAGTGGCACTAAATTACAGAGACAGGCATCCATGACCCAGCAACGAACGTGTCGGTCATCAACGTATGAACCCAAGTCGTAGCAAGCTACATGGACTTAAAGGAACAACGCGTGACATTTCCCCTAAGGAACAGACACAGGAACGAAGAAGGACACATGCCGGCCAGCCTACGTGTTCCGAGCAGTAGCAAGCTACCAAGGCTCATTGAAATCACTAGGAGGCATTTCCCTGTAAAGTAGGCTACCAAAGGAAAACAACTAGGTGTCGGATCCCACACATACCAAGCATTTCAAACATACACGCAATATGCTCAATATGTGCAAATACAACATTGCATCACAACAGAACTCTATGACTCAAAGTACTTTATTTAAAAGGCTCCAAGAGCCATACATAACATATCCATACAGGTAGGGGTCACATGACCCAACACTCAAGTCATACAGTCATACAAGCACAAGCGGAAGCTACATGTCTGAGTACAGACAACTTAGAAAATAAAACAGGCTTGGTGTAGCCTGACTATCTACAAGGCCCTTCACAAGCTCCAGATCATCGTCTGGGTGTCAAGCTACTCGTCGACGTCAACGTCTATGTAGAACCCATCAGCAGGGGCAGGGTTCTCCTCTGCAACAGTTATTAAGCAAACATGAGTACAAAGGTACTCAGCAAGTCTTACCACATAACCTATCATACATGCAACATTATCAAGGGGGTAGTGGAGTTTATAGCAGAATGCCAGCTTTGACCTTGGCTAACCTATACTACAACTCTCAACGGATTGCAAGATGTTATTACGAACACGAGTCCACTACTCACCACATTAATACACCACCGAGGATCCTCTTCCGTCATCCTACGGAAGGGCCATCCACGACACTCACACTTATCTTGAGGCTTTTAGTAGTATCCATCAACTTGTCTATGAACTGTAAGAGTAACCAAGTAGTTCGTACCGCGAACAACGGCTATTCGAATAGTTTGATAACCCTGCAGGGGTGTACTTCTTCACACACTCTTCCACCACTTATCGCCGTTTACTCGGCGTGTACTCGGCAACCTTCAAGCGGAAGCCCAGCGAGGGTGTCGGCCACGACCTGACTAACTACTCAAGTCTCTCGTCCAGGTTTATCGCCTATTTGGGTTCCATCCGTGGGGAGATCCGGCCGGGTTGTCGCTCACGGCCCCAAACGATGTGTACAGGGTTCCCGAGTCACCAAACGGGCAACCGGTACACCGTGCCACGAACCTGTCGCATCACAACCCACCCCGAGGGTCAGCGTTGTGCATGACCTCCAGTAAGCTATAAACACCAGAAACTAGTTGCAACTCCTGGACAGAGATCAAGGGTAATTAATAAGCCGAGAGGGTCAATTAAGGATCCCAATGCGTGGTAGTAGCTGTAACTTGAACCACACATACAGATCTCGGGTCCTATGGACGATTCCAATGAAACAACCCACCATGTACTCCTACATGGCCTTTCATCGATACCTTTACCAAGCGTATTCCACACTTCCTTCTCTTTATCGGTAAGATCATTTCACTCTGATCCATCACCCAGATGAATCAGACCAGACACAACTCTAAGCATAGCAGGCAACATAAACAAATAGCATGGTGGATCACACATCACATGGCCCAATCAACTCCTACACATGCTAGTGGGTTTCAACTATTTACTGTGGCAATGACAGGTCATGCAAGGGAATAGGGTTCAACTACCGCAGCAAGTAGCAGTTCACGCGCTGTTGCCTTAATGCAGTAAAAGAGAGCAGGAGCGAGAAGATTGGGTTTGTATCGGAATGATCAATGATTGCTTGCCTGACAAGGTAGTTGTCGGGTACTGCTCTTCAACTGGATACGCAGCAGTATCCTCGGGAGCAGGACCTAACACAGGGAATACCGGCGATACAATCATTAACAAACAAATGCAACAATATGATGCATGCTCATGACATGGCAAGATGCATGTGTGTTGGCTAATGCAGCTAAAACCAGAAGGGTTTGAACCTATTTGAATCAAGGATTCAAATTGAAGTTCAAACTATTATTAAAATAAGTGCATTATCATGTTTTTTATGTATACAGCAAGTTAACTTGTTCAAACATGCATGAAACAAGCGCCATTGGAAAGATTGCATTTTTCTGATCATTTTTCATATATAAATCTTTTCCATCTGAGCTATGGTTGATTTTATATGATTTTTAGAAGTTTTGGGTATTTTCTGGAATTTCCTGAATTATTTTAAATCTAAAAATCCCAGAAAAACCTTTACTGCGTCAGCATGACATCATGCTGACGTCAGCCAGTCAACAGGGCCAGTCCAGGTCAAACCTGACTGGTGGGTCCCTGATGTCAGTGTCTCAAGAACTAATTCTGGTCATAACCAGGGTTGACTGGGTTTGACTAACAAAGGGGGCCCACTGTCAGTGACTGTGGTGGTTAAACTAATTACAGTTAGTTCCTAATCAACAGGCCACGTCAGCCCGCCGGAGTTTGGCCGGCGGCGACCATTTCGCACGGCGGTGACTCGTCGGAATCCCTATTCCGGCATCCATTTGCCGCGCGGATGGGCTCGGTGTGCTCCTGGTGATGCACCGCATCCAACGGTGCCACTAGTTGGACGAGAGGTCGCCGGAGTTGACGGCGACGAGCTTGTCCGCGGCGGTGCTCGCACGGAGTTGGTCGGGATGGGGTTGTACTGCACGGTAGGAGGAGCTAAAGCTTGCTGTAGCTTGCTGGTGACCTACTGAAGCTAATGGCGTGCTCAACCACGAGGTACGGTGCCTATGGCCACGGCGGTGAGTTGGCCGGCGGCGGTGATCGTCGGTCAGCAAAGGGGGCGGCGGCTACAAGGCCTAAACGGGCCCGTGGAGAGGGGGATTCGAAGCGTGAGCTCACAGCGGTCGCAGAGGGCGTCGAAGTGAGCTCGGGGACGGTCGGACGACGGCGTACGGGCGGCGGCGATCTCCGGTGCCGGAGGTTGAAGACGACGGCGAGGAGGACGTTGCGGAGCTCCTAGCGTCGTGTGCGTCGGTGGGGAGCTTCGGGGCGATGCGGCGGAGCTAGTGGTGCTTCGGGGAGGCGAGGGGGTGGCGTAGAGCGCGGTGTCAGCGGTCGTCGGCGACGAGCTCGCTCGGGGGAGCTCGGCGGAGGGAAGAGAGGAGGGGAGAGACACGGGGAAGAGGGGGAAACGGTCGAGGGGGCTTCGTGGCGTCGTTCTAGTCCGTCCAGAGGGCCGAGGGGCCAGCCAGGCAGGCAGGAGGTGGCCGGCGCATCGGCGGCGCTCGCCACCGAGCTGCTTCGTGCGCTGGCGCGGCGAAGAAGACGGTGATGCCCCTGGTGGGCCGGGCCAGCTGGGCCAGCAGGTAAGTGGCACAGGTAAGTGTTCTTCCTATTTTTCTTTTCCTATTTTCTTTCTGTTTTATTTCTTTTGCAGCTTTGTTCAATTAATAAAAATGCCTAAACATTTTTATAACTCATGACACTTGTCATACCTACTGTATATAATATGAACAGTAGGAAACATTATAGTTCATGATTATTTGAGCATTAAAATTATTTTTAACTATTTAAATGCCCAAATTCAAATACCATATGATTTAATCCAGAGCCCTTGAGTGTCCTAGAAATTTGTGCACCATTTTTAGCAAAGGTTTAAGACCAAGGCAGAAATGATGAACATTTTTGAAGGGCATTTTGGGTACATTGGAAAATATTTTAGCAAACCCTAGTTGTTAGGGGAGGGGTGCTGGGGTTTCTGTTAATCCCATTTCAAGTTTCTTTGAAAGTAAACATGATGCACACTCTAGTTAGATCCTAATGCAAGTGCTAGCTAGGGATGTGACACTCGCACTCCCATTTGGGTGGACCAACAACGTTCCGACAAAACCAATCTACTGTCATGACACTCTCCCGGCCACTCCAACCAACTGCCCACTGGGCTAGTCCTGGGTGGCCCCGTGTCTACCAAAGACACAACGACCACCGTCGTGGCCAAAACATAAATGGTCCCAAACGGGGACCGGATCCATAACAACAACAACAATGGGCACACAAGGTTATGTCCGTCTACCTGATCAGGGTAGCGCGTGCACATAACCTTCCCTCATTTGGAGGCACCGGCGAGAGGGACGACAATAGACCCAATTAGGGCCTTCCCATAAAAGGCAAGTGTGGCTGCACTGGTCAGCTCGATTTGGTGGCACCATGACTCAGCCAATAGTTGTTCAAGTTCATTATTATCCGGTTAAACTTGAATGCAATAAGCTGAGTCATAATAAAATAACATAATGCAACTACAATGTATGAGCATGATATCAACATAAGCATGAAGGTGCAACATAAGCCTCGAGCATAACCATTATGAAATATTTAACCAAATGAGCATAGCATACTGATGAGCATGAATATTACAAGTATAACGCTACTCATAGCATACATGACTACTAGCATCATAAATAAATACCACACAAGAACATACTAGCATCAATAATCAACACCATGCAAGAACATAGCAAGAACACTACCAAGTAAACATGTAACTAACTAGCTGCAATGAAACATGCATATCACGGTACAACAAGCATGCATTTAAGACTACTGGTAGCATGTATTTATATTACCAAGCATAACATGCGAACATGATACTAACAAGTAGTACAAGATAAAAAGAAGTATCAGATCATAGCATGACAGTGAACATGAAACCACGGGCATAACGAAACAACGACAGCAGTAGCAAACAAGCACACATACAACAGCAAACTTTTATTAAATATTCAAGTTGAAAACCATGGCTAGTGCATGGCTATCATGCAAGTGGCTATTGTGGCTTGCCTGGGGATGAAGAAGGCACCGGGAAGAAGTGCGGTGAAGCCGCGAAAAGATTTGCCGGAAACAGTTCTCTCCGGGAGGGGCTGTTTATGGCAAGGGCAAAATGGTCATTTTCACAGTGTCAAACCATAGTGAAAATGAAACCAACAGAACGGGCTTGACGATAAGAAGAGATGGGCTTTGGAATCACCTCATTTGGAGTTGTGGTTAAAAAGATATGAAGGGTTGAAGTTCAGGGACTTTTCTGCAAAAATATCATCACAAACAAGTCCCTGAGTGGATAAGGCAGAAGCGCAAAGTTAGAAATACGCCTTCTGACTAGGAAAACGTATTCTGGGCTAAAACAGAGAGATAATACGCTTTCAGAAGAAGAAAGCGTAACTGACGAGATTACGTTTTCGGGCAAATGAAAACGTACTCTCGGACTTGCCGTGTCCACTTAAGTGACGTGGCAGGGCGGGGCCGGGCGCTGGGTCGATGACATGTGGGGCCTGCCGTACCTTCTCTCTCCTCCCACGCCTCCTTCTTCTTCCCCCGCGTCTGCTCCTCCTCTCCTCGACAGAACAGAGGGCATGGGCGCTGTAGTCGCCGGGCACTGCGGTTCCGGCCATCTGTGGCCAGGGAGAGGACACCGGTGGCCTCGGAGAGGAGCGCCGCACCCATCCAGACGAGAAGCGGGCATCGAAGAAGAGCAGAGCTGTGGCACCACACGGAGACAGAGAGCAGGAGGGTGGCGGTTGATCTTGGGGGCGAGGGCTCAGGTGCCTCCGACGATGAGTTGAGGAGGTGGGGAGCATCGACGGAGTACGGGGAAGACGTGTATGAGGTCAGGGAGTGGAGGGGTGGCTGGGGTCGCTCCAATTTAGGAGGACCGAGGCGGCGGCCATGGTCGCAATGACGGGCGTGGAAAGCTTCTCCGGCTCGGGCTAGTGGCTAGGCGGGTCCTGGGAGTGAGATGAGGTGAGTGGTGAGGTCGAACGGCATTGGGGAAGCTTAAATAGCCAAGTGGAGGGGGGAGTCGTGCTGGCGTTGCCGCGGACGTGTGCCCACGCTCGCGAGTTCGGAGGCAGGCGACGAGGGAAGCACATGGGAGATTCTCACGGGGCAGAGGAGGCCAAAGGGGCGCAGGGAGAAGCGGCCGAACGCCACTGAGGATCGGTCGGCCACAGTGCTCCCGTGAGCGCGCGGCGACGAGCGCCGACGAGGAGGCTCCTAGAGGGGAGAAGGGTCTGGGAGGACGGCGACAACGTGAGGAACACGAGGGACAGGCCCCGTGCTCGCTGAGTCGCCGAGCAGAGGAGGGGGGCAAGCAAGAAGCCATTCTGGGCGCGGCCATTGCATGCCAAAGCGGTGGTCACCGTGCAGGCTGGCAAGGAGATGATGCCAAGGCTGTAAAAAGGATGTCTAGTGGTAAGTTCTTCCGTGGTAGAGGTTTACTGCGGTGGTAGCTCGGTGAAAACGGCTCTGGTTAAATGGTAACTAAGCTCTGAAGTTTACTACATCAAACTTGTCAGAGCACTGCTGATTAACAGGAAAGGGTTTGGACCCAAAGAATTTGTCTGCGAGGTTGAGGTAAAGAAGGACTACAGTCCTCGTAAGTTTGAGGAGATTTGGACCAAGAATAGATATAGTTGCTTCACAACTGCATATTTGGTCCAGAAACAAGATTTGGATGTTGCACTCACTTGGTGAGGCCACTTGAGCTGAATTTTTGCAAGGCTTGGTCATTTAGTCTATAGAGATGCTGTAAAAATTTCATACCAATTGGAAAAGCCAAAATGGTACTTCCTTCACAAACATCTCCACTGACCAGAAACTTGCAAAAATTCTTGAGGGAAAATGGCTTGATGAATTATTCCCAAAATGGATGGAGGTGAGTTATATGGATAATAGAAGGCCTAGAAAAATTGGCAGCCACAATGGAGCAAGATAAAATATACTTGCTTCACAAACTGAAATTTTGGACAGAATCAAAGAATTGAAGATGAGCTCACATGGAGGCATGACATGAGCTCTACTTTGGTGGAGGGCTCAGATATGATGATATGAGGGATCATGCAAAATGGCAACTCATTTGGATATTCCTAGCTTGCACCTCCTTCACAAAACTTCTTTCTTTATAGAAACTTTGGAAAATCATAATTAAATAATTACTAGGAAAATGAGGTTGCATTTTGGCATGTGGCAATCATATGCACATGAAAAGGTGTCCAAGGAGTTTTAGGTCAAATGGGCAAAGATAAATAGCACTTGCTTCACAAAGTGCCATTTAGGACAGAATAGAAAAAGGAATATTGGTGAAATAGTTTTGAACATGGCAATGAAACGTTTTGCCATATTTGAAAAAGATATGACCCAAACAATTTATGAGAATTTATTAGGGAATTTTGGAGTGATGGAAATATAGGTTGCTTCACAACCTAGGGTAGACAGGGTTATTCCTTTAATAGAAAAAGGAATATTCCCTAGAAAAAGAATATTGAGGTTGGTCCAAGATGGAAAATGGCAAGTTCTAGAGATAGATATGAGGATGACAAGCCACTCTGGAAAGAAAGAAGAGGTCATCTTCTTCAGTTTCCAGACCACATAGCCACGGAAAAAGAAAACTCAGGGGGTCAGGCGCGCCCTTGACCCTCGTGGCCACCCCGTAAGGAGGTTGGTGCCCTTCTTTCACCGCAAGAAAGCTAATATCCAGATACTAATCGTGTCAAAACATCAGCCCAATTGGAGTTACGGATCTCCGGGAATATAATAAATGGTCAAAGGCCAGAATCAGGGAACGCAAAAACAGAGAGAGACAGGGAGACAGATCAAATCTTGGAGGGGCTCTCGCCCCTCCGCCGCCATGGAGGCCATGGACCAGAGGGGAAACCCTTCTCCCATCTAGTGAGAAGGTCAAGGAAGAAGAATACGGAGGGGGGGTCTCTCTCCCCCTCTCTCCCGGTGGTGCCGGAACGCCGCCGGGGACATCATCGTGTGACGGCGATCTACACCAACACCTCCGTCATCTTCACCAACATCTTCATCACCTTCCCCCATCTATCTATAGCAGTCCACTCTCCCACAACCCGATGTACCCTCTACTTGAACATGATGCTTTATGCCTCATATTATTATCCAATGATGTGTTGCCATCCTATGATGTCTGAGTAGATTTTCGTTGTCCTATCGGTAATTGGTGAATTGCTATGATTGGTTTAGTTTGCTTGTGGTTATGTTGCTGCCCTTTGGTGCCCATCATATGAGCGCGCGCGTGGATCACACCATAGCGTTAGTTGTATGTTGATATGACTATGTATTGGAGGGCAAGAGTGATAGAAGCTTCAACCTAGCATAGAAATTGATGCATACGGGATTGAAGGGGGACCAATATATCTAATGCTATGGTTGGGTTTTACCTTAATGAATGTTAGTAGTTGTGGATGCTTGCTAATAGTTCGAATCATAAGTGCATAGAATTCCAAGTCAGGGATGACATGCTAGCAGTGGCCTTTCCCACATAAAACTTGCTATCGGTCTAATAACGTAGTCAATTGCTTAGGGACAATTTTGCAACTCCTATCACCACTTTTCCACACTCGCCATACTAACTTTATTGCTTCTTTACCTAAAACAGCCCCTAGTTTTTATTTACGTGCTCTTTATATTCTTGCAAACCTATCCCGTTACACCTACAAAGTACTTCTAGTTTTATACTTGTTCTAGGTTTAGCGGACGTTAATCGTGCGTAGAGTTGTATCGGTGGCCGATAGAACTTGAGGGAATACTTGTTCTGCCTTTAGCTCCTCATTGGGTTCCACACTCTTACTTATCGAAAGAGGCTACAACTGATCCCCTACAGTTGTGGGTTATCAAGACCTTTTTCTGGCGCCGTTGTCGGGTAGTTATAGTGTGGGGTGAATATTCTCGTGTGTGCTTGTTTGCTTTATCACTAAGTAGATTTTATTTGTTGTTCTAAGTTGTTTTCTATCTTTAGTTATGGACAGAAAACGCAAAATACCAAAAAAATAGTGGTACATGTTGAACCAATGGTTGAAGAACCACTCAAAAACTATCACACTCTTGAAGCTTTTTACTTGGATCATCGTCGATCCCTGTGTGCTCGGGCTGAAACCCCAACTAGCTTAGTTGAGGGAAAATCTTTAGATGAGCATGCTTGTTATGTGCGACACCGCATATCTGAAAAAGGAAAACTTTTACTGGGTAAATTCATTGTTTTGCAGTGCTATGCTTGGAATTTATGTGAAATATATAATTGTACTTGTTGTTCTAAAGACCCTAAGAAACGCCTTCCTTACCAATGTGAGTTTAGTGATAATGGAATCGTATCTTCGTATACTAAGGGGGTTTATAATTACTATGATGTTCAACAAATTGAAGAATTTGTTGCTTTTAGGGGTACTTGTTAAATTGCTTCTTTTATTGAAGAGTGTGATACTACTCCCTACAAATATGAAAATTTGGCCATACTTAAATATTGCTATTATAATTATGCTTCTAATCCTTATATTAAACCATATATTGAAGACTCCTCCGCTGTCCAAGAAGAGACTAATATTTTGCAGGAGTCTATGGAAGAATAAATTAATGACATTGTGAGCTGATTGGATGAAAAAGATGAGGAGGAGAGTGAAGAACAAAAGGAGGAAGAGCGGATTGATCACCCATGCCCACCTTCTAATGAGAGTAACTCTTAATCCCATACATTGTTTAATTTCCCTTCATGCTTACCGAAGGATGAATGCTATGATGATTGTTATGATCACATTGATTCTTTTGAAAGATCCCTTTTTGATGATGCTTGCTATGCTTGTGGCCAAGATGCCAATATGAATTATGCTTATGGAGATGAACTTGATATAGTTCCTTATGTTAAACATGAGATAGTTGCTATTGCACCCACACTTGATAGTCCTATTATCTTTTTGAATTCGCCAAACTACACTATATTGGAAAAGTTTGCACTTATTAAGGATTATATTGATGGGTTGCCTTTTTCCGTTGCACATGATGTTTTTGATGAATATAATATGCATGTGCTTGCTGATCCTACTTGCAACTATTATGAGAGAGGAACTACATCTCCGCCTCTCTATGTTTCCAACACAAGAAAATTGCAAGAAACTTCTTATACTCTGCATTGGCCTTTACTTGATGTGCATGAATTGTTCTTGTATGACATGCCTATGCATAGGAAGAGAGTTAGACTTCATTTTTGCATGACACATATCACTTTGTGCTCACTACTAAATGCCAAATCATTGCTAATTAAAATTGGCTTTGATATACCTTGGGATCCGGGTGGATCCATTACTTGAGCACTATATGCCTAGCTTAATGGATTTAGAGAAAGCTCTGCCAGGGAGACAACCAGGAAGTTTTAGAGAGTCATTTATTTCTGTTGTGTGCTTTTATGAAGTTTAAAAACAAAAAAATAAAGAGGGGAACCTAAAACTTTTTCAAAAAGAAAAGTGAAAGTAAGAAAGACAAGCACCGTTGAAATGGGGGAGCTCCTTGAACTTTGTTCATGCCCATGGAAACTTTGCAAATCTTGAATTACAGAAACTTTTCAACGAAAATAATTATCCCCTTGTACAATTACATTATATTATAAAAATAATTTTCCAAGAGTTTCCTTTAGGATGATTAAACTGCTTGTTGGTTTGTGCGGTGCAAAAACAGAAACTTTGGCTGTAGTGCGCGATTTTACATTTTTTACTCGAACGTTGAAAGGATCTGAAACTTTTTGCAAAGTTTTGCTATAAAAATTGTTGATTTTTCCTAATTGTTTCAGAATTTTTAGAGTTACATATGTATGGTTAATGTTCAGATTACTACAGACTGTCATGTTTTCACAGATTGCTGTTATAGCTTCATTATTTGCATATGTTTGAATTCTTGTTGAAGCCTCCTTGACTTGGGGACATTGAATTGTGATAGCATACAGTGGGTAATGTTTGTTCATAATTATACAAAAATGTTAGAGCATTACATGATTGGATTTCATTGATCATATGCACTAACCCCGCCACTAAAAGTTTAGTTAAGTTTTGTGTGGATGAAGTGTTCGAAGATTGAGGAGGTCTCGATGTGAGGAGAAGGAGGAGAGACAAGAGCTCAAGCTTGGGGATGCCCAAGGCACCCCAAGTAAATATTCAAGGAGACTCAAGCGTCTAGGCTTGGGGATGCCCCGGAAGGCATCCCATCTTTCTTCAACAAGTATCGATATGTTTTTTGATTCGTTTCGTTCACATGTTATGCGTAAACTCTTGGAGCGTCGTGTGCTTTTTATTTTTCCTTTTGATAAATTCACCATGTTGGTATGAGATAATCCTTGGTTGATTTATAGAATGCTCTTTTCACTTCACTTATATCTTTTGAGTATGGCTTTATAGAATGCTTCATGTGCTTCACTTATATCATTTGAAGTTTGGATTGCCTGTTTCTCCTCACATAGAAAACCGCCATTTGTAGAATGCTCTTTTGCTTCACTTATAATTGTTAGAGAGTGGGCATATCTTTTGTAGAAAGAACTAAAACTCTCTCGCTTCACTTATATCTATTTAGAGAGTTGACAGGAATTGGTCGTTCACATGGTTGGTCATAAAATCCTACATAAACTTGTAGATCGCTGAATATGATATGTTTGATTCCTTGCAATAGTTTTGCGATATAGAGATGCTAATATGTGGGAGGTACCAGTGAATGATTTTGGTTTAGTAAAAATATTGGTGTTAAGGTTTGTGATTCCCGAAGCATGCACATATGGTATCCTAACTATGTAACCAAATTGGCGTGCATTGTATTTTGATTGTTTATCTTTGCGTGAAGGTCGGGGGCGCGCGGTGGTTAATGATACGTCTCCAACGTATCTATAATTTTTATTGTTCCATGGTATTATATTATATGTTTTGGATGTTTAATGGGCTTTATTATACACTTCTATATTATTTTTGGGACTAACCTACTAACCCAAGGCCTGGTGCAGATTGCTGTTTTTTTGCCTATTTCACGGTTTCACAGAAAAGGAATATTAAACGGAGTCCAAACGGAATGAAACCTTCGGGAGAGTGATTTTTGGAACAATATCTTCACGAAAGACTTGGAGTGCATGCGAGGGAACAAAGGAGGCGGCCAAGAGGGTCCAGGGCGCGCCCCCTCCTACAGGGCGCGCCCCCCACCCTCGTGGGCCCCCTGTGGCTCCCCCGATGCCCTCATTCCTCATATATATATATCCATGTACCCTGAAAACATCGAGGCAACAACGAAAACCCTAATTCCACCGCCGCAACCTTCTGTTCCCCGTGAGATCCTATCTTGGGGCCTGTTCCGGAGCTCCGCCGGAGGGGGGATCTACCACGGAGTGCTTCTACATCAACACCATAGCCTCACCATGAGTTGTGAGTAGTTTACCACAGACCTTCGGGTCCATAGTTATTAGCTAGATGGCTTCTTCTCTCTTTTTGGATCTCAATACCAAGTTCTCCTTGGTCTTCGAGGAGGTCTATTCGATGTAATCTTTTTGCGGTGGGTTTGTCGAGATCCGATGAATTGTGGGTTTATGATCAAGATTATCTACGAGAAATATTTGATTCTTTTCTGAAATCTTTTATGTATGATTATAATATCCTTGCAAGTCTCTTCGAATTATTGGTTTGGTTTGGCCTACTAGATCTATAGTTCTTGCAATGGGAGAAGTGCTTGGCTTTGGGTTCAATCTTGCGGTGTCATTTCCCATTGACAGCAGGGGCAGCAAGGCACGTATTGTATTGTTGCCATCGAGGATAAAAAGATGGGTTTTATATCATATTGCTTGAGTTTATCCCTCTGCATCATGTCATCTTGCTTAAAGCATTACTCTGTTCTTATGAACTTAATACTCTAGATGCATGCTTGATAGCGGTCGATGTGTGCAGTAATAGTAGTAGATGCAGAATCGTTTCGGTCTACTTGTCACGAACGTGATGCCTATATATAATGATCGTGCCTAGATATTCTCATAACTATGCGCTTTTCTATCAATTGCTTGACAATAATTTGTTCACCCACCGTAGAATTCTGCTATCATGAGAGAAGCCACTAGTGAAACCTATGGCCCCCGGGTCTATTCTCAACATATTAATCTCCAATCTACTTTACTTTGCTTTATTTACTTTTTGTTCTTATATCCAAAAATACCAAAAATATTATACTATCATATCTATCAGATCTCACTTTCGTAAGTGACCGTGAAGGGATTGACAACCCCTTATCACGTTGGCTGCGAAGTTCTTATTTGTTTGTGCAGGTGCGAGGGACTCGCGCGTGGTATCCTACTGGATTGATACCTTGGTTCTCAAAAACGGAGGGAAATACTTACGCTAATGTGCTGCATCTCCCTTTCATCTTCGAAGGAATACAACGCAAGCTCGAGAAGTAGCAAGAAGAATTTCTGGCGCCATTGCCGGGGAAGCTTACACAAAAGTCATATACCAAGTACCTATCACAAACCCTTATCCTTCGCATTACATGTATTTGCCTCTCGTTTTTCTCTCCCCCCACTTCCCCCTTGTCATTTATTTGCCCTTCTTTTTGCCGTGTGTTTACTGTTCGCTTGCTTCTTGTTTGCTTGTGTGTTGGATTGCTTGCTTGTCATTATGGCTCAGAACAATACCAAATTGTGTGACTTTTCCAATACCTACAATAATGATTTTATTAGCACTCTGATTGCTCCTATTACCGATGCTGAATCTTGTGAGATCAATGCTGCTCTGTTGAATCTTGTCATAAAAGATCAATTTTCCGGCCTTCCTAGTGAAGATGTTGCTACCCATCTGAATAACTTTGTTGATTTGTGTGATATGCAAAAGAAGAGGGATACAGATAATGATATTGTTAAATTGAAGCTATTTCATTTTTCACTTAGAGATCGTGTTAAAACTTGGTTTTCCTCTTTGCCTAGAAATAGTATTGATTCGTGGAATAAGTGCAACGATGCCTTTATCTCTAAGTATTTTCCTCCTGCTAAGATTATCTCTCTCAGAAACGATATTATGAATTTTAACCAACTAGATCATGAGCATGTTGCACAAGCTTGGGAGAGAATGAAATTAATGATACATAATTGTCCTACACATGGTTTGAACTTATGGATGATTATACAAAACTTTTATGCTGGATTGAATTTTGCTTATAGAAATCTTTTAGATTCGGCCGCGGGAGGCACTTTCATGGAAACTACCTTAGGAGAAGCTACCAAACTCCTAGATAATATTATGGTTAACTACTCTCAATGGCACACCGAAAGATCTACTAGTAAAAACATGCATGCTATTGAAGAGATTAGTGTTTTGAGTGGAAAGATGGATGAACTTATGAAATTATTTGCTACTAAGAGTGCTTCTTCTGATCCTAATGATATGCCTTTATCCATGTTGATTGAAAATAATAATGAAACTTTGGATGTGACTTTTGTTGGTAGGAATAATTTTGGTAACAATGCTTATAGAGGAAACTTTAATCCTAGGCCTTTTCCTAGTAATTCCTCTAATAATTATGGTAATTCCTACAATAACTCTTATGGAAATTTTGGCAAGATACCCTATGAATTTTAAGCTAGTGTTAAGGAGTTTATGATTTCAAAAAAGAATTTCAATGCTTTGCTGGAAGAAAATGGCTTAAGATTGATGAGTTGGCTAGAAACATGGATATAATTACTCTTGATGTTGATTCTTAGAAACTTAGATCTATTCCACCTAAGCATGATATCAATAAGTCTCTCAAAGCCATGAGAATTTCCATTGATGAATGCAAAGAAAGAACCGCTAGGATGCGTGTTAAAAAAGAGTGCTTTATGAAAGCGTGTTCTTCTAATTATCATGAAAATAAAGATGAAGATCTGAAAGTTATTGATGTGTCTCCTATTAGATCCTTGTTTTCTAGTATGAATCTTGATAAATATGGGACTGGAGATGAGTCTACTTTAGTTAAAAGGCGTACCAATGATTCGGAGTTTTTAGATCTTGATGCTAAAATTGTTAAAAGTGGGATTGAAGAGATTAAAACTTTGCATAGTGATGAACCCACTACTTTAGATTTCATGGGATTCAATTATGATAATTGCTCTTTGATAGATTGTATTTCCTTGTTGCAATCTGTACTAAATTCTCCGCATGCTTATAGTCAAAATAAAGCTTCTACCAAACACATAGTTGATGCTTTGATGCAATCTTATGAAGCAAAACTTGAATTAGAAGTTTCTATCCCTAGAAATCTTTATGATGAGTAGGAACCTACTATTAAAATTAAAATTAAAGATCATGAATGCTTTTCTTTGTGTGATTTGGGTGCAAGTGTTTCTACTATCCCAAAAACTTTGTGTGATTTGTTAGGTTTCCATGAGCTTGATGATTGTTCTTTAAATTTGCATCTTGCGGATTCCACCATGAAGAAACCTATGGGAAGGATTAATGATGTTCTTATTGTTGCCAACAGGAATTATGTGCCCGTAGATTTCATTGTTCTCGATATAGATTGCAATCCTTCATGTCCTATTATTCTTGGTAGACCTTTCTTTAGAACGATTGGTGCACTTATTGATATGAAGGAAGGAAATATTAAATTCCAATTACCGTTAAGGAAAGGCATGGAACACTTTCCTAGAAAGAAAATCAAATTACCTTATGAATCTATTATTAGAGCCACTTATAGATTGCCTTCCAAGGATGGCAATACCTAGATATATTCTTGTATCGTGCCTAGCTAGGGGCGTTAAACGATAGCGCTTGTTGGGAGGCAACCCAATTTTATTTTATTTGTTTTTTGCTTCTGTTTAGGAATAAATATTGCATCTAGCTTCTGTTTAGATGTGGTTTTGTGTTTTATTTAGTGTTTGTGCCAAGTAGAACCTTTGGGAAGACTTGTGTGAAGTTTATATGATCATGCTGTAAAAAATAGAAACTTTAGCGCTCACGAGATTAGCCACCAGATTTTACTGGAGAGTGCTATTTAGTTGATTCTTTTTGAAGATGATTAATAGAAAAATTCCTCACGTTTAACAATTTATTTCATATTTTTTGGAGTTACATAAGTATTCGAAAGTTACAGATTACTACAAACTGTTCTGTTTTTGACAGATTCTGTTTTCATGTGTTGTTTGCTTATTTTGATGAATCTATGAGTAGTATTGGGGAGTATGAATCATAGGGAAGTTGGAATACAATAGGTTTAACACCAATATAAACAAAGAATGAGTTCATTGCAGTACCTTTGAGTGGTGGTTTGTTATCTTATACTAACGGAGCTCATGAGATTTTTGGCTAAGTTTTGTGTTGTGAAGTTTTCAAGTTTTGAGTATGGCTTTGATGGACTATGGAACCAAGAGTGGCAACAGCCTAAGCTTGGGGATGCCCAAGGCACCCCAAGGTAAAATTCAAGGACAACCAAAAGCCTAAGCTTGGGGATGCCCCAGGAAGGCATCCCCTCTTTCGTCTTCATCTATCGGTAACTACACTCGAGACTATATTTTCATTCACCACATGATATGTGTTTTGCTTGGAGCGTCATGTATGATTTGAGTCTTTGATTTTTAGTTTGCCACAATCATCCTTGCTGGACACACCTTTTGAGAGAGATAAATATGGTTTAGAATTTATTAGAATACTCTATGTGCTTCACTTATATCTTTTGAGCTAGATAGTTATGCTCTAGTGCTGCACTTATATCTTTTAGAGCACGGTGGTGATTTTATCTTGTAGAAATTGTTGATCTCTAATGCTTCACTTATATCTATTTTAGAGTATTTTAGAACAGCATGGTAATGTGCTTTGGTTATAAAACTTGTCCTAATATGATAGGCATCCAAGATGAGTATAGTACAAACTTTCACATAAAGTGCATTGAATACTAAGAGAAGTTTGATACTTGATGATTGTTTTGAGATATGAGGATGGTGATATTAGAGTCATGCTAGTAGAGTAATTGTGAATTTGAGAAATACTTGTGTTAAGGTTTGCAAGTCCCGTAGCATGCACGTATGGTAACCGTTGTGTGACAAATTTGAAGCATGATGTATTTCATTGAGTGTCATCCTTTTTGTGGAGCTCGGGGGGCGCGATGGTTAACTCCTACCAACCTCCCCCCTAGGAGCATGCGTGTAGTACTTTGTTTTGATGACTTGTATATTTTTTCAATAAGTATGTGAGTTCTGTATGACTAATGTTGAGTCCATGGATTATACGCACTCTCACCCTTCCACCATTACTAGCCTCTCTTGTACCGCGCAATTTTCGCCGGTACCGTACACCCACCATATACCTTCCTCAAAACAGCCACCATACCTACCCATCATGGCTTTTCCATATCCATTCCGAGATATATTGCCATGCAACTTCCACCATTTCGTTTGTTATGACACACTTCATCATTGTCATATTGCCATGCATGATCATGTAGTTAACATCGTATTTGTGGCTAGGCCACCATGCATAATTTTTCATACATGTCACTCTTGATTCATGCACATCCCGGTACACCGCCGGAGGCATACATATAGAGTCATACTTTGTTCTAGTATCGAGTTGTAATATTGAGTTGTAAATCAATATAAGTGTGATGATCATCATTATTAGAGCATTATCCCAAAGAAAAAAAGCCAAAGAAAAAAGGCCCCAAAAAAGAAAAAAGAAAAAAGAAAAAAAAGGAAAAAAAAGAAAAGAAAAAAAGAAAAAGAAAAGGGACAATGCTACTATCTTTTTCCACACTTGTGCTTCAAAGTAGTACTATGTTCTTCATGATAGAGAGTCTCTTGTTTAGTCACTTTCATATACTAGTGGGAATTTTCATTATAGAACTTGGCTTGTATATTCCAACGATGAGCTTCCTCAAATGCCATAGGTCTTCGTGAGCAAGCAAGTTGGATGCACACCCACTTAGTTCCTCTTGTTGAGCTTTCGTACATTTTTAGCTCTAGTGCATCCGTTTCATGGCAATCCCTACTCACTCACATTGATATCTATTGATGGGCATCTCCATAGCCCATTGATACGCCTAGTTGATGTGAGACCATCTTCCTCCTTTTTGTCTTCTCCACAACCACCACTCTATTCCACATAGTGCTATGTCCATGGCTCACGCTCATATATTGCGTGAAAGTTGAAAGAGTTTAAAAAAAATTAAAGTATGAAACATGTTCTTGGCTGAAATCGGGGTTGTGCATGATTGGAATATTTTGTGTGACGAAGATGGAGCATAGCCTAACTATATGATTTTGTAGGGATGAACTTTCTTTGGCCATGTTATTTTGAGAAGACATGATTGCTTTGTTAGTATGCTTGAACTATTATTATTCTTATGCCAATATGAACTTTTAGCTTGAATCTTTCGGATCTGAACATTCATGCGACAATAAAGAGAATTACATTGAGAATTATGTTGGTTAGCATTCCACATAAAAAATTCTGTTTTTATCATTTACCTACTCGAGGACGAGCAGGAATTAAGCTTGGGGATGCTTGATACATCTCCAATATATCTATAATTTTTTTGTTCCATGCTATTATATTATATGTTTTGGATGTTTAATGGGCTTTATTATACACTTTTACATTATTTTTGGGACTAACTTACTAACCCAAGGCCCAGTGCAGATTGTTGTTTTTTTTGCCAATTTCAGGGTTTCGCAGAAAACGAATATCCAACGGAGTCCAAATGAAACCTTTGGGAGAGTGAATTTTAGAACAATATCTTCACGGAAGACTTGGACTACACGCGAGGGAACGAATGAGGCAGCCACGTGGGTCCAGGGCGCGCCCCCTCCTACAGGGCGTGCCCCCCTCCCTCGTGGGCCTCCTTCCTCCTATATATATCCATGTAGCCTGAAAACATCAAGGCAACAAAGAAAAGCCTAATTTCACCGCTGCAACCTTCTGTTCCCGTGAGATCCCATCTTGGGGCCTGTTCCAGAGCTCCGCCGGAGGAGGGATCTACCACGGAGTGCTTCTACATCAACACCATAGCCTCACCGTGAGTTGTGAGTAGTTAACCACAGACCTTCGGGTCCATAGTTATTAGCCAGATGGCTTGTTTTCTCTTTTTGGATCTCAATACCAAGTTCTCCTTGGTCTTCGAGGAGATCTATTCGATGTAATCTTTTTGCGGTGTCTTTGTCGAGATCCGATGAATTGTGGGTTTATGATCAAGATTATCTACAAGAAATATTTGATTCTTTTCTGAAATCTTTTATGTATGATTATAATATCCTTGCAAGTCTCATCGAGTTATTGTTTGGTTTGGCCTACTAGATCTATAGTTCTTTCAATGGGAGAAGTGCTTGGCTTTGGGTTCTGTCTTGCGATGTCCTTTCCTAGTGACAGCAAGGGCAGCAAGGCATGTATAGTATTGTTGCCATCGAGGATAAAAAGATGGGGTTTATATCATATTGCTTGAGTTTATCCCTCTACATCATGTCATCTTGCTTAAAGCATTACTCTATTCTTATCAACTTAATACTCTAGATGCATGCTGGATAGCGGTCGATGTGTGGAGTGATAGTAGTAGATACAGAATCCTTTCGGTCTACTTGTCACGGATGTGATGCCTATATATAATGATCATGCCTAGATATTATCATAACTATGCGCTTTTCTATCAATTGCTCGACAGTAATTTGTTCACCCACCGTAGAATTCTGCTATCATGAGAGAAGCCACTAGTGAAATCTATGGCCCCCGGGTCTATTCTCGACATATTAATCTCCAATCTACTTTACTTTGCTTTATTTACTTTCCGTTCTTATATCCAAAAATACCAAAAATATTATACTATCCTATCTGTCAGATCTCACTTTCGTAAGTGACCGTAAAGGGATTGACAACCCCTTATCGTGTTGGCTGCGATGTTCTTATTTGTTTGTGCAGGTGCGAGGGACTCGCACGTGGTCTCCTACTGGATTGATATCTTGGTTCTCAAAAACTGAGGGAAATACTTATGCTACTGTGCTGCATCACCATTTCCTCTTCGAGGGAATACAACGCAAGCTCGAGAAGTAGCAGTTAACTCCTACCAACCTCCACCCTAGGATCATGCGTCGTAGTATTTTGCCTCGAGGGCTAATAGATTTTTCACAATAAGTATGTGAGTTCTTTATGAATAATGTTGAGTCCATGGATTATACGCACTCTCACCCTTCCACCTTGCTAGCCACTCTAGTACCGCGCAATTTTCACCGGTGCATCAAACCACCTCATATCATTCCTCAAAACAGCCACCATACCTACCTATTATGGCATTTCCATAGCCATTCCGAGATATATTGCCATGAAACTCCACCGTTCCGTTTATTATGACACGCACCATCATTGTCATATTGCCTTGCATGGTCGTAAGATAGCTAGCATGATGTTTCCATGGCTTGTCCGCTTTTTGATTTCATTGCTACACTAGATCATTGCACATCCCGGTACACGGCCGGAGGCATTCATATAGAGTCATACTTTGTTCTAGTATCGAGTTGTAAGTAAATAAAAATGTGATGATTATCATTATTAGAGCATTGCCCCATGTGAGGAAATAAAAAGAGAGAGAGGCCAAAGAAGCCTAAATAGAAAAAAAGGGGCCAAAGAAGCCCGCCAAAAAAAGAAAAAAGAAAAAAAAGGGAAAACAAAAGAGAAAACAAAAAATGGGAGAAAAAGAGAGAAGGGACAATGTTACTATCTTTTTTCCACACTTGTGCTTCATCATAGCACCATGTTCTTCATGATAGAGAGTCTCCTATGTTGTCACTTCCATATACTACTGGGAATTTTCATTACAGAACTTGGCTTGTATATTCCAACGATGGGCTTCCTCAAATGCCCTAGGTCTTCATGGACAAGAAAGTTGATGCACACCCACTAGTTTTCTTTTGAGATTTCATACATTATAGCTCTAGTACATCCGTTACATGGCAACCCTACTCACTCACATTGATATCAATTGATGGACATCTCCATAGTCCGTTAATTTGCCTAGTCGACGTCAGACTTTCTCCCTAATTTTGTCTATCACCACCTTCTATTCCACCCATAGTGCTATGTCCATGGCTCACGCTCATGTATTGCGTGAAGAGTTGAAAAGGTTCGAAAAAGTAAAGTATGAAAACAATTGCTTGGCTGACACCGGGATGGGCATGAGGGGTACCTTGTGTTAAGAAAAGGGAGCATAAAAGACTATATGATTTTGTAGGGATAACACTCTTTAGCATTGAAATTTTGAAAGACTTGATTGTTTGTTGGGATGCCCGAGTATTAAATTCTTCTATGTCAAATGATAGACTATTTCTTTGAATCACTTGTGTCTTAATATTCATGCCATGATTAGATTACATGATCAAGATTATGCTAGCTAGAATTCCACATCAAAAAATTTCTTTTTTATTATTTACCTACTCGAGGACGAGCAGGATTTAAGCTTGGGGATGCTGATACTCCTCTGTCGTATCTACAATTTTTGATTGTTCCATGCCAATATTATGCATCTTTCATATACTTTTGGCAACTTTTTATACTGTTTTTGGGACTAACATATTTATCCAGTGCCCAGTGCAAGTTCCTGTTCGTTGCTTGTTTTTCGTTTCGCAGAATATCCATATCAAATGGAGTCCAAACGGGATAAAAACGGACGGAGTTTTTTTTTGGAATATCTATGAATTTTGGGAAGAAGAATCAACACGAGACGATGCCCGAGGGGGGGCACGAGGCAGGGGGCGCGACCCTAACCCTCGTGGCCACCTCGTAAGGCGGTTGGTGCCCTTCTTTCGCCGAAAGAAAGCTAATATCCGGATACAAATTGTGTAAAAAAATTCAGCTGAATCGGAGTTATGGATCTCCGGGAATATAAGAAACGGTGAAAGGCCAGAATCTGGGTACGCAGAAATAGAGCACGACAGAGAGATAGATCAAATCTCGGAGGGGCTCTCGCCCCTCCGCTGCCATGGAAGCCATGGACCAGAGGGGAAACCCTTCTCCCATCTAGGTAGAAGGTCAAGGAAGAAGAAGAAGGAGGGGGGCACTGTCCCCCTCTCTCCCGGTGGTGTCGGAACGACGCCGGGGCCATCATCATGTGACGGCGATCTACACCAACACCTCCGTCATCTTCACCAACATCTTCATCACCTTCCCCCATCTATCTACAGCGGTCCACTCTCCCGCAACCCGCTGTACCCTCTACTTGAACATGGTGCTTTATGCTTCATATTATTATCCAATGATGTGTTGCCATCCTATGATATCTGAGTAGATTTTCGTTGTCCTATCGGTAATTGGTGAATTGCTATGATGGGTTTAGTTTGCTTGTGGTTATGTTGTTGTACTTTGGTGCCCATCATATGAGCACGCGCGTGGATCACACCATAGGGTTAGTTGTATGTTGATAGGACTATGTATTGGAGGGCAAGAGTGACAGAAGCTTCTACCTAGCATAGAAATTGATGCATACGGGATTGAAGGGGGGCCAATATATATAATGCTATGGTTGGGTTTTACCTTAATGAACGTTAGTAGTTGCGGATGCTTGCTAATAGTTCCAATCATAAGTGCATAGAATTCCAAGTCATGGATGAGAGGCTAGCAGTGGCCTCTCCCACATAAAACTTTCTATCGGTCTAGTAACGTAGTCAATTGCTTAGGGACAATTTCGCAACTCCTATCACCACTTTTCCACACTCGCTATACTAACATTATTGTTTCTTTACCTAAAACAGCCCCTAGTTTTTATTTACGTGCTCTTTATATTCTTGCAAACCTATCCCGTTACACCTACAAAGTACTTCTAGTTTTATACTTGTTCTAGGTAAAGCAAACGTTAATCGTGCGTAGAGTTGTATCGGTGGTCGATAGAACTTGAGGGAATATTTGTTCTGCCTTTAGCTCCTCGTTGGGTTCGACACTCTTACTTATCGAAAGAGGCTACAACTGATCACCTACACTTGTGGGTTATCAAGACCTTTTTCTGGCGCCGTTGTTGGGGAGTTATAGCGTGGGGTGAATATTCTCATGTTTGCTTGTTTGCTTTATCACTAAGTAGATTTTATTTGTTGTTCTAAGTTGTTTTCTATCTTTAGTTATGGGTAGGAAACACAAAATACCAAAAAATAGTGGTACCTGCTGAACCAATGGTTGAAGAACCACTCAAAATCTATCACACTCCTGAAACTTTTTACTTGGATCATCTTCGATCCGTATGTGCTCGGGCTGAAACCCCAACTAGCTTAGTTGAGGGCAAATCTTTAGATGAGCATGCTTGTTATGTGCGACACCGCATATCTGAAAAAGGGAAACTTTTACTGGATAAATTCATCGTTTGCAGTGTTATGCTTGGAATTTATGTGAAATATATTATTGTACTTGTTGTTCTAAAGACCCTAAGAAACACCTTCCTTACCAATGTGAGTTTAGTGATAATGGAATCGTATCTTCATTTACTAAGGGGGTTTATAATTACTATGATGTTCAAAAAATTGAAGAATTTGTTGCTTTTAGGGTTACTTGTGAAATTGCTTCTTTTATTGAAGAGTGTGATACTACTCCCTACAAATATGAAAATTTGGCCATACTTAAATATTGCTATTATAATTATGCTTCTAATCCTTATATTAAACCATATATTGAAGACTCCTCCGCTGTCCAAGAAGAGACTAATATTTTGCAGGAGTCTATGGAAGAATAAATTAATGACATTGTGAGCTGATTGGATGAAAAAGATGAGGAGGAGAGTGAAGAACAAAAGGAGGAAGAGCGGATTGATCACCCATGCCCACCTTCTAATGAGAGTAACTCTTAATCCCATACATTGTTTAATTTCCCTTCATGCTTACCGAAGGATGAATGCTATGATGATTGTTATGATCACATTGATTCTTTTGAAATATCCCTTTTTGATGATGCTTGCTATGCTTGTGGCCAAGATGCCAATATGAATTATGCTTATGGAGATGAACTTGATATAGTTCCTTATGTTAAACATGAGATAGTTGCTATTGCACCCACACTTGATAGTCCTATTATCTTTTTGAATTCGCCAAACTACACTATATTGGAAAAGTTTGCACTTATTAAGGATTATATTGATGGGTTGCCTTTTTCCGTTGCACATGATGTTTTTGATGAATATAATATGCATGTGCTTGCTGATCCTACTTGCAATTATTATGAGAGAGGAACTACATCTCCGCCTCTCTATGTTTCCAACATGATAAAATTACAAAAACTGCTTATACTATGCATTGGCCTTTACTTGATGTGCATGAATTGTTATTGTATGACATGCCTATGCATAGGAAGAGAGTTAGACTTCGTTTTTGCATGACAGATATCATATTGTGCTCACTACTAAATGTCAAATCATTGCTAATGAAAATTGGCTTTGATATACCTTGGGATCCGGGTGGATCCATTACTTGAGCACTATATGCCTAGCTTAATGGCTTTAAAGAAAGCATTGCCAGGGAGACAACCCGGAAGTTTTAGAGAGTCATTTATTTCTGTTGTGTGCTTTTATGAAGTCTAAAAACAAAAAAATAAAGAGGGGAACCTAAAACTTTTTCAAAAAGAAAAGTGAAAGTAAGAAGGACGAGCACCGTTGAAATGGGGGAGCTCCTTGAACTTTGTTCATGCCCATGGAAACTTTGCAAATCTTGAATTATAGAAACTTTTCAACGAAAATAATTATCCCCTTGTACAATTCGATTGTATTATAAAAATAATGTGTCAAGAGTTTCCTTTAGGTTGATGAAACAAATTGTTGGTTTGTGCGGTGCAAAAACAGAAACTTTGGCTGTAGTGCGCGATTTTACATTTTTTACTCGAACGTCGAAAGGATCTGAAACTTTTTTGCAAAGTCTTGCTATACGAATTGTTGATTTTTCCTAATTGTTCCAGAATTTTTAGAGTTACAGAAGTATGGTTAATGTTCACATTACTACAGACTGTCTTGTTTTCACATATTGTTGTTATAGCTTCATTATTTGCATATGTTAGAATTCTTGTTCAAGCCTCCTTGACTTGGGGCCATAGAATTGTGATAGCATACAGTGTGTAATGTTTGTTCATAATTATACAATAATATTAGAGCAGTACATGATGGGATTTCATTGATCATATGCACTAACCCCGCCACTAAAATTTTGGTTAAGTTTTGTGTGGATGAAGTGTTTGAAGATCGAGCAGGTCTCGATGTGAGGAGATGGAGGAGAGGCAAGAGCTCAAGCTTGGGGATGCCCAAGGCACCCCAAGTAAATATTCAAGGAGACTCAAGCATCTAGGCTTGGGGATGCCCCGGAAGGCAACCCATCTTTCTTCAACAAGTATCGATTTGTTTTTGGATTCGTTTCGTTCACATGTTATTGATGTCTACACATGCTTCTACTCTTTTAGACTATGTTGGGCCTCCAAGCGCAGAGGTTTGTAGGACAGCAGCAATTTCCCTCAAGTGGATGACCTAAGGTTTATCGAACTCAGGGAAGTAGAGGTTGAAGATGGTCTCTCTCAAGCAACCCTGCAACTAAGATACAAGAAGTCTCTTGTGTCCCCAACACACCTAATACAACTAGGATGCACTAGTTCGGCGAAGAGATGGTAAAATATGGATGATGGGAGTGGCAAAGCAAAGTAATATAAATCTGTAATAAAAAGTGCAGCAAGCAAACAAGTGGTAAACGTGAGCACAAATGGTATTGCAATGGTGGAAACAAGGCCTAGGCTTCATACTTTCACTAGTGGCAACTCCCAACAACATTAACATAATCGAATCACATGATATTTTCCATAAAACATGCAATGGAGACGCACCCGGAGGTCATTCCTTTGTGGTCAAGAGAGGACGAGAATTATGTAGGGCTACAAAAGCACACCTCAAAGTTCGTAGTTCTCAATCTATGGATTTCCCAATGTCACCGCGGCCATCCAAAGAGAGTTGCACAATCACCACAACATATCTAAAGGACAGTCAAAGAAAAGCACCAAGAGACTCTCAATCTTCAATCAACACACAAGAGAGGAAATCACTCATGAAAATATTCTTCTAACCCATGTCCAATAGACCGCTGTCACCTTGGTCTCGGGGATTATACTAGATAAAGACAAGTGAGTACATCAATCCAATACATAGAGGAAGGGGAAATATCATGGGATCACCCTAGATTAACATAGCCTATGATCACAACGAAGATCACATCATGGGAGAGAGAGATAACCACATAGCTACACGTACAAGCCCTCAGCCCCGGAGGAGACTACTCACGCATGGACATGGTGAGGAGGAGGTTGATGATGGTGTTGATGGAGAGGTGCAGCCCCGCGAGGTGGAGACGGCCACGACAGCCACGGAGGGGGCGGCGGCGGCTCTAGGGGGCAGCGGCTCCTTGGCCCCCCTTCTTCCTTGTGGATGGTGCTGCAATGGTGCTGGTCCTCCCCTCCAAGACGGCGGCTTGGGAGGAGGAAAATTCGTGGCCCTTGGTGACCTAGGTTTCCTCTCTTTATATAGACTCTCGGATTCCCGTCATCAGATTTTGGGCCTCAGTAAAACGGGCTTTACTCGACCGTCCGGACTCCGATTTGGACGAATTTTATATCCAGAAGCATTGCCTCGAAATTCCCCACAACTTTAGCAACTAGACCTTTTTCGTTTGAAGTCGTGTTCGGGCCGGAACGTGACCATCTTTAAAAAACGTTCTCAGACAGATTTCAGGAAAGTCAGAGTCCTACTCCAATACGACTCCTTTTGCGTTTTTGTCAATTTCCAAGTAATTCCTACACAATAAAGTGTAAAACAAGAACATTGTGCACTTTTGCAACCATTAGTAGGTTAGTCCAAATATGATCAAAAGTGTATGGAAGTGCATAAATATCATAGCAATATCACACAAAAAGGGCATGAAGCAAGCAGAAATTATAGATACGTTTTGGACGTATCAACATCCCCAAGATTAATTCCTGCTCGTCCTCGAGTAGGTAAATGATAACAAGCATAATTTATGTGGTGACATGCTATTAACCATATAAGGACTTTTCACAGTCACATGACAAGTGCTTACTGAGACAATGAATCTGTAGTAATTAAGTTGCCTCATGAGAGAATCACAAGGAACTGAAAGTTTTACAATATGATACTAAAACACTCAAATAGATTTGTAATGAGCATGGTGTGCAAATATGATAAAGTGGTACCTCGCTTGCCCCCTTTAGTGAAGCAAAACATAAATGCAGGGGCACCTCCAAGGTTTAAGTGATGACTAGATACAATGATTTCAGAAAAAACGGTATCATAATCATGCAAAAGACAATGCTACTTTGGGACAATGCACATTAGACTCAGAATGACAATCATGCTCTCAGTAGTTGGTGCTTTAAAGAAGGTGGAGACTCTCGAACCGTGGCTTTTGTTGGCAAAGTTGAAAACCCGTAGTCGAAAACAAAAACTAAACATGTACCAGAGCTCTTGGTTTTAAAAACAGAGGTAATAATTATTTTTTGGATATGCATGTTTCGTCAACGAATGCTAGCAGATAACTCAATCACTTCTTGAGCTGGAAAAGTTTCGAGGAACGGCTCCCGAGTGAGGACGATCACATCCTCTTAATCTCCTTTGTTTATCACTGCCAAAGTTTTCTGATTTCTCATGAACAAAGCGTGAAGGAGGGTTTGTTTGTTGTATAATTTTTTAATGAGCCGGGCGCACTCTATGCCAGTTCCTTCTCGTATTATGGGTTTGCACATTAGACATGCAATCCCGGGGTGAAGCTTGTCCAACTTAAAAAGATCATGAATTAACTACTACTTCCTCATGAGCTAAAACAGAGGCACAAAAGAGAAAAAAAAAATTTGAATAATTTCGAGATGGTACATGAAAGTCTTCGTTAGGAATGGCAGGTAAATACCATGTATAGGAAGGTATGGTGGACTCATATGGAATAACTGGTTTAAAAGATTTTGGATGCACAAGCAGTCAGTCCGCTTAGTACAGGTGGAGGTTAGCAAAAGACTGGGAGCGACCAACTAAAAGAGCAATGACGGTCATAATCATGCAGAGCGACAAAGCAACATTGAATCAGGCATGGAAGTTATATCGCTACTCAGAAATAAAAGATCATCAAGGCTTGACAGACTTTCTTTACAGTCTTAAATATGCGTGAGCATACGCCAAGTCAATCAAAATAAATTCTTGAAGGAAGATATCACTAAACCATACCACATCATAGGCAAACAAATCATGTTGGTACTCCATTAACACAATGAGAACCCCCCAGCTATTTGAGACTAACCATAAGAAAACATGAACTACTAAGCACCATTATGCACATAGCATTTTTATCATAGACATATCAACCAGTGCAACAGAAGCCAACTCTCTTAATAAGATAAGCATGATAACTAAAGAGAGTTCCAGCGACCAACTAAACAAAAGCTCTTCAAAAAGATAAAGCGTGAAAACTAAGAGCTAAGCATGACAGTAGCTATTGAAAGACCAAGAACGTACACAGCAAAGATAAACATGAAAATTCTATGTTGTGTTCTAGGTTGAAGTGGAGCGTGTTTCTCTCCCACACAAAGAAAGCTGAGTTCCAACTCGTTATGAAAAGCAAGCAAAGCTAAAGAAAACTAAAAAGGAAACTAAAAGCAAGACGCTCCAAGCATAGCACATAACACATGAAGTGATAAAAATATAGTGGAACGAAAGACGAACTGATAATTGTTGATGGAGAAGGGGATGCACGGGGGCATCCCCAAGCTTAGACGCTTGAGTCTTCTTGAATATGTCTTGGGGGTGCACGGGGGCATCCCCAAGCTTGAGCATTTGACACTCCTGAATCTTTTTATCATCTTCCCTCGCACACTTGAAAACTCCCTTCATACATAACTCATCATAATCTGATTAGCGAGGTTAGTACCCATAATAAAATATTTTTTCCTTGCTGGAAATAAGTATATTCTTGAAGGTCTACTGTTTCTCAAGATTGGCCAAAGGTTTTTGCAAAGAAAAAGCAAGCTCAAGGTTTGCAAAACGAAGGAAATGCAAAACAGGACAGAATCTGTGAAAAACAGAACAGCAGGTAGTAAATGATTTTTTCGGGGCACTTCTGCAACTCAAATCAAAAAACTCAGAACAGACGCCCGAAAGCCAATTGTATAGAGCACGCTGTCGAAAAAATTCAGACCAAAAAGATGATCTGGTGATTTTATACGAATTTTTCTGTCCAAGGACAGAATCTATTTTCTGGACTGCACGTCACAACTTTTGAACTTTCTTGCAATCAGAGGCTACACTTGGCACAAAGCTGAAAATTAAAGATACAATGATGTTGCTACAGTAGTAACAAACATCAAGACCACTAAAAACTAAAAGAACAAACTGAAAGTAAAGATAACAATGGTTGTCTTCCTAGAGCTCTTTCTTTATAGCCATAAAGATAGGCTTAAGACTTTAATGATGCTCTCGTAGGAATAAGAGTTGAAGAGCAAAAGAGAGCATCAAGAAGCAAATATCAAACACATTTAAGCCTAACATGCTTCCTATGCATAGGAATATTGCAATAGAATAATTCATTGAAGCACAAAGCAATAAGCATAGGAAGACAAAACAAGTGCAGCTTCAAAACCTTCAACATAAAGAGAGGAAACTTCTTATTATTAAGATATTTAGAACCATGTCTCCCTCTCTCATTATAAATTTCAGTGGCATCATGGATGAACTCAACAATATAACTATCACATAAGGCATTATTTCCATGATCCAAAAGCATAAAAGTTTCATTACTCTTCATATAAGCAAAATCTTTCTTATTAGGAATAGTGAGAGTAAGACTATCATAATCATCATGGTAATCATCGTATTTAGGAGGCATATCATAATCATAATAAATTTTATCCTCAATAGTAGGTGGACTGAAAATATCATATTCATCATTGTAATCATCATATATAGGAGGCATAGTATCATCAAAGTAAATTTTCTCCTCAAAAGTTGGGGGACTAAAAATATCATGTTCATCAAACGTGTCATCCCCAAGCTTAGAGCTTTCCATGTCATTAGCAATATTAATATTAAAAAGAAACATACTAATAACATCACCACCATCATGATTGTTATGCAAATAATAAAGTTCCAAAGGTTTTTTAATTTTCTGTTCGAACACATTATGTCCAAGTTCAAGGTAGAGCTTATAAAGCTCTCCCATATTTTTGTTGTTTTCCATTAAGCAAAACTAGTGAAAATAAAAACAAGAAACAAAAAATATTTAATTGCAAGATCTAAAGATATACCTTCAAGCACTCACTTCCCCGGCAACGGCGCCAGAAATAGCTTGATGTCTACACACGCTTCTACTCTTGTAGACTATGTTGGGCCTCCAAGCGCAGAGGTTTGTAGGACAGCAGCAATTTCCCTCAAGTGGATGACCTAAGGTTTATCGAACTCAGGGAAGTAGAGGTTGAAGATGGTCTCTCTCAAGCAACCCTGCAACTAAGATACAAGAAGTCTCTTGTGTCCCCAGCACACCTAATACAACTAGGATGCACTAGTTCGGCGAAGAGATGGTAAAATATGGATGATGGGAGTGGCAAAGCAAAGTAATATAAATCTGTAATAAAAAGTGCAGCAAGCAAACAAGTGGTAAACGTGAGCACAAATGGTATTGCAATGGTGGAAACAAGGCCTAGGCTTCATACTTTCACTAGTGGCAACTCCCAACAACATTAACATAATCGAATCACATGATATTTTCCATAAAACATGCAATGGAGACGCGCCCGGAGGTCATTCCTTTGTGGTCAAGAAAGGACGAGAATTATGTAGGGCTACAAAAGCACACCTCAAAGTTCGTAGTTCTCAATCTATGGATTTCCCAATGTCACCGCGGCCATCCAAAGAGAGTTCCACAATCAGCACAACATATCTAAAGGATAGTCAAAGACAAGCACCAAGAGACTCTCAATCTTCAATCAACACACAAGAGAGGAAATCACTCATGAAAATATTCTTCTAACCCATGTCCAATAGACCGCTGTCACCTTGGTCTCGGGGATTATACTAGATAAAGACAAGTGAGTACATCAATCCAATACATAGAGGAAGGGGAAATATCATGAGATCACCCTAGATTAACATAGCCTATGATCACAACGAAGATCACATCATGGGAGAGAGAGATAACCACATAGCTACACGTACAAGCCCTCAGCCCCGGAGGAGACTACTCACGCATGGACATGGTGAGGAGGAGGTTGATGATGGTGTTGATGGAGAGGTGCAGCCCCGCGAGGTGGAGACGGCCACGGCAGCCACGGAGGCGGCGGCGGCGGCCCTAGGGGGCGGCGGCCGCCCTAGGGGGCAGTGGCTCCTTGGCCCCCCTTCTTCCTTGTGGATGGTGCTGCAATGGTGCTGGTCCTCCCCTCCAAGACGGCGGCTTGGGAGGAGGAAAATTCGTGGCCCTTGGTGACCTAGGTTTCCTTTCTTTATATAGACTCTCGGATTCCCGTCATCAGATTTTGGGCCTCAGTAAAACGGGCTTTACTCGGCCGTCCGGACTCCGATTTGGACGAATTTTATATCCAGAAGCATCGCCTCGAAATTCCCCACAACTTTAGCAACTAGACTTTTTTTGTTTGAAGTCCGTTCGGGCCGGAACGTGACCATCTTTAAAAAACGTTCTCAGACAGATTTCAGGAAAGTCAGAGTCCTACTCCAATACGACTCCTTTTGCGTTTTTGTCGATTTCCAAGTAATTCCTACACAATAAAGTGTAAAACAAGAACATTGTGCACTTTTGCAACCATTAGTAGGTTAGTCCAAATATGATCAAAAGTGTATGGAAGTGCATAAATATTATCGCAATATCACACAAAAAGGGCATGAAGCAGGTAGAAATTATAGATACGTTTTGGACGTATCAGTTATGCGTAAACTCTTGGAGCGTTGTGTGCTTTCTATTTTTCCTTTTGATAAATGCATCATGCTGGTATGAGATAATCCTTGGTTGATTTATAGAATGCTCTTTGCACTTCACTTATATCTTTTGAGTATGGCTTTATAGAATGCTTCATGTGCTTCACTTATATCATTTGAAGTTAGGATTGCCTGTTTCTCCTCACATAGAAAACCGCCATTTGTAGAAAGCTCTTTTGCTTCACTTATAATTGTTAGAGCGTGGGCATATCTTTTTTAGAAAGAATTAAAACTCTCTTGCTTCACTTATATCTATTTAGAGAGTTGACAGGAATTGGTCATTCACATGGTTAGTCATAAAATCCTACATAAACTTGTAGATCGTTGAATATGATATGTTTGATTCCTTGCAATAGTTTTGCGATATAGAAATGCTAATATCTGAGAGGTACTAGTGAATGATTTTGGTTTAGTAAAAATATTGGTGTTAAGGTTTGTGATTCCCGAAGCATGCACGTATGGTCTCCTAACTATGTAACCAAATTGGCGCGCATTGTATTTTGATTGTTTATCTTTGCGTGAAGGTCGGGGGCGTGCGGTGGTTAATGATACGTCTCCAACGTATCTATTATTTTTTATTGTTCCATGCTATTATATTATATGTTTTGGATGTTTAATGGGCTTTATTATACACTTTTATATTATTTTTGCGTGAAGGTCGGGGGCACGCGGTGGTTAACTCCTACCAACCTCCCCCCTAGGATCATGCGTCGTAGTATTTTGCTTCGAGGGCTAATAGACTTTTCGCAATAAGTATGTGAGTTCTTTATGACTAATGTTGAGTCCATGGATTATACGCACTCTCACCCTTCCACCTTGCTAGCCACTCTAGTACCGCGCAATTTTCGCCGGTGCATCAAACCACCTCATATCATTCCTCAAAACAGCCACCATACCTACCTATTATGGCATTTCCATAGCCATTCCGAGATATATTGCCATGTAACTCCACCATTCCATTTATTATGACACGCACCATCATTGTCATATTGCCTTGCATGATCGTAAGATAGCTAGCATGATGTTTCCATGGCTTGTCCGTTTTTTGATGTCATTGCTATGCTAGATCATTTCACATCCTGGTACACGGCCGGAGGCATTCATATAGAGTCATACTTTGTTCTAGTATCGAGTTGTAAGTAAATAAAAATGCAATGATTATCATTATTAGAGCATTGCCCCATGTGAGGAAATAAAAGAGAGAGAGAGAGGCCAAAGAAGCCTAAATCGAAAAAAGGGGCCAAAGAAGCCCGCCAAAAAAAGAAAAAAGGAAAAAAGAGAAAAAAAAGAGAAAAAGAGAGAAGGGGCAACGTTACTATCCTTTTACCACACTTGTGCTTCAGAGTAGCACCATGTTCTTCATATAGAGAGTCTCCTATATTGTCACTTTCATATACTAGTGGGAATTCTTCGTTATAGAACTTGGCTTGTATATTCCAACGATGGGCTTCCTCAAATTTCCCTAGATCTTCATGAGCAAGCAAGTTGATGCACACCCACTAGTTTTCCCTTGAGCTTTCATACACTTGTAGCTCTAGTGCATACGTTACATGGCAATCCCTACTCACTCACATTGATATCAATTGATGGACATCTCCATAGTCCATTGATTTGCCTAATCGATGTGAGACTTTCTCCCTACTTTTATCTGCTCCCACCTTCTATTCCACCCATAGTGCTATGTCCATGGCTCACGCTCATGTATTGTGTGAAGAGTTGAAAAGGTTAGAAAAAATAAAGTATGAAAACAATTGATTGGCTGACACCGGGATGGGTATGAGGGGTACCTTGTGTTAAGAAAAGGAAGCATAAAAGACTATATGATTATGTAGGGATAACGCTCTTTAGCATTGATATTTTGAAAGACTTGATTGTTTGTTGGGATGCCCGAGTATTAAATTCTTTTATGTCAAATGATAGACTATTTCTTTGAATCACTCGTGTCTTAATATCTGCCATGATTAAATTACATGATCAAGATTATGCTAGGTAGAATTCCACATCAAAATTTATATTTTTTATCATTTACCTACTCGAGGACGAGCAGGAATTAAGCTTGGGGATGTTGATATGCCTTCGTCGTATCTATAATTTTTTATTGTTCCATGCCAATATTATACAACTTTCATATACTTTTGGTAAATTTTTATACTATTTTTGGGACTAACATATTTATCCAGTGCCCAATGCCAGTTCCTGTTTGTTGCATGTCTTTTGTTTCATAGAATATCCATATCAAATGGAGTCCAAACGGGATAAAAACGGACAGAGATTTTTTTTGGAATATTTATGAATTTTGGGAAGAAGAATCATCGCGAGACGATGCCCGAGGCAGGGGGCGCACCCCTAACCCACGTGGCCACCCCGTAAGGTGGTTGGTGCCCTTCTTTCGCCGAAAGAAAGCTAATATCCGGATACAAATTGTGTCAAAAATTCAGCCCAATCAGAGTTACGGATCTCCGGGAATATAAGAAACGTGAAAGGCCAGAATCTGGGAATGCAGAAACAGAGAGAGACAGAGAGACAGATCAAATCTCAGAGGGGCTCTCGCCCCTCCATCGCCATGGAGGCCATGGACCAGAGGGGAAACCCTTCTCCCATCTATGTAGAAGGTCAAGGAAGAAGAAGAAGGAGGGGGCACTCTCCCCTCTCTCCCGGTGGTGCCGGAACGCCGCCAGGGCCATCATCGTGTGACGGCGATCTACACCAACACCTCCGTCATCTTCACCAACATCTTCATCACCTTCCCCCATCTACCTACAGTGGTCCACTCTCCCGCAACCCGCTCTACCCTCTACTTGAACATGATGCTTTATGCTTCATATTATTATCCAATGATCTGTTGCCATCCTATGATATCTGAGTAGATTTTCGTTGTCCTATCGGTAATTGGTGAATTGATATGATTGGTTTAGTTTTCTTGTGGTTATGTTGATGTCCTTTGGTGCCCATCACATGAGCATGCGCGTGGATCACACCATAGGGTTAGTTGTATGTTGATAGGACTATGTATTGGAGGGCAAGAGTGAAAGAAGCTTCAACCTAACATAGAAATTGATGCATACGAGATTGAAGGGGGGCCAATATATCTAATGCTATGGTTGGGTTTTACCTTAATGAACGCTAGTACTTGCGGATGCTTGCTAATAGTTCCAATCATAAGTGCATAGAATTCCAAGTCAGGGAAGACATGCTAGCAGTGGCCTCTCCCACATAAAACTTGCTATCGGTCTAGTAACGTAGTGCTACTTCTCGAGCTTGCGTTGTATTCCCTCGAAGATGAAAGGGTGATGCAGCACGGTAGCGTAAGTATTTCCCTCAGTTTTTGAGAACCAAGGTATCAATCCAGTAGGAGACCACGCGAGTCCCTCGCACCTGCACAAACAAATAAGAACTTCGCAGCCAATGCGATAAGGGGTTGTCAATCCCTTTACGGTCACTTACGAAAGTGAGATCTGATAGATAGGATAGTTTGATATTTTTGGTATTTTTTGGATATAAGAACAGAAAGTAAAAATAGCAAAGTAAAGTAGATTGTAGATTGATATGTTGAGAATAGACCCGGGGGCCATAGGTTTCACTAGTGGCTTCTCTCATGATAGCAGAATTCTACGATGGGTGAACGAATTACTGTCGAGCAATTGATAGAAAAGCGAATAATAATGAGAATATCTAGGCATGATCATTATATATAGGCATCACGTCCGTGACAAGTAGACTGAAACGATTATGTATCTACTACTATTACTCCACACATCGACTGCTATCCAGCATGCATCTACAGTATTAAGTTCATAAGAACAGAGTAATGCTTTAAGCAAGATGACATGATGTAGAGGGATAAACTCAAGCAATATGATATGAACCCCATCTTTTTATCCTCGATGGCAACAATACAATACGTGCCTTGTTGCCCCTGCTGTCACTGGGAAAGGACACCGCAAGATTGAACCCAAAGCCAAGCACTTCTCCCATTGCAAGAACTATAGATCTAGTAGGCCAAACCAAATCGATAATTCGAAGAGACTTGTAAGGATATTATAATCATACATAAAAGAATTCAGAAAAGAACCAAATGATTCTCATAGATAATCTTGATCATAAACCCACAATTCATCGCATCTCGACAAACACACCGTAAAAAGATTACATCGAATAGATCTCCTCAAAGACCGAGGAGAACTTGGTATTGGGATCCAAAAAGAGAGAAGAAACCATCTAGGTACTAACTATGGACCCGAAGGTCTGTGGTAAACTACTCACAACTCATGGTGAGGTGATGGTGTTGATGTAGAAGCACTCCGTGGAAGATCCCCCCTCTGGAGGAGCTCCGGAATAGGCCCCAAGATGGGATCTCATGGGAACAGAAGGTTGCGGCGGTGGAATTAGGGTTTTCTCTGTTGCTTCGATGTTTTCAGGGTACATGGGTATATATAGGAGGAAGGAGTAGGTCATTGGAGCAACGTGGGGCCAACGAGGGTGAGGGGCGCGCCCAGGGGGAGGGGGCGCGCCCTGGACCCTCATGGGCACCATGTGTCCCCTCTGCCTTGGCTATCACTTCTCTCGTGAATATATCGTTCCAAAAATAACTCTGCCGAAGGTTTCATTCCGTTTGGACTCCGTTTGATATTCCTTTTCTACGAAACCCTAAAATAGGCAAAAAAACAGCAATTTGGACTGGGCCTTTGGGTTAATAGGTTAGTCCCAAAAAATAATATAAAAGTGTATAATAAAGCCCATTAAACATCCAAAACATCATATATAATAGCATGGAACAATAAAAAATTATAGATACGTTGGAGACGTATCAACATCTCCAAGCTTAATTCCTGCTTGTCCTCGAGTAGGTAAATGATAAAAACAGAATTTTTGATGTGGAATGTTAACCAACATAATTTTCAATGTAATTTCTTTATTGTGGCATGAATGTTCAGATCCGAAAGATTCAAGACAAAATCTATATTGACATAAGAAATAATTATACTTCAAGCATACTAACAAAGCAATCATGTCTTCTCAAAATAACATGGCTAAAGAAAGTTATCCCTACAAAATCATATAGTCTGGCTATGCTCCCTCTTCATCACACAAAATATTCATATCATGCACAACCACGGTTTCAGCCAAGCAATTGTTTTCATACTCAAATTTTTCAATCCTTTGAACTTTCACGGAATACATGAGCGTGAGCCATGGATATGGCACTATAGGTGGAATAGAGTGGTGGTTGTGGAGAAGACAAAAAGGAGGAATATAGTCTCACATCAACTAGGCGTATCAATGGGCTATGGAGATTCCCATCAATAGATATCAATGTGAGTGAGTAGGGATTGCCATGCAACGGATGCACTAGAGCTAAAAATGTATGAAAGCTCAACAAAAGAAACTAAGTGGGTGTGCGTCCAACTTGCTTGCTCACGAAGACCTAGGGAATTTGAGGAAGCTCATCGTTGGAATATACAAGCAAAGTTCTATAATGAAAATTCCCACTAGTATATGAAAGTGACTAAACAAGAGACACTCTATCATGAAGATCATGGTGCTACTTTGAAGCACAAGTGTGGAAAAGGATAGTAGCATTGTCCCTTCTCTCTTTTCTCTTATTTTTTTGGAGGGGCTTTCTCTCCCTTTTTTTATTTAGCCCCTCTCTGTATTTTTTGGGCCATCTCTTTTTTTGCCTTTCCTCACATAGGACAATGCTCTAATAATGAAGATCATCACACTTTTATTGACTTTACAACTCGATATTACAACTCGAAGCTAGAACAAAGTATGACTCTATATGAATGCCTCTGACGGTGTACCGGGATGAGCGGTGAATCAAGAGTGACATGTATGAAAAAATTATGCATGGTGACTTTGCCACAAGTACGATGTCAACTACATGATCATGCATGCCAATATGACAATATGAAGCGTGTCATATGAATGGAACGGTGGAAAGTTGCATGACAATATATCTCGGAATGGCTATGGAAATGCCATGATAGGTAGGTATGGTGGCTGTTTTGAGGAAGGTATATGGTGGGTGTATGGTACCGGCGAGAGTTGCACGGTACAAGAGAGGCTAGCAATGGTGGAAGGGTGAGAGTGCCTATAATCCATGGACTCAACCTTAGTCATAAATAACTCATATACTTATTGCAAAAATTTAGGAGTCATCAAAACAAAGCAATCAACGCATGCTCCTAGGGGGGAGGTTGGTAAGATTTAACCATCGCACGCCCCCGACCTCCACACAAAGGATGACACTCTACAAATACTTCATGCTCTAACTTCGTCACATAGCGGTTCACCATACGTGCATGCTACGGGAATCACAAACTTTAACACAAGTATTTCTCAAATTTATAATTACTCCACTAGAATGACTCTAATATCACCATCCTCATATCTCAAAACAATCATCAAGTATCAAACTTCTCATCATATTCAATGCACTTTGTATGAAAGTTTTTACTACATTCATCTTGGATGCCTATCATATTAGGACTAGTTTTATAACCAAAGCACATTACCATGCTGTTCTAAAAGACTCTCAAAAGGATATAAGTGAAGCACGAGAGATCAAAAATTTCTACAAAGTAAAATCACCACCGTCCTCTAAAAGATATAAGTGAAGCACTAGAGCAAACTATTTAGCTCAAAAGATATAAGTGAAGCACATAGAGTATTCTAACAAATTCTAGACCATATTTATCTCTCTCAAAAAGCTGTGTCCAGCAAGAATGATTGTGGAAAACTAACAAGCAAATACTCAAATCATACATGACGCTCCAAGTAAAACACATATCATGTGGTGAATAAAAATATAGTCCCGAGTATAGTTACTGATAGATGAAGACGAAAGAGGGGATGCCTTCCGGGGCATCCCCAAGCTTAGGATTTTAGTTATCCTTGAATTTTACCTTGGGGTGCCTTGGGCATCCCCAAGCTTAGGCTCTTTCCACTCTTTGTTCCATAGTCCATCAAAGCCATACTCAAAACTTGAAAAGTTCACAACACAAAACTTAGCCAAAAATCTCGTGAGCTCCGTTAGTATAAGAAAACAAACCACCACTCAAAGGTACTATAATGAACTCATTCTTTGTTTATATTGGTGTTAAACCTACTGTATTCCAACTTCTTTATGATTCATATCCTCCAATACTACTCATAGATTCATCAAAATAAGCAAACAACACACGAAAAACAGAATCTGTGAAAAACAGAACAGTCTGTAGTAATCTGTAACTTTCGCATACTTCTATAACTCCAAAAAAATTGAAATAAATTGGTAAATGTGAGGAATTTTTCTATTAATCATCTGCAAAAATAATCAACTAAATAGCACTCTCCAGTAAAATCTCGTGACTATTCTAGTGAGCGCTAACGTTTCTGTTTTTTACAGCAAGATCATATAAACTTCACACAAGTCTTCCCAAAGGTTCTACTTGGCACAAACACTAATTAAAACACAAAACCACATCTAAATAGAAGCTAGATGCAATATTTATCGCTAAACATAAGCAAAAACAAAGAAAATAAAATTGGGTTGCCTCCCAACAAGCTCTTGCTTTATAGCCATTAAGATCGGCTTGAGATTTCAATGATGCTCACATGAAAGATGAGAATTGAAGCACAAAGAGAGTATCATAAGGCATGTGAAAAAACACATTTAAGTCTAACATGCTTCCTATGCATAGGTATCTTATAAGCAAACAAATTAGCAAGGCAAGCAAAAACTAGCATATGCAAGGAAGCAGAAAGGAACGATAGCAATCTCAACATAATGAGAGGTAATTTAGTAACATGAAGATTTCTACAACCATATTTTCCTCTCTAATAATAATTGCATGTAGAATCATACGAAAATTCAACAATATAGGTATCACAAAACATATTATCAACACGATCCACATGCATACGAAGTTGACACTCTTCCAAAATAGTGGGATTAACATTAACTAAAGTCATGACTTCTCCAAACCCACTTTTATCAAAAAAATTCATAAGATTGATCATTCTCCAAATATGTGGGATCTAAAGTTGACACTCTTCCAAACCCACTTTCAATATTTTTGCAAACATTATCAATCTCATATATATCATGGGGCTTAAATAAATTTTCAAGATCATAAGAAGAATCACCCCAATCATGATCATTGCAACAAATAGGGGGCATAGCAAAACTAGCATCCCCAAGCTTTGGGTTTTGCATATCATTAGCACAATTGACATCAATAAAATTTATAGTAACATCATTGCAATCATGCTTTTTATTTAAGGAGCTATCGTGGATCACCTTTTCTTATAACAATTCCTCACAATTTTCAGATTCATGAATTTCAAGCAAAACCCCATAAAGATAATCTAGTGCACGCAGCTCACTAGAAATTGGTTCATCATAATTGGATCTCTTAAAAAGATTAGCAAGTGGATGAGGAACCATAATTTAGCAAGCGAAGATGCAAGCAAATAGAAGGCACATGGCAACAAAAGCAAACAGAAAGGCGAACGGAAAAAGGACGAATAAAACGGCAAAGGTGAAGTGGGGGAGAGGAAAACGAGAGGAAAATAAATGTAATGCAAAGGATAAGGGTTTGTGATAGGTACTTGGTATATGACTTTTGCGTGAGCCTCCCCGGCAATGGCGCCAGAAATCCTTCTTGCTACTTCTCGAGCTTGCGTTGTATTCCCTCGAAGCGGAAAGGTTGATGCAGCACAGTAGCGTAAGTACTTCCCTCAGTTTTTGAGAACCAAGGTATCAATCCAGTAGGAGATCACGCGCGAGTCCCTCGCACCTGCACAAACAAATAAGAACTTCATAGCCAGTGCGATAAGGGGTTGTCAATCCCTTTACGGTCACTTATGAAAGTGAGATCTGATAGATAGGATAGTTTGATATTTTTGGTATTTTTGGATATAAGAACAGAAAGTAAAAACAGCAAAGTAAAGTAGACTGTAGATTGATATGTTGAGAATAGACCCGGGGGCCATAGATTTCACTAGTGACTTCTCTCATGATAGCAGAATTCTACGGTGGGTGAACGAATTACTGTCGAGCAATTGATAGAAAACCGATAATAATTATGAGAATATCCAGGCATGATCATTATATATAGGCATCACGTCCGTGACAAGTAGACCAAAACAATTGTGCATCTACTACTATTACTCCACACATCGACCGCTATCCAGCATGCATCTAGAGTATTAAGTTCATAAGAACAGAGTAATGATTTAAGCAAGATGACATGGTGTAGAGGGATAAACTCAAGCAATATGATATAAACCCCATCTTTTTATCCTCGATGGCAACAATACAATACCTACCTTGCTGCCCCTGCTATCACTAGGAAAGGACACCGCAAGATTGAACCCAAAGCCAAGCACTTCTCCCATTGCAAGAACTATAGATCTAGTAGGCCAAACCAAACCGATAATTCGAAGAGACTTGCAAGGATATTATAATCATACATAAAAGAATTCAGAAAAGAACCAAATATTTCTCATAGATAATCTTGATGGTAAACCCACAATTCATCGAATCTCGACAAACACACTGCAAGAAGATTGCATCGAATAGATCTCCTTGAAGACCGAGGAGAACTTGGTATTGTGATCCAAAAAGAGAGAAGAAGCCATTTAGGTACTAACTATGGACCCGAAGGTCTGTGGTAAACTACTCACAACTCATGGTGAGGCGATGGTGTTGATGTAGAAGCACTCCGTGGAAGATCCCCCCTCCGGTGGAGCTCCGGAACAGGCCCCGAGATGGATCTCACGAGAATAGAAGGTTGCGGCGGTGGAATTAGGGTTTTCTCTGTTGCTTCGATGTTTTCAGGGTACATGGGTATATATAGGAGGAAGGAGTACGTCGGCGGAGCAACATGGGGCCCACGAGGGTGGGGGCGTGCCCTGGTCCCTCGTGGGCACCACGTGTCCCCTCTGCCTTGGTTCTCAAGTCTCTCGTGAAGATATCGTTCCAAAAATAACTCTCCCGAAGGTTTCATTCCATTTGGACTCCGTTTGATATTCCTTTTCTGTGAAACCCTGAAATAGGAAAAGAAACAGCAATCTGGACTTGGCCTTTGGGTTAATAGGTTAGTCCCAAAAATAATAGTAAAGTGTATAATAAACCCATTAAACATCCAAAACATCATATATAATAGCATGGAACAATAAAAAATTATAGATACATTTGAGACGTATCACGTAGTCAATTGCTTAGGGACAATTTTGCAACTCCTATCACCACTTTTCCACACTCGCTATACTAACTTTTTTGCTTCTTTACCTAAAACAGCTCCTAGTTTTTATTTACGTGCTCTTTATATTCTTGCAAACCTATCCCGTTACAGCTACAAAGTACTTCTAGTTTTATACTTGTTCTAGGTAAAGTGAACGTTAATCGTGCGTAGAGTTGTATCGGTGGTCGATAGAACTTGAGGAAATATTTGTTCTGCCTTTAGCTCCTCGTTGGGTTCGACACTCTTACTTATCGAATGAGGCTACAACTGATCCCCTACACTTGCGGGTTATCATGGACCTTAAGCCTTTCACGAAGCTCGAGTGCTTCCTCCCTGACTATGAAGATTGGACCACCGACATGGAGGACTGATCGCTCTAGTTAATTAGTTTGGGTATGAGGAATTTCGTCACTTATGTTTACAATATTTTGCATGCATTTTGCGAATTGTGCCTCTTTGTTTTCTTAAGCACATTATGTTGCATATTATCGTTCAATTGATCAACTGTCGATCCAGGTACATAGATCAGAGATGGCGAAGGACTGCTACGCCGTGTTCGAGGGGAGGGTTCTAGGAGTCTACGACAACTGGCCAGACGCTCAGGCACAGGTGGACAAGTACCCGGGTGCTAGACACAGAGGGTTCGGCAGAAGAGCCGAAGCAGAAATTAGTTACTTGAGGTGGACACTCCGGCATAAGCAGGGGCGGGACCATCGGTGCCTCAACTACTACATAGTCGCGCTCTTGCTCATGTTGATGGCTCTTCTCCTCTACATCATGGTTTTGATAAAGATGATGAAACTTGTGTGTGTGCCATGACCATGCATTTACACTTATTCGAGACATGACATGATCACTCTTGTGTATCCCTATTTTCGAGATGTGATGATATTTGTGTTGAATGATGATGATGGTATGACGAGAGTACTGTATGTCTATGATATGATGAGAATAGTGTATGTTTAGTATGATCTGATGAAACTACTATATAGAGCCTGTATAAATACATCACAAATACGTAGAGGGGTGTAAATCTGTGAAAGCAGGAACACTAGCAGTAGCGCTGGAAAGCATCTAATAGCAGCGCTGGGTTAGCAGCAGAGCTTCGTTTGTTCAAGCGCTACAGATAGTTAGCAGTAGCGTGGGTCAGGGAAGCGCTACTGTTAACAGTACTTACCAGTACCGCTGCCCATACCAGCGCTACTACTACAACTTAGCTATAGCGCGCTAGTAGCGCTCGACCCAGCGCTACTGCTATGCATATTTCAAGCGTTACTACTAGGGTTTTCCCTAGTAGTGAAAGCGGGAAAGAGAGAGGGAGTAGGAAAAGGCAAGGGGAGAGTTGCCTCCTTCCCCTAGTACAATTCAGACCCATGGGGGCGTCACCTCCCCTTGGCCTGCCTCCTCCTCTTCCCGTATGGCCCAATAAGACCCATTACTTCTCTCGGTGAATTCCCGTAACTCCCCGGTACTCCGAAAAATACCCGAATCACTCAGAACCTTTCCGATGTCTGAATATAGCCTTCCAATATATGAATCTTTACCTCTCGACCATTTCGCGACTCTTCGTCATGTCCATGATCTCATCCGGGAATCCGAACAAACTTCGGTCATCAAATCACATAACTCATAATACAAATCATCATCGAGCGTTAGGCGTGCGGACCCTACGGGTTCGAGAACTATGTAGACATGACCGAGACACATCTCCGGTCAATAACCAATAGCAGAACATGGATGCTCATATTGTCTCATACATATTCTATGAAGATCTTTGTCGGTCAAACAGCATAACAACTTACGTTGTTCCCTTTGTCATCGGTATGTTACTTGTCTGAGATTCGATCGTCGGTATCATCATACCTAGTTCATTATCGTTACCGACAAGTCTCTTTACTCGTTCCGTAATACATCATCTCGTGACTAACTCGTTAGTCATTTGCTTGCAAGGCTTATTATGATGAGTATTACCGAGAGGTCCCAGAGATACCTCTTCGACACTCGGAGTGACAAATCCTATTCTCGATCTATGCCAACACCACAAACATATTAGGAAACACCTATATAGCATCTTTATAATCACTCAGTTATGTTGTGACGTTTGATAGCACAAAAGGTGTTCCTCTGGTATTCGGGAGTTGCATAATCTCATAGTCATAGGAACATGTATAAGTCATGAAGAAAGCAATAGCAATAAAACTAAACGATCATAGTGCTAAGCTAACGGATGGGTCTTGTACATCACATCATTATCCTAATGATGTGATCTCGTTGATCAAATGACAACACATGTCTATGGTTAGGAAACATAACCATCTTTGATTAACGAGCTAGTCTAGTAGAGGCATACTAGGGACACTCTGTTTTGTCTATGTATTCACACATGTATCAAGTTTCCGGTTAATACGATTCTAGCATGAATAGAAGACATTTATCATGGAATAAGGAAATATAAATAACAACTTTATTATTGCCTCTAGGGCATATTTCCTTCAATGATGCAGTATAGCAGCGGTAGGTACTTCCCTTAGTAATGAAACCAAGATTATAGAACCAGTAGGAGAACCAAGCAACACAACGTAAACAGCACGTGCACACAAATAAAAAATACTCGCAACCCGACGTGTAAAAGGGGTTGTCAATCCCTTTCGGGTAACGGACGTGAGAGAGATATAAATATTGATAGATCGAACGCCAAATAAGATAAATTGCAGCAAGGTATTTTTGGGTTTTGGTTTAATAGGTCTGAAAATAAAAGCAAAGGAAAAATGGATCGCAAAGGCAAATAATATTGGAAGAGACCCGGGGGCCGTATATTTCACTAGTGGCTTCTCTTGAGAAAATAGCAAATGGTGGGAAAAAAATCGTTGTTGGGAAATTGATAGAACTTCAAATAATCATGACGATACCAGGCAATGATCATTATATAGGCATCACGTCCAAGATTAGTAGACCGACTCCTGCCTGCATCTACTACTATTACTCCACACATCGAGCGCTATCCAGCATGCATCTAGTGTATTAAGTTCATGGAGAAACGGAGTAATGCAATAAGAATGATGACATGATGTAGACAAGATCTATTTATGTAGAAATAGACCCCCATCGTTTTATCCTTAGTAGCAACGATACATACGCGTCTGTTCCCCTTATGTCACTGGGATCAAGCACCGTAAGATCGAATCCACTACAAAGCACCTCTTCCCATTGCAAGATAAAGAGATCAAGTTGGCCAAACAAAACCCAATATCGGAGAAGAAATATGAGGCTATAAGAAATCATGCATATAAGAGATCAAAGAAGGCTCAAATAACTTTCATGTATATAAAAAAGATAGATCTGATCATAAACTCAAAGTTCAACGGATCCCAACAAACACATCGCAAAAAGAGTTACATCATATGGATCTCCAAGAGACCATTGTATTGATAATCAAAAGAGAGAGAGGAAGCCATCTAGCTACTAACTACGAACATGTAGGTCTACAAGGAACTACTCACGCATCATCGGAGGGGCACCAATGGAGATGGTGAACCCCTCCGTGATGGTGTCTAGATTGGATCTGGTGGTTCTGGACTCTGCGACGGGTGGAATAGAATTTCGTCGACTCCCCTAGGGTTTCTGGAATATCTGACTATTTATATAGCAAAGAGGCGGTGCGGGAGGCCACCGAGGTGGGCACAACCCACATGGGCGCGCCCTGGTGGGTTGTGGCCCCCTCGGGGCACCCCTAGGTGCAGCTCCGGTCCAATGGGTGTCTTCTGGCCCAAAAAAATCTCCAAAAAGTTTCGCGGTGTTTGGACTCCGTTTGATATTGATTTCCTGCGATGGAAAAAACATGCCGAGAACAGCAACTGGCACTTGGCACTATATCAATAGGTTAGTACCAAAAAATGATATAAATGACTATAAAATGATTGTAAAACATCCAAGAATAATAATATAACAGGATGGAACAATCAAAAATTATAGATACGTTGGAGACGTATCACTGAGTGCTATGGTTCTCTCTATTTTTGATGGTGGCCCTGGTGTGGCCCGGATGTAATGCCCAGGATGGAGCTATATCTCCTACGTGTCGAGGCACGACTTAGAGACATAACCCCATGCTGGAATGATCGCAAGTCTGGTATCTTTGCACAACTCATGTAAAATATGGGGATGGAAAACATAAAATAGTTGGCTTACACTCGCCACGTCACACAAATACAATACATGTCTCAATCATCATTCATTAAAACATCACAGCCCTCTAAGGGTAAAATCCAAATGACAAGATACCAAACATAATATAAATCCACAGGTCGGATCGAATCCTAGTAGAAGTCTCCACTACTGATCATCAGGATAACGAACATAGTATCGACTACGCTCCTCGTCGTACTCCCAGTCTAGCTCGGTGCCATCACCTGGATAGCTCACCATCGGACCTGCATCTGGTGTGGTGAAGTAACTGTGAGCCACAGAGGACTCAGCAATCACGTTCCTGGGTAACAAGACTATTTAAGCCTTGGGTGAGGAAAAGGCTGAAGAAAAGAATAAGTGTCTGCAGCAACAACTAGCACTAGCTTACGTGAGAGAGTGCGAGAAGAGAAGGCCTCGGTCGAGAGGTGATCACGAAGTGATCCTAGTCTAAAACTCAACAAACATAACCCCACCGTGTTCAACTCCCGAATCCCTATTCGGAAATTGACAGTCACGGTACACACGCTGGTAGTGTATTGGAACAATGTGTCAAGTTATCTACAACCGGATATTAACAAGCTCCCATCTGCCACATAACCACGGGCACGGCTTTCAAAAGTTCATAACCCTGCAGGGGTGTTCCAACTTGGCCCATTACAAGCCCACGATCCGCGGAGTCGCAACTCCAAAGTGGGAAGACCCGAGTATTCTCGGAATCCCGTGCTCAAGATACTCCGAACTAAGGTAAGGCTAATCCAGCAAATCCTCCCGGCGTGCCGACACCCTGATAGTAGCCGCGCGTATCTCGTCTCAGGCCACGTCTGGATGGGCGAGGCTACGGGTTTTTACCAGACCTTGAGTTTCCTCGAGGTGGCCCCGCAGGCTCCCCGTTTCGGACCAACACTCATGTGGAGCACTGGCCCGGGGTTGTTGATTAAGAAAGAGGGTTAATTACTCCCTATGCAAGTTTATTTAGTTATTAGGCAAATAGTACCAATGTTGGGACTTGCTGGAAAAGACTTAGCACTTAGCGGTTTATCGAGGGGGTCCCATACACCCCAACCGTGTTAGGAACGCATAATCAAGAAACATAACACCGGTTTAAACGGTTCCTAACGGCATGAGTGGAACAAATCACCAAGCAAAAGGCTTAGCCTTCCACCCTTGCCAATATATAGATGAGTTCATTTAAGCATTATATAGTGTGATATAACCCAACAAAACTTCAACATGAAGCAAGCATCTTCGATCTTCACCTGCAACTAGCAATGCTATAAGAAGGGATGAGCGAAGCGTACTTAGCCAAGCAACGGTTTGCATAGGTAGGGTGGTTAAACATGGTCATGGTTACAAGTAGGAGGCTGACAGGAAATACATGGGCATCGAGGCAAAACTATAGAGCGGAACTACTAGCAATAGGCAAAGATAGTAATGTTATCGGGGTTCGGTCATCTTGCCTGAAGAGTAGTCGTTCGGATCGTAAGAAGGGTCCTCGTGCTCAACCTCGTTGGTAACCTCGTGCTCGTACTCGTACTCGGTCTCAGCTTCCGGCTCTAAACAATACAACCACACAAGGCACGAATCAACAAGATGCAATGCGCACTCAAAAATGATGGATGCATGATGGATGCCCTACGAGAGCACACGGAGCACGGAAAATAGCACTCAAGCAATAAGCTTCAAAACATGATAACAATAGGAGATTATGAATCTACATGGAAAATCAATCAAGTTTCATATAAGATTTGCTGCAAACGGAGCTACGGGCTAAAAGTTATGCCCGAAATAGGAAACATGCGAAAGCTGAAAATTACAGCAACATAGCAACTTCGGAGCACTAAAAAAATAAGCTACAACACTCAAACAACATGGCAAAGAGCATGAACATAAACTAGACATATCCTACAGCAAATAAGTCCAAAGGTGCACCCCCAAAGGAGCCACGGATCAATAGCAACAAGCTTGGACATATTGAACTTGACAACAAAATTCTGACAGCAGAATTTTATTGAAACTTTGGAGCAAAAGTTAAACATGCTACAGCCACTTAAATAAGCATGTGAGAACATGAATGGATAGCCAACAATATATACTACAAGGAACCATCAAGAGACACTCCAAAACTATCATGGTTTGTCCTAGAACAGCACGCAAACATGGCATCGGAACATTACAGATTCCAGACTTAGTGAAAAACCACTAAGTGTTAAAACAGCAGTTTCATCATGGCATCTAAAAGAGCAAGTTTAAGTCACCTCGAAACTAAACATGGCAAGTGGTAAGAACCACATCAAAGTACACATGATGGTGATTCCGAAACATACAAGCATGCATCATGGAGATAAACACAACGATAGCAATGAGCTCAACAAGATGGCATTTCATAACAAGTTAAACAACTAAACAGCCACATATCACTTTGCAACGAAGATATACATGGCAAGAATAAATCTATCATGCAACCTAACACAAGCAACATGTAGAGCATGGCAAGACGAATACGTGGACATGTCATTTGCATCATTCGGATAAACGAGCTAAAAGATATCACTATGCAAAGATGGCATAAAAACAACACATAGCAGCAGTTATATCGGGATGCACTCTTGCAACAGAAAAATAAGTATCTAGATGATCTCTAATATGCATGGCACAATGGAATGAAATGTAGAGCAAGTCACCACGAACGTCTGGACACCTCATTTGCGCAAAACGGATCACCACACTAAAAGTTATCACAGTTCTAAAAATGCATCAGCACACAAAACAAATCTGGGACTTAGGATTTAGAGGCAACCTCTCACAGATCTGGAAAAAACACGGGCTGGATCTGGCAGATCGGGCGTGGCCCGCGGAGAGGCGGCTGGGCCGCGGGATCTGCGGGTGAGGCCGGCCCGGCGGAGGAGCTGCGCGGCCCAGGCGGACGGTGAGGCGACCGGCCTGGCCCGAGGCGGCGCTGGCGAAGTGGGCCGGTGGGGAGCCGCGGCTCCTGGCGCTGGAGGCGAGCGAACGGGCCTCGGGCGCTTCGGGCCCAGGCGATCGCAGCGGCTGAGGAGCCTGGCGATCGGAGGAAAGACGGGCCGCTGGGCCCCTTGCGGCTGGAGCCTGGCGACGCGGCCCCGGCCGGCGACCGAAGGGGATCGGGGAAGGGCCCAGGCGGGGCGATGCGGTGTGGATCAGATCGGGGAAAGGCGCGGGCGTTGACCCGATCCAGAACCGGCGGCTGCGGTCTCGTTCGACGAGGCAGCTCGGGTGCTGGCTTCGATCGAAGCAGGCGCCGGCGGCTTGAGTCCCCAGGCGGCCGGATCTGGCCGGGATTTGGCCGGGACGGCGGCTGGCTGGTTGGTGGGGACGGATCTAGGGCGGCATGAGTGGTTGGAGAGGTGGGAGGAGGTGGTTTCCGGCGAGGTGGGGGTGCTCCGGCGAAACTCCGGCGAGATTCCGGCGAAACTCCGGCGAGGTGGCTGGTGGCTGGAGGTGGAAGAAGGAGAGGTCTAGGGTTTCCTTGTTTTGGGGCACAAATTTGGGGGAGTGGACAAATATATAGGCACAAGGATCTAGGGTTGCCCAAATGGAGTGCGGTTTTCGGCCACCGGATCAGATTTGGATGGCCTAGATGATAGAAGTGGTTAGGAGTGGTTGGTGGGCTGTTGGAGGGGTGTCTTGGGCCTCAAAGTGGAGGCACTTTGAGCCCATGAGAATAACTGTTGGGGTAGCGAACGGACTCGAAACGCGACGAGATTTGACAGGCGGGTTATACAAACCAAAACAACAACACACGACAAGTCTCGCGCCAAACCGGTAACGTTACACGGCCAAACACCAAAGTAGGCCTACGGGACGCCACGGATACGTGAGGGAGCTCCGGAACGCGAAACGGACAACGGGAAGGAACGCGTGGAACCAGATGCAACCGACAACACAAATGCAATGCGATGCACATGTCTACATGATATGAATGAATGCCAAACACGCACACAACAAAACGACGAAAACCCGAAAGACAAAGAACCCGAAATGAAATAGATGAAGCCAGAGATATATTATATGCCCAAAAGGGAAAGTATTACATCCGGGGCATTACAAACTCTCCTCTACTACAAAAAGATCTCGTCCCGAGATCTAGGACTGGAAAAAGGAAGGGTACTCGGAACGAAGATGATCTTCTCGTTCCCACGTAGCTTCTCGGTCGGTGTGATGTGACCACTTGACTTTCAAGAATTTGATGGACTTGTTGCGGGTCTTGCGCTCGGTTTCTTCGAGAATAGCAACGGGATGCTCTCGGTAGGACAAGTCTTGTTGAAGATCAATCTCTTCAAACGGAATCATGCGTTCAGGTGCCTTGAAGCATTTGCGGAGTTGAGACACATGGAACACATCATGAACATTGGCGAAGTTTGAAGGTAGCTCAAGTTGATAGGCTAGATCGCCTCTTTTGCCAAGAATCTTGAAAGGCCCGACGTATCTAGGAGCAAGCTTTCCTTTGATACCGAATCTTTGGGTGCCTTTCATCGGAGAAACACGGAGATAGACATGATCACCAATGTTGAAAGCCAAATCACGATGCTTGCCGTCATAGTAGCTCTTATGACGCGACTGAGCGGCCTTGAGATTTTCACGTATGACTTTGCACATTTCTTCGGCTTCTGAGATCAAGTCATTGCCAAGAAGTTGACGTTCGCCTGTTTCAGACCAGTTGAGAGGGGTACGGCACTTTCTGCCATAGAGGATTTCAAACGGAGCTTTGCCTGCACTTGCTTGAAAGTTGTTGTTGTAAGAGAACTCGGCAAATGGAAGGCAGTCTTCCCATTTCATGCCAAAGGATATGACACAGGCTCTGAGCATGTCTTCTAGAATCTGATTCACTCGCTCGACTTGACCACTAGTCTGAGGGTGAAAAGCAGTGCTGAACCTGATCTTAGTGCCCATGGCGGACTGAAAGGAGCCCCAGAACTTGGATGTGAACAAACTTCCACGGTCTGAGGAGATAACTTGAGGAATGCCATGTAAGGACACAATTCTGGAAGTGTACAACTCTGCCAATTGAGCTGCATTGATGGATTCTTTGACTGGAAGGAAGTGAGCGACTTTGGTAAGCTTGTCAATCACCACGAAGATAGAATCATTCCCTCGCTTGGACTTAGGAAAGCCAGTGACGAAATCCATTTCAATGTGGTCGAACTTCCACTCGGGAATGAAGAGGTTGGAGAAGACCGGCTGGACATTGATGTTCTGCTTTCACTCTTCTGCAAACATCACATTCATTCACGAATTGGGCAATCTCCCTTTTCACGTGTGTCCACCAGTAAGATTGCTTGAGGTCTTGGTACATCTTGGAACTGCTAGGATGAATGGAAAGGAGAGAATCATGTGCTTCTTCCATTATGAGTCTCCTGAGATCACCTTTGGGAACAACGAGTCTGTCCTCGAAGAACAAGGTATCTCTCTCATCAACACGAAAGCACTTGTATTTAGGAGTGCCCTTTGCAATACCATGTTTCACCTTCTGCACCATGGCATTACTGAGTTGGGCCTCACGGACCTGATCTTCCAAGGTAGGGGTAATTTGAAGATTTGCAAGAAAACCCTGCGGAACAACTTGAAGGTTGAGTTTCCTGAATGCTTCACAAAGCTCAGGCTGGAACGGCTTGATAAGAAGGCTGTTGCAATATGCCTTTCTGCTCAAAGCATCTGCAATCACATTCGCCTTGCCAGGAGTGTATTCAATGCTGGGATTATACTCTTGGATCATTTCAACCCAACGAGTCTGGCGGAGGTTCAGATTCAGCTGTGTGAATATGTACTTCAAGCTCTTGTGATCGGTGAAGATGTCGACTTTTCTGCCCAACAACGGATGTCTTCACGTAATCAAAGCATGTACCACAGCTGCTAGCTCGAGATCATGTGTGGGATAGTTCTTCTTACTTGGCTTGAGCTGACGAGAAGTGTATGCCACAATTCTCTTATCTTGCATAAGAACACCACCAAGTCCTTGAAGAGAAGCATCACATAATACTTCATAGGGCTTGGACTCATCTGGAGGAGTAAGAACTGGAGCAGAGACGAGCTTTTCTTTGAGAGTTTTGAATGCCACTTCACACTCTGGAGACCAAAAGTATTTGACATTCTTCTGAAGCAAGTTGGAAAGAGGCTTGGCAATCTTGGAGAAGTTCTCAATGAACCTTCTGCAATAGCTGGCAAGACCCAGAAAACTGCAGAGTTGCTTGATGTTCTGAGGAGCTTCCCAGTTGACAATTGCTTCAACTTTCTCGGGATTTACCGCAATGTCGTCAGCTGAGATGATATGGCCCAGGTACAAAACCTTATCGAGCAAAAACTCGCACTTGGAGAACTTGGCATAGAACTTATGCTCACGGAGTCGATCAAGAACCAGAAGTAAGTGCTTTTCGTGATCTTCTTCATTCTTGGAAAACACCAGAATATCATCCAGATACACAAGCACAAACTCGCCGGTGTAGGGGTTGAAGATGTAATGCATCATTCTCGAAAAGGTAGGAGGAAAATGCGAGACCAAAGGACATGACTGTATACTCGTATGAACCGTAGCTCGTTCTGAAGGCAGTCTTGGGAATGTCTTGCTCGCGAATGCGAATTTGATGATAGCCCATTCGGAGATCGAGCTTAGAGAACACTTTAGCTCCTTTGAGTTGCTCGAAGAGTTCGTTGATGTTGGGGAGCGGATACTTGTTCTTTATCGTCTTCTTGTTCAATGGCCGGTAATCAACACAGAGACGCTTCGTGCCATCCTTCTTCTTGACAAATAAGACACCACAGCCCCAAGGAGACGTACTAGGCCTGATGAGACCCATACTTTCCTGTTTATCAAGCTGCTTCTTCAATTCCTTCAATTCATCAGGAGAGAGCTTGTACGGACGCCGACATGCTGGCTCATTACCTGGCTCGAGTTCAATGACAAATTCCACCTGACGGTGTGGAGGCATGCCTGGAAGTTCTTCAGGAAAGACGTCTTCATATTCGTTTACCACCGGAATTTGAGAGATGGCATTAATTTTGCCCTTATCATTGAGAGAGAAAAGCCTGATAGTGTTATCCCTGGAGGCGAAGATAATCACATCTTCATCAGGATGAGTCATCTTGACTTCCTTCTGTGCACAATCAATGTGAGCATCATGCTGAGAAAGCCAATCCATCCCGAGGATGAGGTCAATGTCGGAATTGCCAAGAACCACCGGTTTAGCCAAAAATCGATAATCACCCATCCGAATAGAAACATCCGGAGCATAGACACCAGAATTCATACGTCTCCCCGGAGAAATAACTTGCAACCTCTGAGGCAAATTTTTGGTGACAATGTTGTGCTTGGATGCAAATGGGAATGACATGAAGGAATGTGAAGCACCCGAATCAAACAGCACTTTAGCTGGAAAAGAGTTAACTGAGAGGTTACCCAAAATCACATCAGAAGAATTCTCCGCTTGCGCTGCACTCATCAGATTGACCCTTGCTTGCTTGGGGTTATGCTTGACAATAACTGAACTCACAGGTGGAGGAGGTGGAAGACGCTTCGGGTTCGGACATCTGTTGGCATAGTGACCTTTCTGAGTGCATTTGTTGCAAGTCACTTCTGAGAGAGGACGGAAATGAGAACCACTTGACTTGGAGCCTTGAGACTGAAACTGATTCTTCGACTGGTTGCTCGGGTTGGGTGGGTGGGAGAAACCACGTCCACTAGAGTTCTTGTTGCTGTTGGAGTTGTTGGAGTTGTTGTAGGGAGCTCGAATCACTGGAGGAGGAGGAAGCCAAAATTTCTGTTGTTTCGAGACCATCTGAGACGATGAGGAGGAGTGAACGGCATCTCGAATTCTCTTTTTAGAAGCCTCCATCTTAAGCTGAGCTGCCTCTTGTTTCAAAGCCATGTTATAGAATTGGTCGAACTCGTCGGGCTCGAACAAGGTGAGAGCAAGTTGAAGTTCATCTTTGAGACCACCACGAAACTGGTAGATTTTGCTCTTAGCATCAGGAATGTCTTGCTTAGCATAGCGGGCGGGGTTTTGGAACTTGACATTATACTGATAGACTGTCATAGCCCTGCTTCAGGTTGCGGAATTGGTCACGCATACCCTCGATGACACTTGTTGGAATGTGGTGAGAGCGAAAGTCCTTGCAGAAATCCTCCCAAGAGATCACACGACCTGGTCTGGAGTCTTTGTACTGCTGCCACCAGTCAGCTGCTTGGTCTTTGAGTTGGAAGGCTGCAAACTTCACATAATCCTCTTCTCTTACGTTACTGCACTCAAAATGCTTCTTTATGTCGGTTAACCAATCTTCGGCATCAAGAGGGTCGACACAGTAACTGAAAGCTTTTGGATTATTGGCCAAGAACTGGTTGAGAGTAGCATGGTGCTGCTGGTTGAAGAAGTTGCCTTGATTCCCTAGAACACCCTGATTAGCTTGATTAGCTTGCATCTGCTGCATCATCTGCATCAACAACTGGGTGTTCTGATTTGTAGTCTGCATAATCGCTCTCCAAGCCTCAGACGGAGGAGGAGGGGAAGGAGGACGATCTGGGACCTCTTCCGCCTCTGGGTTAGCGTTGGGAACTTTTTTCGGAGCCATCCTGAAAGAGATGACCACGAATCAGCAATTGATTGACAGAAGGTATAAGCTGAATCAATGGAATGAATTGCAACAAGTCTTCTCAATAATCATTTGAACAATAGGAACAAATGAAATCATTCGAACAAGAGGAATGAATGAAATTCTCAGTTAAATGATAACATCAATCTTCACGAGAAGCCACATAGGGGACAAAAGGTAAAATAAGAAAAACAACAAGGTACAGACGGGAACAAACACAAGATAGGAGCTTCGTTCTAACATCTTTGTGCTGAAAGCATATGAACGCGTTACGAAAGGGTTTTGCAATCCCCGGATCAGCATAGCCAAGGACCCTTTAAGATGCAACTCCCGATCGGAACATCGGTCATAATACCACTTCACTCAATGTAGAACCCCGAACTCGCTAACCTGCATTCGTTGGAAGAATGCCTACGATCTACTGGATAAACCCACCTATTAATTTCTGAAAGATTCCAGTTATGCAATCACGTGTTCGGGATACAGGGGAAGCACCGCAAAATCAACTCTAAACCTACATCCATCTGTATCCATCCTTCAACACATAACCAGTCTTTCTCGGAAACTGTCTACCTCGGACCTTCGAAAAGCATCCACTATAACAAGCTATGGCAATACTCCCGAACTACCTCCCCAATACTGGGTGATGTCGGGGTTATCTTGCCACTAACCGTACAGGAGAGATTTTCGATGTCGGCCGTCTTAAGTATTTAGTAATGCCGCGATATGCTTGTGACGACAATACCCCGAAGCTCAACTCCCCGGGACACTGCCACAACCCCTAATGTCAGGAGGCATCGAGAACAATATTCTCGTCACAAGAACATCGAAACAATCCCAGAATACTCACGAGATTCCTAAAAAAAATTGGTGCAATTTTTGAAAGTAGAAGAGGCAAGAGTAATCGTCAGGAGTCCTCGCCAGAGAGAAAGGGGATGAGAAGCAAAGAAATCCTACTCTCCGATATAAATATAGGACTCAAAATATTTTCAGTGTGTGCCTAGACTCGACCGTCAACGATTCGATCAATCAGTGGGGGCTCCTAGGTCGGAGAAGGCTCTGAATACCAACTTGTAATGCCCAGGATGGAGCTATATCTCCTACGTGTCAAGGCACGACTTAGAGACATAACCCCATGCTGGAATGATCGCAAGTCTGGTATCTTTGCACAACTCATGTAAAAGATGGGGATGGAAAACATAAAATAGTTGGCTTACACTCGCCACGTCACACAAATACAATACATGTCTCAATCATCATTCATTAAAACATCACAGCCCTCTAAGGGTAAAATCCAAATGACAAGATACCAAACATAATATAAATCCACAGGTCGGATCGAATCCTAGTAGAAGTCTCCACTACTGATCATCAGGATAACGAACATAGTACCGACTACGCTCCTCATCGTACTCCCAGTCTAGCTCGGTGCCATCACCTGGATAGCTCACCATCGGACTTGCATCTGGTGTGGTGAAGTAACTGTGAGCCACAGAGGACTCAGCAATCCCATTCCCGGGTAACAAGACTATTTAAGCCTTGGGTGAGGAAAAGGCTGAAGAAAAGAATAAGTGTCTGCAGCAGTAACTAGCACTAGCTTACGTGAGAGAGTGCGAGAAGAGAAGGCCTCGGTCGAGAGGTGATCACGAAGTGATCCTAGTCTAAAACTCAACAAACATAACCCCACCGTGTTCAACTCCCGAATCCCTATTCGGAAATTGACAGTCACGGTACACACGCTGGTAGTGTATTGGAACAATGTGTCAAGTTATCTACAACCGGATATTAACAAGCTCCCATCTGCCACATAACTGCGGGCACGGCTTTCGAAAGTTCATAACCCTGCAGGGGTGTTCCAACTTGGCCCATTACAAGCCCACGATCCGCGGAGTCGCAACTCCAAAGTGGGAAGACCCGAGTATTCTCGGAATCCCGTGCTCAAGATACTCTGAACTAAGGTAAGGCTAATCCAGCAAATCCTCCCGGCGTGCCGACACCCTGATAGTAGCCGCGCGTATCTCGTCTCAGGCCACGTCCGGATGAGCGAGGCTACGGGTTTTTACCAGACCTTGAGTTTCCTCGAGGTGGCCCCGCAGGCTCCTCGTTTCGGACCAACACTCATGTGGAACACTGGCCCGGGGTTGTTGATTAAGAAAAAGGGTTAATTACTCCCTATGCAAGTTTATTTAGTTATTAGGCAAATAGTACCAATGTTGGGACTTGCTGAAAAAGACTTAGCACTTAGCGGTTTATCGAGGGGGTCCCATACACCCCAACCGTGTTAGGAACGCATAATCAAGGAACATAACACCGGTTTAAACGGTTCCTAACGGCACGAGTGGAACAAATCACCAAGCAAAAGGCTTAGCCTTCCACCCTTGCCAATATATAGATGAGTTCATTTAAGCATTATATAGTGTGATATAACCCAACAAAACTTCAACATGAAGCAAGCATCTTCGATCTTCACCTGCAACTAGCAATGCTATAAGAAGGGCTGAGCGAAGCGTACTTAGCCAAGCAATGGTTTGCATAGGTAGGGTGGTTAAACATGGTCATGGTTACAAGTAGGAGGCTGACAGGAAAGACATGGGCATCGAGGCAAAACTATAGAGCGGAACTACTAGCAATAGGCAAAGATAGTAATGTTATCGGGGTTCGGTCATCTTGCCTGAAGAGTAGTCGTTCGGATCGTAAGAAGGGTCCTCGTGCTCAACCTCGTTGGTAACCTCATGCTCGTACTCGTACTCGGTCTCAGCTTCCGGCTCTAAACAATACAACCACACAAGGCATGAATCAACAAGATGCAATGCGCACTCAAAAATGATGGATGCATGATGGATGCACTACGAGAACACACGGAGCACGGAAAATAGCACTCAAGCAATAAGCTTCAAAACATGATAACAATAGGAGATTATGAATCTACACGGAAAATCAATCAAGTTTCATATAAGATTTGCTGCAAACGGAGCTACATGCTAAAAGTTATGCCCGAAACAAGAAACATGCGAAAGCTGAAAATTACAGCAACATAGCAACTTCGGAGCACTAGAAAAATAAGCTACAGCACTCAAACAACATGGCAAAGAGCATGAACATAAACTAGACATATCCTACAGCAAATAAGTCCAAAGGTGCACCCCCAAAGGAGCCACGGATCAATAGCAACAAGCTTGGACATATTGAACTTGACAACAAAATTCTGACAGCAGAATTTTGTTGAAACTTTGGAGCAAAAGTTAAACATGCTATAGCCACTTAAATAAGCATGTGAGAACATCAATGGATAGCCAACAATATATACTACAAGGAACCATCAAGAGACACTCCAAAGCTATCATGGTTTGTCCTAGAACAGCACGCAAACATGGCATCGGAACATTACAGATTCCAGACTTAGTGAAAAACCACTAAGTGTTAAAACAGCAGTTTCATCATGGCATCTAAAAGTGCAAGTTTAAGTCACCTCGAAACTAAACATGGCAAGTGGTAAGCACCACATCAAAGTACACATGATGGTGATTCCGAAACATACAAGCATGCATCATGGAGATAAACACAACGATAGCAATGAGCTCAACAAGATGGCATTTCATAACAAGTTAAACAACTAAACAGCCACATAGCACTTTGCACCGAAGATATACATGGCAAGAATAAATCTATCATGCAACCTAACACAAGCAACATGTAGAGCATGGCAAGACGAACATGTGGACATGTCATTTGCATCATTCGGATAAACGAGCTAAAAGATATCACTATGCAAAGATGGCATAAAAACAACACATAGCAGCAGTTATATCGGGATGCACTCTTGCAACAGAAAAATAAGCATCTAGATGATCTCTAATATGCATGGCACAATGGAATGAAATGTAGAGAAAGTCACCACGAACGTCTGGACACCTCATTTGCGCAAAACGGATCACCACACTAAAAGTTATCACAGTTCTAAAAATGCATCAGCACACAAAACAAATCTGGGACTTAGGATTTGGAGGCAACCTCTCACAGATCTGGAAAAAACACGGGCTGGATCTGGCGGATCGGGCGCGGCCCGCGGAGAGGCGGCTGGGCCGCGGGATCTGCGGGTGAGGTCGGCCCGGCGGAGGAGCTGCGCGGCCCAGGCGGACGCTGAGGCGACCGGCCTGGCCCGAGGAAGCGCTGGCGAACTGGGTCGGTGGGGAGCTGCGGCTCCTGGCGCTGGAGGCGAGCGAACGGGCCTCAGGCGCTTCGGGCCCAGGCGACCGCGGCGGTTGAGGAGCCTGGCGATCGGAGGAAGGACGGGCCGCTGGGCCCCTTGCGGCTGGAGCCTGGCGACTCGGCCCCGGCCGGCGACCGAAGGGGATCAGGGAAGGGCCCAGGCGGGGCGATGCGGTGTGGATCAGATCGGGGAAAGGCACGGGCGTTGACCCGATCCAGAACCGGCGGTTGCGGTCTCATTCGACGAGGCGGCTCGGGCGCTGGCTTCGATCGAAGCAGGCGCCGGCGGCTTGAGTCCCCAGGCGGTCGGATCTGGCCGGGATTTGGCCGGGACGGCGGCTGGCTGGTTGGTGGGGACGGATCTAGGGCGGCATGAGTGGTTGGAGAGGTGGGAGGAGGTGGTTTCCGGCGAGGTGGGGGTGCTCCGGCGAAACTCCGGCGAGATTCCGGTGAAACTCCGGCGAGGTGGCTGGTGGCTGGAGGTGGAAGAAGGAGAGGTCTAGGGTTTCCTTGTTTTGGGGCACAAATTTGGGGGAGTGGACAAATATATAGGCACAAGGAGCTAGGGTTGCCAAATGGAGTGCGGTTTTCGGCCACCGGGTCAGATTTGGATGGCCTAGATGATAGAAGTGGTTAGGAGTGGTTGGTGGGCTCTTGGAGGGGTGTCTTGGGCCTCAAAGTGGAGGCACTTTGAGCCCACGAGAATAATTGTTGGGGTAGCAAACGGACTCGAAACGCGACGAGATTTGACAGGCGGGTTACACAAACCAAAACAACAACACACGACAAGTCTCGCGCCAAACCGGTAACGTTACACGGCCAAACACCAAAGTAGGCCTACGGGACGCCACGGATACGTGAGGGAGCTCCGGAACGCGAAACGGACAACGGGAAGGAACGCGTGGAACCGGATGCAACCGACAACACAAATGCAATGCGATGCACATGTCTACATGATATGAATGAATGCCACACACGCACACAACAAAACGACGAAAACCCGAAAGACAAAGAACCCGAAATGGAATAGATGAAGCCAGAGATATATTATATGCCCAAAAGGGAAAGTATTACATCCGGGGCATTACACCGGAGGAGGTGTAGGACTGTCTCGGCGGAACATTGCCCTTCGGCACGGTCTGTGGCTCTCTCTGTCGTGACCTTCCTAGACAGTAGGATGCTCTTCGATGGTGGCTACGATGTCCTAGCTCTTCAAGGTGTAGAGACCGCATGGCAGCTCGCGACTTTTTCTCTGCGTCTTCTCGATGGCGGATGTCCTTTCGACGTATCCAACAAAGCTAGTTCCCGCTCTTCTCGGTCCTCTGATGGTGATGGATGCTAAGCTCTTGGTGTTGGCTAGTTGTCGTAGCTCGCTTCTGGTTCTTTTTATGGTGTTCCTTGTTCCTTCTTCTATTTTCTTGTTCCCGGTTCCTTCTCCTGTGTGTCGGGTGGTTTCTGTTGTACCCGTCGTGTTGTATCTCAATCTTATTTACAATGAAAATGGTTCAGGCCGGCGTAAGCCCGCCGTAGCACCATCAAAAATATGTGAAAGTAAAAGTTGAGAAGCTTATTACTCTTGGGTGTTTGGGCACCCTGGAGTTTGTTCTTCTTGGGTGCTTTGGTGCCCTAGATGGTTAGTGTTTTCAAAGCTCAGTCATTGTGGTGTAAATCTTTGGACAAGCTTAGGGAGACTCCAATTAAGTTGTGGAGAGTGCCTCGACCAATTTGGACGGATTTTGATGACCGCCTCTAAGGGTTGCCAATTGTACGGGTTGGGTGATCGCCCTCAAGGGTCCCTTGCTGGAATCATGACATCTTGCATTGTGCGAGGGCGTGAGGAGATTACAGTGGCCCTAGTGGCATTTTGGGGATCATTGTGCCTCCACACCGCTCCGAACTTAGATTAGCATCCACAAAGGCGTGAACTTCGGGATACTTCATTCTCCCTGCTTGCCTCGGTTATCTCTGACCCGAGTCCTTTACTTATGGACTTTACTTTGTAATAGCCATAGTGTTTCTTGTTATATATCTTGCTATCAGTTAGTTGTTTATCTTGCTTAGCATAAGTTGTTGGTGCACATAGGTGAGCCTAGTTGTTTTCGGTTTTGTGCTTGACATAAACACTACTTTTATTCCGCATTTGTTTAAACCTAAACCATAATTATTTTAAAGCTCCTATTCACCCCCCTCTAGGCGACATCGACGATCCTTGAGAGTACAAGAGGACAATGTCTTGGCGCTGCAAGGAGCGAATCAAAGCCTCAAATTGAGATCTGATAGCCTGGATCGAAGGAGGGGCTAGGGTTTTCAGGATTAGAATGGAGGTGGGGGCTAGAGAGGGTTTTTAGAGGGGATGGTTGCAAAATGAGAGGGGTGGGCTAGATGAGTGGGAGGTTGCCCTCAAAATTCAAATGGATGGTCTATTTATATGAGAGGTCGCTTTGGGTGGTTTTCTCTTATTCGTTGGATGGTGATCCGATGACTTCGATCTGAGAGGATGGGATGTGAAGGTAAGACGGACCATAGTTGCACACTAGGTGGCTTCCGACCGAGCAACAATTTTATTCGCAAAGGTTTATTATTAAACCGGCTACCACACCTTGAATATTTGAAAGTTTGCGTAACAAACGAACTCCATTTCCAAAGAAATTTAAAACGTAGCCTCACTAGTGACTAGACAATTATGAGGCCACACAAATAAGTCCAACTATATCGGGGACCACTTGACATATACTTAGAAAATACTTTCATTCATTTAATAAGCGGAGGGTCTGCATCATATCTAGCCTTGTGCTAACGTTGCGAAATAATTTGGATACCTCCCAAATATCACAACAAGGTTGTGTTCGATGGTTCGGGGTTGAATCTTGATCCAGAACAATGCAAGAAAGAAGGGGTTTTATTACTCACCATTTAACAAATGACAAAATAGGAAAATCCGAATTAATTATTCAATTAAAAAAATCAATTTTTAATTAAGAGAAAGCTCCGGGATGTTACATATAGTTCATAATTTTGTGCAATTGCTTCTAATATTGGTGTTCATTCTACCGGTGGCAACGACAAATGTTGAGTGAGCATTTTCCTTCATGTGTTCAGTCAGTTGAGGAATAAGATGAGTGATAGTCTTTTGGACGATTGTCTAGTTACATACATTCAGCGGGATGTTCTCTCCGAGGTGAATTTAGATTATATAATTGATACTTTCATGGCCCTGCAAAAACGTAGGCCTGAAACACAATTTTCTTTAACTTTTCAAGGTATGTACTATGTAGACTTCTTTCATGCAAAACTGAGACTTAATTGGGAATTTTAGTAAGATTGTAAGACCATACTAATATATTTATATGTGTTTATTTGAAAACTACTTAGAAAGTTCACATGTCATGTTTTTTTTAAAGAAAATAGAACCATCCTAATTTCAAATCCTAGATGTGTCACTAATGAGTGGAGCTACCAAAAAATTATTGTGCATGGACCCCACGAACATAAATTAAGTACTAAATCACATAAACGACCTTCCAAATTGCAAAGTAATAGTGTGCGCAATCAAGCAGGTGTTCAATTTTCGTATTACTTGAACGCTTTTGTAGTCGACGAGAATGTCTCCTTTCATTGAACAAACATTGCCCAAAGGATTAATATAATTGCACGAATGCGAGCATCGGTATCAAGTTTAGGACTTGAACCCTGTTGGTCTGGTCCAACCACAAAAGAACCTAACCATATGAGCTACACTTAGTTCGTCTCACAAAAGAAAATGAAAAAAGTCCAAAACAAACCTTAAACTTGTAGATGAAAGCAAAATTAAATCCTGAACTTGAAATCCTGGAAAGTGGCGCACCAAACTATTCAATTCCGGTCTATTTTGAACCTTCAGAGCGTTTTCGAACATGGATTGGCGACGTGGCAAATCGGATCCTGGCATTGTTGTGTGCGTTCGTTACTAGGCCGGCCCAACTGACACGAAACAAGATTTTGTTTCTTTTTCGTTTATTAGGGATTTATTTTTTCCTAAAACGCAAAGTTAAAATACTGAAAGGGTACGGTCGCAACTGGTCTGGGCGAATAGACACGAGGCGATTCCTTTTCTTTTTTGTAAAACACGCAAAGTAAAAAACACACAAACAAAAAGACAACAAGGATTCGGTACTTGCGACCTAACGCTGCTGAATTGCTCGCACTAGCCACTACAATCATTTGTCGTCCATGTTATGATGCGAGGCCCGAACCTGTAACCACATAGAGCAGCACCGAGATTTGAATCATTTTTTGAAGGGCAAACAAATATTGAAAACGTGCAGGCCTACAATCTTTGAAATATCCGTTTCTTAAGTTGAAACAATTTTATAAAATTCTGAATAAATTTTTAAAAATACAAACATTTATTTAAAAACAACCAATTTTGAAAAAGTGAACACCGTTTGAAAAACATATTTTTTTTAAACATGGGAACAAAATTTCTAACCTGATTTTTTGTAAAAATAAAAAATAAACAATTGTAAGAAATTGTTGTATAATTTTCTCAAATCTTTCTGACATTAAATGTTACCGTGTCACATTTTAAAAATTGTAATTTTGTGAATTATTTGCGTTAAAAAACTATTATCCGTATTTAAAAACTGTTCACATTTTTTTAGGAATGTTTTGAATTTTTTCAGGAACGCTTCTATCAGTTTTTCTAATATATGAACGCTTCTAACAGTTTTTTATTGCGACGCGCTATTTACGGCATGTTCGGCAGTACTCCGCTCCGCAGCTCCACGCCGGAGCAGAGCGGCCTGCAGTCTATTTTTTAGGAGTCGCCTAAGCGTCGCTCCGCGCGCTCCCGGAGTTGGATGACTGCCGAACAGGGCCTTAAAATCACTAGGAGCCATCAGGGCTATTGGCTAGGTGCAGTCTGTGCTAGTGCGTTTTCCTGAGTTCGAGTCTCCTAGCCGAACTTAATTTGCGGCTGCCGAGCGACTGTGCTAATGGGCCGGCCCAATTTGTCCTAATGTCCAGCCAGCCCTTGCCACGTCAGCAAATACCAGTTTAACATCGTCAAGGTTTAAAATAGACCGGGATTAGAAAGTTCGGTGTGCCGACTTCCGGGATTGCTGTAAGTTCAGGGTTCGATTTAGTTTTCGCCCACAAGTTGAAGGTTAATTTTGGACTTTTTCCAAAGAAAATCTAACAAGTTTAGTCGCATTTGGGACCTCTTCGGTCTCACCGACCTGTCACCGAAACCTCTCTTGCTACATCCATGACGGATGCACAACGTCCCGGTCCTTTCGATGCATTGCCTTCTTGTACGCATCGATAGCTGTTTTTTTTGTTTGCGTGAAGTACGCATCGGTAACTCAAACCAAGGAACGACGACGGAGGAAACTAAGCGACACCTGATCGACCCATACTGCCCATACGTGCTTGTCTCGTGCTTAATTACCATGCGATGCTCTCGTTCCTTCTTTGTTGCCTTGCAACACGCATCGCAACGCCGGACTCGACAAAGCAGTATACCAGGCCTTCTTCTACTGCAACGCCACTGCCTTCGTGGCCTCCCTCGTCATCGTCAGGTTCTAGTTCGTCCGCTCGCTCGGTGGCTGCGCGCGCTCCAGGCCACCATGCTGCTTGACCAGTTCGTCATCATGGGGGCCTACGCCGCGGGCAGCTGCAGGGACGTGACCATGTCCGCCTACGTCTTCGTTCTCGACGCCTTGGTTGCCTGCTACGTCTCCGCAGGTCCGCCCACGTCCTCGTCTTCGTGCTCTTCGCCCCGACGGCGCGCGGCGACAAAGTCACGCCGGCCGACAGAGTGGAGCGCGCGCGCAAGTAGCTGATCATCTTCGCGACCCTGGCGGCGACCATCACGTACCAGGCCGGTGTCAGCACGCCGGGGCCGGGCGGGTTCTGGCCGGGCAGCCAGGACAGCGACCACCTGGCCGGCGACCCCATGCTCCGCGTCCACCATCCGTCCAGGTGCATGGTCTTCTTCTACTCCAACACCACCGCGTTCCGTCGCGTCGCTGGTCGTCGTCATGCTGCTCATGAGCAACACCGTGACGCAGCAGCAGCAAATTCAGGTACCCGTCTACATCGCCATTCAGGTACTCGTCTTCTTGTGCAAGCCCGTGGAGAATTTGATCCACGATTGGCAACAAAGCACTTGAAAGGTACCTCAACAAATTTGAGAGATTGGATTTGGAGCAGCAGCAGCAAAGCAGAGCATCCGAGCACGGCAATGACGACGCGTACCAGCGAAAAGGTGTGACAGTACCCGGGAGTCCCGACTCCGCGTACCAGATTCTCAGGAAGTCACGGATGTATCTGCTGCTACTCGGGATTCTTGCGGCGAGCGTCACAAACCAAGCCGGACTGAACCTGCCGGATGGCTTCTGGCAAGGCGAGAGCATCTCCAACCGCCGCTCAATGTGCGGCGCCTAAAAAACGGGTTTGCAACGCGCAAGTAGTTTTTTTAGGGCGTTAGAAGACGTTTGCTCCAACAAGCACCGCAAAATATGTTGTGCGCGTGAGTCCAGCGGTCCCAATCAAGCGTACCCATCTCCAGCAGTCCAGAGTTTGCAGCGCGCGCGACCGGACACACTAAATATGCTGCGCGCGATGCCATTTTGATGCGCGCGATGCGGCTGCTGAAGACTCCAAATCGGGTCCGCGTGTGTTAAAAGCAGTTTTTATACCACGCGTCGCTTATATAGCGCTTTTGTTGGAGATGCTCTGACCTCCTACTCGACTCATCGCAATGCGCGCCCAAGGAATAGGACTTCGGGTGCAGCCGCTTGCAGCCTCCTTCCTCACCCAGACGTCTTGTTTGTTTGGGTAGGTTATTAGCTGCTTTGTTCTTTATACCATAGTTTTAAATAGCACGCTAAGCCTCTTAGCGGCGGATCTCTTCTAAACGCTGTTGCACATGGAGCTCTTGTGGTGGTGGTTCATGCTGATCTAAAGCCGCAAATACGCTGCTTGCATTGATGGGATGTGGAAGGACTCAAGTGCGGCAGACCAGGTACGTGCAGATCATATAGAGCCCGGAAGTTTGACAAGATATGATGGCTGATTTTGCGAGCTGTGACATCATGACCAACAATGCAGCAAGCAGGTGTCACGCCTATGGGGGTTCGAAACTGAAGGATTCTGAAGTAGGCTTCCGTGCTTGTACCACCAGCGCTCCGGTAGGTTCGTTCCTTCAACTACCCTTTCGCCTCAACTTCAAATTTGGTACTAAATCAATTTAATGATATCAGTTTCCCAACAAAAATGATATCAGTTGACTTGATGACACCATCTTTGTCGAAAGCTTCATGCTAAGAAAGACACCTGAGGTTACTGGACGACGTGTGGGATCATGTGCTGGTTAGAGGTGAGGGTGCAGCTATCTGGTTCAGTTGTGGGAGGTCCAATAACAATGGAGCTAGCTATACATCGGTACGTGTTGTTTGACGTTCATGCTTCTACCGGCGCTCCTGCAGGTTCGTTCGTTCAGCTACCCTTTTCGCCTCAACTTCCATAGCCTGATACTCACCCTAGCTAATGATATCAGTTTCCCTAAAAAAATGATATCAGTTTTTCTTTTTAAACATAGATATCAGTTGCCTTGTTGACACCGATCATCAAAAGCTTCATGCTATGAAAGACACCTCAGGTTATTGGACAACGTGTGGGATCATGTGCTGGTTAGTGTTCTTGGTTCAAAACCGAAGGATTCTGAAGTAGGCTTCCATGCTTCTACCGGCGCTTGTGTAGGTACGTTCATTCATCTATCCTATCGCGTCAGCTTCAAAAGTCCGGTGCTAACGTAGCTAATGATATTAGTTGACTTGTTAACACCATGTTCATCGAAAGCTTCATGCTAAGAAAGACACCTCATGTTACTGGACGATGTGTGGGATCATGTGATGGTTAGACAGTTGTGGCACTTGTAAATTTTTGGAACCCCTTCAGAATCTGGCCATCATCGTTTCAAAAAAAGAAAAGCCTCAGATTTGATTAACAGACTTTGGACAGTTCATATGTGTTTCTTGAGCTGCACATTCCATTCCAGCTTGTGATCATGGGATGCATAAATTTTTGCAAAGCTGCCCTTCCGTTGAACTGCTCAGTTGAAAACATTGTACGTACTACCATTTTCTTTCACATTCTAATAAAGCCTTTTACTGATTACTTGTTTCGAAAAATGCCTTTTACTGATTAGTTTTTTTTTTCGAAACGGAGGCAAAAGATTTGCCTCATCCATTAAATAAGGAGAGAAAAGAGTTTACAGTATTACAAGTCATCCCATGTAGCGGCATGCTAATTACTCACACGAAATAACATTCCCTAGTTTTTTGGCGCCGGCTGTAACCCATAATTTGGCCTCATCGATAATAAGTGTAAGCAAAATAGGCGGAGGGGTAAATTTTTGGCGAAAAACCCTAGCGTTCCGCTCGTTCCACACAGTCCATGAGATAAGCATTGTGAGGGATGACATGGCATGCCAGTTCGAAGTGCGGTTGTCAGTCTGATTATCCCACCATTGCTTGACGGAGTCGTGAAGCTGCCACCGGGAGGTGTCGACGTTAGGCAAGCCAAGCTTGTCGATGATTGCTCTCCAAAGCCTAGTTGTGTATCGACACTTGAAGAAGAGATGGGGTCCCGTTTCTTGCTCTCTCTTGCATAGCGGGCATAGGCCACAATTTGTCCAGCCGCGCCTCTCCAGTCGGTCTGCAGTCCAAATTCTATCTTGCAGGACTAGCCAAGCAAAAAAATTCACCTTGGGGGGTGCCCAAGCCTTCCAAACCATGCGATCCATGAAGGAGAGAGACAAGCCGAGGAATTGCGCCTTGTAAGCGGATGCCGTTGTGTAGATCCCATCATTCGCGTGCTTCCAAAAAATCTCATCCTCTGTTTGCTCATCAAGGTGGAAGTCATGCAGCAGCATCCACAAGGTGAAAAATTCACGAATGTGACCAATAGTGACCTCTATATTGGGGTTGATTTTCAGAATCCATGCCTCTATTTTGGACTGGGGAGGGGTAGCAGTAGCAACAAAGACTTTAATTGGGAGGAACTTGGGATCGAGACCCATGACTTACAACACCTTGATGCCACAATCACAGAGGATGAGGTATGGCGGGCCATCAAGGAGATACCTAGCGATAAGGCGCCCGGTCCGGACGGCTTCACGGGGATCTTCTTTAAAAAGTGCTGGGAAATAGTTAAGCATACAGTCATGAGGGTCTTTCACCGGTTCGACTCCCTTCACACCGCCAACCTGCAATGGCTCAGTTCCGCCAATGTAGTTCTCTTACCCAAGAAGGAGGGTGCGGAAGGAGTCTCTGATTATGGGCCTATCAGTCTCATTCACTCCATTGCCAAATTAATTACCAAGGTCCTCTCGCTTCGGCTGGCTCCCCACATGGATGACCTTATCTCTAACGCGCAGAGTGCTGTGACGCCCCCGATTTGTCCGTACACTAATCATGCACGCAAATGTGTACGGCCAAGATCAAGGACTCACTGAAAGATATCACAACACAACTCTAGACACAAATTAAAATAATACAAGCTTTATATTACAAGCCAGGGGCCTCGAGGGCTCGAATACAAAAGCTCGAAAACACAAGAGTTAGCGGAAGCAACAATATCTGAGTATAGACATAAGTTAAACAAGTTTGCCTTAAGAAGACTAGCACAAAAGTAACAACGATCGAAAAGGCAAGGCCTCCTGCCTGGGACCTCCTAACTACTCCTCGAAGCCGAACTCCATGTAGAAACAACCTCAGGATCATCTGGCTCCTGGACTCCACCACCTGGTTGCATCATCCGAGAAGAAAGGAAGAAAGGGGGAAAAGGGGGAGCAAAGCAACCGTGAGTACTCATCCAAAGTACTCGCAAGCAAGGATCTATACTACATATGCAATGGTATCTGTGTAAAAGGGTAATATATGTGGGTTAAACTGCAGAATGCCGGAATAAGAGGGGGATAGCTAATCCAAACGAAGACTACGCTTCTCGCAACGCCCATCTTGCAGCAGAAGAAGAGAGTAGCTGGAAGTAACAAGTATCCTCGCTTCTGGCAGCCTCCGTCTTGAAGCAGTAGAAGGGAATAGATGGTAAGTTCACCAAGTAACATCGTATAGCATAAACCTACCCGGTGATCCTCCCCTCGTCACCCTGTGAGAGAGCAATCACCGTGTTATATCTGGCACTTGTAAGGGTGTGTTTTATCAAGTATCCGGTTCTAGTTGTCATGAGGTCAGAGTACAACTCCGGGTCGTCCTTTTACCGAGGGACACGGCTATTCGAATAGATTAACTTCCCTGCAGGGGTGCACCACATATCCCAGCACGCTTGATCCCATTTGGCCGGACACACTTTCCAGGGTCATGCCCGGCCTCGGAAGATCAACACGTCGCAGCCCTACCTAAGCACGGCAGAGAGGTCAGCACGCCGGTCTAAGTCCTAGGCGCGCAGGGGTCCGGGCCCATCGCCCAACGCACACCTGCACGTTGCATACGCGGCCGGTAAGCAGACCTAGCCTCTCCTAATACCAGAGTAGGCTTTCCAGTCCAATCCGGCGCGCGCCGCTAAGTCGCTGACGTCAAAAAGGCTTCGGCTGATACCACGACGTCGAGTACCCATAACTATTCCCACGTAGCTGGTTAGTGCGTATAGACCAAATGGCCAGACTCAGATCAAATACCAAGATCCCGTTAAACGTGTTATTATGATATAACCGCGGACAACGACCAGGGCCAGGCCCACCTGTCTCCTAGGTGGTCGCAACCTGCCCTGTCGCTCCGCCACAAAGTAACCATCAGGGGACTGTCGGGAACCCAGGCCCACCACTACCTGGGTGGAACCACCTGCCCCTTCAGCCCCAATATCCGAATCATCAACATGTGTATGTAAAATGTATGTAGTATATACCCGTGATCACACCCAAGTGATCACGGCCCGATAGCATAGCAGGGCAGACGGACAAGGGTGTAGGGCCACTGATGGTATACTAGCATCCTATACTAAGCATTTAGGATTGCAGGTAAAGTATCAACAATGGTAGCAACAATGACAGGCTATGCAGCGGAATAGGATTATCGAAAGCAATAACATGCTACACTACTCTAATGCAAGCAGTAGAGAGAAGAGTAGGCGATATCTGGTGATCAAAGGGGGGGCTTGCCTGGAAGCTCTGCAGACGAAAGGAATCTTCGGAATCGTAGCCGTAGTCGAACATCGAAGCATCAAAGGGGCTCAGTCTATCACAGTATCAGAGTCTACCGAAAAGAAGCAACGAAGGGGAAACAAATAAATAATAGAGCAAACAATAGCATCACAAAATATAACAAGGCAATACGCGGTGTTCAGTGTGCCCTAACGCGATAGTAGGTGATACCGGTGAAGGGGGAAAACGTCCGGGAAAGTATTCCCGGTGTTTCGCATTGTCGGGCGGATGAAACGGAGGGGAAAAGTTGCGGGTTCAGTATGTCAGGGATGTGTGGTGGACGAACGGTCTGCGTATTCGGATGCGTCTCGTCGTTCTGAGCAACTTTCATGTACAAAGTATTTTCATCCGAGTTATGGTTTAAAAGATATGATTTTCTAAAGTTTTTATTAATTTCTGGAATTTAATTAATTAATTTAATAGAACATTATCCAGAATAGTGCATGCTGACATCATCATGACGTCAGCATGACATCAGCAGTCAACAGAGGGTTGACTAGGTCAAATTGACGTGTGGGTCCCGCATGTCATACACTATTTAGTTTAATTAGGATTTAACTAATTCAATTACTGTTTAATTAAACTAACTAGTTAATTGGATTAATTAAACAGGATTAATTAGATTAATTATCTAGTTAATTAATTAATTAATATTATTATTTATTTATTTTTATTTATCTATTTATCTATTTTATTATTATTTTTATTATTTTATTATTATTTATTTTCTTTTTTTAACCTTTTTCTTCTCTTCTTCTTTTTTTTTAACGTTTCAGGGGCTGGGCCCCATGTGGAAGTGGCCCAGGACCTTAGCGGGCGCTGGGCAGTGGTTAACGGGGCGGTTGGTTGCGGGGCGCACGACGACCCGGGGGGGCGCACGCCCGAACGAGCGCTGGGCGTGGTCGCCGGCCACGGCGGGCGGGGCCCCAGGCCGCCGGCCGGTCGGGCCGCAGATGGTGGCGGCGGCGAGGCCACGGCGACGAGGCCACGCGTGGGAGGGGGGGTGCTGCGGCGGCAGGCGGGCAGCAGTTGCCGAGGCCGCGGGAAGCAGCGGTGGCGCTGCCCCGGCAACGGTGAGCAGGGGGGCGCGATGGCGCGGGCCTCGGCGTGGGGAACTGGGGGAAACGAAAGGAGGGCCGACGCGCACAGGGTAGCGGGGGACGCCGGCGCGGACAGGACGCAGCCCCGGCGCGAGCGCGAGGCAACGCGGGTGTGCGCGTAGGTGGCGGGCGGGATGTTCGGGTCGAGGCCAGTGGCAGGGTAACGGCGACCGGAGTGTGGTGGCGCGGGGAAGGAGGGAGTGTAGGCCGGCGGTGGCCTCACCGGCGTTGGTCGAGGAGGGCAGTGGGCTTGGGGTAGTCCGGCGCGGCGCGTCGGGGGGGGGGGGGGGGG
>LR738710.1:69660709-69676901 GCA_902687465.1 Secale cereale
CTCACCGGCGTTGGTCGAGGAGGGCAGTGGGCTTGGGGTAGTCCGGCGCGGCGCGTCGGGGGGGGGGGAGGCCGAGGGCGCCACCGCGGTTGGTGGCGATGGCCGACGAGGCGGCGGCCGACTGGCGGGGTTGCGGTGTCGACGAGCGACGGCGGAGAGGACGCGGCGTCGGGCCCGTGGAGATCGTGCCCCCGATCTCGATCCAGATCGGGGGAGGAAGAGAGTGGACGGGCGATGTGGGGGAGTGGGGTGCGTGGGTTAGGAATTCAGGGGCGTGGGGGGCGGTTAGTTAGGTTATAGGCTGTGGGGGCGGCTGGGCCGGCCAGGTGGGCCATTCGGCCCAGGGGGCCTTTCACTTTTTTTTTTGTTTTCTTTGTTTGGTTTTGATTTACTTTTTCTTATTTTCTTTTCTGTTTTCTTTTAATTACCATTTAAATTTTGTTTTGTACATTACAAAGGTTGTACCTAATTTAGTATTAGTAATTATTCCACCGCCACAAATATTTTGGCACATGAATTAAAGTAGTTTATAATTTTTTTATTATACTAAGAGCATTTAAATAATAGTTTTGCCGATGTTTTACCTACTATAGTGCATTTAAATTCTTTACAGGAGTGTGGTTTATTCACCAATATATTGTATGGATTATTTGCCACAATCCGAACATTTTAGTTTTAATGTTTCAAAACTTTTGTCCTTTGCCTTTATTTCGAATTTGAATTTCGAATCGGTTTTGAAGCAACGCGAGATTATCAACAGTAACTGAGGTGACGTGTCGTCATTAGGAGAGGGTTACTGTAGCTTAACTATCCGGGCGTCACAATTCTCCTCCACTACAAGAAATCTCGTCCCGAGATTTAAGCGGTGGAGTAGGGGGGAAGTGCCGGTAGCGAAAACCTAACGAGTCTTCTCGGTCTTGGCTGCCCTTTCGAAGAGGTTGATACCTTATGTTGATGTCTTCATTTCTCTGCTTCAAGTCATCGTGATCAAGTCGTCATTCTTTCTTCGGGATCTCCATCGTCCTACGAACGTGACCAGGGGAAAAAATCCGGAAGAACGCATCTCCACAAAGCTGGGAATCTGATGGTGAACTCAATGGGAAATACACGAGGTACCCCACGAGTTGTATTTCAGTGAATTCGTTAAGTGCAAAATACGATGGTACCAAAGTTTCAAATGGGTAGGCAATCATTCGATGCCTAGACAGCAGCTGGAATAGGGGCTTCAACCACGAGAATAACATGGTGTTTGATTCCAGGGTAATAATGGTATAGAATTTAGCTCGTGAATCACATACGAAGCCAAGTGCAGAGAATATATTAGAATCAGGGTTGTACAGGAGAGTCAGGTTTCGATCCAGTGGACCTGTGGGTTATGGGCCCACCATGTGGGTTGAAAATAGGAAGGGTGGTGACATCTTGCATAGCCGCGACAGGGAGGCATGTCAGTGGATAGCTTTTCAGCTATGTCGGCAACAATGTCGGTACAAGTACGGGGAACGAAGAGGACCATTTTCTTGCTCGTTGAAAGGAGGCAGACCGGTAGGCAAGGTTTTCTTCCATCGTGGTTACAGGAATGTTATCAACAATAGGAACAAGGTCTTACTGTCAGAGTTGTACACCAAGGTGTCTACATAAGCAGAAAATTATTACTGCTTAGATTATATGTAGATCAAGGAAAGGTTAAACAAACAAATGGAAAGGAAAATTGTGATTACACACAATTATTAGGAGTATATCCTTCCCATGAACAAGCAGAACATGGCATACAGGTTAGGAGAGCAAGTACACAACCATTCAGATAAAGAGGCAAGGATTAATCAAGACGTTACCCATACAACGGTGTTTGGATAACTGACCAAGAAACATTTAGCATCGCGCCACCAATGTTCTTACTGATGCGCGGGGTATCATAATCATGCTTCATGGTACAATGATATGGTGTTTCAAGCAAGGGCCGGACTTTGGATACACAAATGATCCATCATGAGCAGGTTATAAAATAAGTCTTACAATTTCCTCCTGGAAGAATAGTTATCCTTGCAAGAGAAAATATAATGATAGGTCCTCCAGCCAGGGGTGCTGGGCATGACATCATATTACCGGGTCATCAAAGGACCAACATTAAAACTCCTGGAAAGTTGTCCCAACCATCATATCTGACCGAGATTCAGATCCGATTGGTGTCATGATAACTCAGACTCAGGATGTTCGAGAAGAAAAGGTGCAACACAAATCGATGGAATGACATTGCAAGATTCTCGGGAAATGAACTATGGGAGTGGGTTCCCGAAACAATAGTTCATCATTAAACTAAGGAGAGGATGAGGAGGTGACTGGTGGGCTCAGCGACAATTCATCGAGAATTCCAAACGGATGGATTTCCATAATAACGTGAACAAGAAGATGACACTTGTTGATTCAAATGATATAATGTTGTATGCTCGAGGAAAACATACACCATTAATCAATAGTTGGAAGGTGTGCCCGAAATATGACCTTAGGCAGCAAGATCAATGTTAGAGGGACGATTCAATAACCAATAGGTCTAAAAACAAACAGTCGGTCATTAACTTCATAGCAATAGGGTTGCTAGAAGTATAGAACTCAAGCAGCATCGTTAGCCTATTGGTATCCCGGTTAAAAACAACACGGGCACCAAGGAAGAATGGTGATGGTGAGAAGTATCATCATGCCGAGGATTTCTAAGAGGTGGAGCAATCTCCACAACATTCTCGACATAAAGTACAGTGATGCTTCAATGCAGAACACAACACGAGCTGGAGAGCAAGTTGTATTCATAATGTGGACAAGTTTGCGATGAAAGGAAGTCAAGGGTGTTGTCGATGATAATAAAAATCATCGAGGGCAAGGATGGTATTTCTCATCATGAACACAAATGGCATCTCAGAAGAAGTCAAAGTGTTGAAGGTGATCCGACACATTTGTCGGGAGGTTTCAAGAGGATGCAGTCAAACAACAACGACAACAAGCAAGGGAATGACGAAGGGGCAAGTTATTGGATCAATATAAAAGATGCAAGCTCGGAATCAAAGTTGCCTTTCGAGACAAGCAACATGATGTTGAAAGCTCGACGTAAATCGTGCTCACACACTAAAGAATTCGTGCACCAAAGAACGACGAGGTAGCACAGTCAAAGATAGCTAGACAAGGGTTGTACCCGATAGTCTAGGAATAAACCAGATTGAGTTTAAAAATTTCCCAGTAACATCTACTAGGGGTGTTGAATTTTTAGAGCGGATTTGATTTGCTAAACGGTGTCCTCGGTTGACGGCAACCTAGAACCCGTAGAGTGATTACGACAAGCAAAGGTATTACTTCATCAAAAGTTCAAAAGGTGTAGTGCAAAGGCATGATATCCTCGAGATATCAGAGGGTAAAACTCGAAGGTAGAACACGATAGAAGTTGAACTAGGTCATTGACCTATGACAGTAGATACTTTAACCTTGTCAAAGATTGACGAGGCCTGGAATGAATTCTCATTAGATATATCAGATAAGGACAGCATGGTCGGAACCATAACTGTAAGGAATCAATTGAAGAATACCGAAAGAATCATACAGCTGGATAACCATTTTGCAAGAAGCTTCCGAGACGGTCCACATCATTTTCATGGGCATGAACACAAGTTCAAGGTCGACTCCCACTTCTTCAATGCATATCATTTCATTCACCTCTTGCTTTAATAAAACTGTAGTGTTGGAATTTTAACTGGTGGAACACCGGAAGGGTATGACTCGTGAAAACTTTCGGGTTTTCACAGATTAGGGGAAGGCATAGGTTCCACCCATCGGGCATCTTAGTAACATATACCACAAGTTTCAAAAGTAAATATCACCAGCTCCAAGGGAGAGCATGGTTGTCAAAGAAGAGGATACAATTTACCGAAGGTATTATGCATCAGGGACAGAACTTCTCGAGGTTTTTGTATATGAAGGACACTGTCGGATAATATTTCAACAAAGGATCGAGCGAGCCACAACGGAGCTGATGTGAGTATCAGTACTCACTCAGAGGAAGAAGAATGCAGAGGCATCAGATTCAAGAATCACCTGATTAGTATGAAGCTTAAATAGAAAGAAATTATGGTTTCCAAAATGAATGATCAGAAGCAGACGCTCTGATTAAGGATGGATAAGTTGAAAACACTTAGCTGGACAATCAATAAAGGTTTGAATTGCCGAGAACCAACTCATGTCCGGAATGACGTCTGAGCCGAAAAGATAATTTTAAAAAGGATACCTGATGACTTCGTGCATACGCACACATTGAATCAATAGGTTCAAAAATAGCTAAGTCAAGCGATATTGACGAAGACTACTAGCCATATGGAATTAACCATAATGCAAGCAGGCAAGAATTACAAGAGTAACCTGCTGCAGAGGATTTTCGAAAGATCGAAAAGTATTCAGAAGAATTTTTGTGAGACACATGAACAATTGAGAAGAACGGATCCTCGATAATTGTGAGGAAATAACCGTAAGGGTTTTCATACGAAATAAAACTGCAAGACAGTAAACTCAAAGGATTCTCGGGACAACGGAGATTATTTCGAGGCATCTTGTAATAAGAAGAGCGACGAGGAATGATCATGACAATGGTAAGTGCATGCAGATATCCATAGGGATATATCGGTGGCAGTGAATTGCAAAGGTGATGAGCACAAGTTCTCGGGTTAACAACGGAGAGTATCTTCAGGGTCTTCTGGTGCAGCGGACGATCATCGATCATAAGGTGCTCTCCGGGTGAAAGTGATAACGAGATCCTAATGTTAGATTTAGCAAAATTCATTTATCCCGAATAGAAGAGAGATAAGAGTCCCAGAGTATAGACGAGGAGTAAAAGATCCTAATACCACCCATTGGTGTTGTGGGCCCGTAAGCCACACAACAAGTTAGTAAATTTATTTTTCAAAGACTAGACTCAACTTCGGCCAAGGAGTTGGAAAGGGGGATTCCTAAAGGCAGTCGGCTCTAATACCAACTTGTGACGCCCCCGATTTGTCCGTACACTAATCATGCATGCAAATGTGTACGGCCAAGATCAAGGACTCACTGAAAGATATCACAACACAACTCTAGACACAAATTAAAATAATACAAGCTTTATATTACAAGCCAGGGGCCTCGAGGGCTCGAATACAAAAGCTCGAAAACACAAGAGTTAGCGGAAGCAACAATATCTGAGTACAGACATAAGTTAAACAAGTTTGCCTTAAAAAGACTAGCACAAAAGTAACAACGATCGAAAAGGCAAGGCCTCCTGCCTGGGACCTCCTAACTACTCCTCGAAGTCGAACTCCATGTAGAAACAACCTCAGGATCATCTGGCTCCTGGACTCCACCACCTGGTTGCATCATCCGAGAAGAAAGGAAGAAAGGGGGAAAAGGGGGAGCAAAGCAACCGTGAGTACTCATCCAAAGTACTCGCAAGCAAGGATCTATACTACATATGCAATGGTATCTGTGTAAAAGGGTAATATATGTGGGTTAAACTGCAGAATGCCGGAATAAGAGGGGGATAGCTAATCCAAACGAAGACTACGCTTCTCGCAACGCCCATCTTGCAGCAGAAGAAGAGAGTAGCTGGAAGTAACAAGTATCCTCGCTTCTGGCAGCCTCCGTCTTGAAGCAGTAGAAGGGAATAGATGGTAAGTTCACCAAGTAACATCGTATAGCATAAACCTACCCGGTGATCCTCCCCTCGTCACCCTGTGAGAGAGCAATCACCGTGTTATATCTGGCACTTGTAAGGGTGTGTTTTATCAAGTATCCGGTTCTAGTTGTCATGAGGTCAGAGTACAACTCCGGGTCGTCCTTTTACCGAGGGACACGGCTATTCGAATAGATTAACTTCCCTGCAGGGGTGCACCACATATCCCAGCACGCTTGATCCCATTTGGCCGGACACACTTTCCAGGGTCATGCCCGGCCTCAGAAGATCAACACGTCGCAGCCCTACCTAAGCACGGCAGAGAGGTCAGCACGCCGGTCTAAGTCCTAGGCGCGCAGGGGTCCGGGCCCATCGCCCAACGCACACCTGCACGTTGCGTACGCGGCCGGTAAGCAGACCTAGCCTCTCCTAATACCAGAGTAGGCTTTCCAGTCCAATCCGGCGCGCGCCGCTAAGTCGCTGACGTCAAAAAGGCTTCGGCTGATACCACGACGTCGAGTACCCATAACTATTCCCACGTAGCTGGTTAGTGCGTATAGACCAAATGGCCAGACTCAGATCAAATACCAAGATCCCGTTAAACGTGTTATTATGATATAACCGCGGACAACGACCAGGGCCAGGCCCACCTGTCTCCTAGGTGGTCGCAACCTGCCCTGTCGCTCCGCCACAAAGTAACCATCAGGGGACTGTCGGGAACCCAGGCCCACCACTACCTGGGTGGAACCACCTGCCCCTTCAGCCCCCATATCCGAATCATCAACATGTGTATGTAAAATGTATGTAGTATATACCCGTGATCACACCCAAGTGATCACGGCCCGATAGCATAGCAGGGCAGACGGACAAGGGTGTAGGGCCACTGATGGTATACTAGCATCCTATACTAAGCATTTAGGATTGCAGGTAAAGTATCAACAATGGTAGCAACAATGACAGGCTATGCAGCGGAATAGGATTATCGAAAGCAGTAACATGCTACACTACTCTAATGCAAGCAGTAGAGAGAAGAGTAGGCGATATCTGGTGATCAAAGGGGGGGCTTGCCTGGAAGCTCTGCAGACGAAAGGAATCTTCGGAATCGTAGCCGTAGTCGAACATCGAAGCATCAAAGGGGCTCAGTCTATCACAGTATCGGAGTCTACCGAAAAGAAGCAACGAAGGGGAAACAAATAAATAATAGAGCAAACAATAGCATCACAAAATATAACAAGGCAATACGCGGTGTTCAGTGTGCCCTAACGCGATAGTAGGTGATACCGGTGAAGGGGGAAAACGTCCGGGAAAGTATTCCCGGTGTTTCGCATTGTCGGGCGGATGAAACGGAGGGGAAAAGTTGCGGGTTCGGTATGTCAGGGATGTGTGATGGACGAACGGTCTGCGTATTCGGATGCGTCTCGTCGTTCTGAGCAACTTTCATGTACAAAGTATTTTCATCCGAGTTATGGTTTAAAAGATATGATTTTCTAAAGTTTTTATTAATTTCTGGAATTTAATTAATTAATTTAATAGAACATTATCCAGAATAGTGCATGCTGACATCATCATGACGTCAGCATGACATCAGCAGTCAACAGAGGGTTGACTAGGTCAAATTGACGTGTGGGTCCCGCATGTCATACACTATTTAGTTTAATTAGGATTTAACTAATTCAATTACTGTTTAATTAAACTAACTAGTTAATTGGATTAATTAAACAGGATTAATTAGATTAATTATCTAGTTAATTAATTAATTAATATTATTAATTATTTATTTTTATTTATCTATTTTATTATTATTTTTATTATTTTATTATTATTTATTTTCTTTTTTTTTTTACCTTTTTCTTCTCTTCTTCTTTTTTTTTAACGTTTCAGGGGCTGGGCCCCATGTGGAAGTGGCCCAGGACCTTAGCGGGCGCTGGGCAGTGGTTAACGGGGCGGTTGGTTGCGGGGCGCACGACGACCCGGGGGGGCGCACGCCCGAACGAGCGCTGGGCGTGGTCGCCGGCCGGTCGGGCCGCAGATGGTGGCGGCGACGAGGCCACGGCGACGAGGCCACGCGTGGGAGGGGGGTGCTGCGGCGGCAGGCGGGCAGCAGTTGCCGAGGCCGCGGGAAGCAGCGGCGGCGCTGCCCCGGCAACGGTGAGCAGGGGGGCGCGATGGCGCGGGCCTCGGCGTGGGGAACTGGGGGAAACGAAAGGAGGGCCGGCGCGCACAGGGTAGCGGGGGACGCCGGCGCGGACAGGACGCAGCCCCGGCGCGAGCGCGAGGCAACGCGGGTGTGCGCGTAGGTGGCGGGCGGGATGTTCGGGTCGAGGCCAGTGGCAGGGTAACGGCGACCGGAGCGTGGTGGCGCGGGGAAGGAGGGAGTGTAGGCCGGCGGTGGCCTCACCGGCGTTGGTCGAGGAGGGCAGTGGGCTTGGGGTAGTCCTGCGCGGCGCGTCGGGGGGGGAGGCCGAGGGCGCCACCGCGGTTGGTGGCGATGGCCGACGAGGCGGCGGCCGACTGGCGGGGTTGCGGTGTCGACGAGCGACGGCGGAGAGGACGCGGCGTCGGGCCCGTGGAGATCGTGCCCCCGATCTCGATCCAGATCGGGGGAGGAAGAGAGTGGACGTGCGATGTGGGGGAGTGGGGTGCATGGGTTAGGAATTCAGGGGCGTGGGGGGGTTAGTTAGGTTATAGGCTGTGGGGGCGGCTGGGCCGGCCAGGTGGGGGCCATTCGGCCCAGGGGGCCTTTCACTTTTTTTTTGTTTTCTTTGTTTGGTTTTGATTTACTTTTTCTTATTTTCTTTTCTGTTTTCTTTTAATTACCATTTAAATTTTGTTTTGTACATTACAAAGGTTGTACCTAATTTAGTATTAGTAATTATTCCACCGCCACAAATATTTTGGCACATGAATTAAAGTAGTTTATAACTTTTTTATTATACTAAGAGCATTTAAATAATAGTTTTGCCGATGTTTTACCTACTATAGTGCATTTAAATTCTTTACAGGAGTGTGGTTTATTCACCAATATATTGTATGGATTATTTGCCACAATCCGAACATTTTAGTTTTAATGTTTCAAAACTTTTGTCCTTTGCCTTTATTTCGAATTTGAATTTCGAATCGGTTTTGAAGCAACGCGAGATTATCAACAGTAACTGAGGTGACGTGTCGTCATTAGGAGAGGGTTACTGTAGCTTAACTATCCGGGCGTCACAAGTGCATTCATAAAGAAACGAAGCATTCATGATAACTTCATGTGCGTTCGAAATTTCGCCAGGCGGTTGCACAAGTGCAAGACCCCTGCCCTGCTCTTCAAGCTTGACATTAAGAAGGCTTTTGATTCTGTAAAATGGGAATACATCTTGGATCTCCTTCAACGTATGGGGTTCCCAGACAAGTTCCGGGCTTGGATCGCCGCGCTGCTATCCTCATCTTCTTCTCGGTGTCTGTTAAATGGGATCCCCGGCCCTCCAATTAAGCACGGTCGTGGCTTTCGACTGGGGGACCCAATCTCCCCCCTGCTCTTTGTCATTGCAATTGACCCGCTTCATAAGATTTTGGACTTGGCAACCCGGAAAGGCCTTCTACACAAGATTCGTGGGCGGGGGCCCATGGTGAGAACATCCCTATATGCTGATGATGCGGCTGTTTTCCTGACCCCTATCAAGAGGGATATTGACAATCTTGCTTCTATTTTGAGAGGTTTTGGGGAAGTGACAGGCCTATGCACCAACTTCCAGAAAAGCTCGGTTATCCCAATCCGATGCAACCACATAGATCTTGGGCCGATTCTGTTGAGCGCGCCGGCAACTTGCGCCCCATTCCCGGTGAAGTATCTTGGCTTGCCGCTATCGGTTTGGAAGTTAAGAAAGGTCGACTTCCAATACCTTGAGGATAAGGCGGCTGGAAAATTGGTCACTTGGGACGGCCAGAACATCACCGCTATCGGGCGTACAACGCTCGTCAAGTCGGTCATCTCATCCCAAGCGGTTTACTCAATCACGCCTCTCATCGTGCCGCCAGGAACTATAAACAATTTAAACAAATTGGAGAGGGCTTTCCTATGGTCCGGCACGGACAAGACAACAGGAGCCAAGTGCAAAGTTAACTGGGAAACGGTCTGTAGACCAAAGGAGTATGGTGGTCTAGGGGTTCTCAATACTGACAAGTTTGCGCATGCTTTGCGCCTGCGGTGGCTTTGGTATGAATGGAAGGAGCCCCAAAAACTCTGGGTAGGGCTTGGCAACCCTTGCACTGTAGAGGACCTCGACTTTTTTTACGCCTCTACAACTATCACTGTTGGGGATGGAGCCAAAACACCATTCTGGGATTCCCCTTGGCTCCTTGGGCGCAGGCCCAAGGACATAGCACCGTTAATCTTTATGGCCTCCAGAAGAAAGAACCTTTTACTGATTAGTTGCCGGAGTATCAAGCGGCGGATACACCTATAAGAGAGTTATAAGCACATTGGTGACTATAATCAGGAAGGTTCGTGGTGAGTAACACAAAGAGATTAGCGTTGGCGCCTAGTGTTTAAAATCTTGTCGCAAAGTGGCAGGCTGTACATGTCATTGTTCTTGGGCTGGCTGGCCCTCGACAATGCTCGAGAGTTTCCAAGCGCCAGCTACGACAAAGGACGAAAAAAGGACTATAAATGCGCAGATCCTTTTGCCTCCGAAAATATAGCACCATCACCATTTAGATAGCTACTACAGCAAGCACATGGAGCTCCAAATGTTTCTCTCCATTAGTGTCGCGTACCTAGGTATCGGCAGACGCCTGTGGATCCAAGCTGAAATACAGCCCCTGCAGGGAGAAGAGTACTTGATCCCGGAAGACAGCATCGTCCAGGGCGCCGCTGAGTTTTTCAATGTCAGTTTTTCCATGGGTGACAGGCTGACAGCGTCGTGCAAATCCGACTTGCATCGCGTGCCATCGAGCATCCACCGGGCGGCTGGCACGGCGGCGCCTTGGCATTGTCCGTCGCCGCCCTTGTAGGAGCGGTTGCGGCCGTGGCGACTCTCGTTGCGCTATCATCCTCGTTTGCCTACCACCGGAGCTGCGGGGGCGCGTCCACGTAATTCTATTGAGAATGAATGTTCAAGAAATATACTCCTCTCTCAGTCAGCGCGCACCAATAAGATCCGCGTTTCTGCGATGTGTTAAGTTGTGTGTACGTACATGTATACGGTGCACTATAAGCCGTGTACAGCTAGCAGGTTCTGTATGCGTGGAGTTCTTGGACCGTGTGATGGTTAGGATTGAACTAAGCTTGGTAAGCTGCCAACAAAATTTTTGCAAAAAATGATACGAGTAGTTAGGAATGATCTCTCCCGTATCTAGCCCAACTTCGAGATCTATCCAGCTAATGATAAAGAACCTTGTAATCTGCTAATCGTGGTCCATCTTGTTACAGTTTAATTAACACATGTTAATGATGAGATAATCTCCCCTTGTCTTGTCCGGACCAAGTTGGATATCCGAAATCCCACAAACCGGCATCAGACAAACATAGGAAAGATCTGGCAATTCAATATTCGTCTCTATATAATATTGTTCAGCAAAGAGACGCTTACGTTGCAACAATATTACAATCAATTCCTCTTAATATCCAATTCAGGAGGATGCTAGTGAGAAACCGTTGGAAAGCTTGGCTACATCTTGTGAGACGACTGATGGACGTCCAACTCTCTCAACAACCAGATCAGCTGCGCTCGAAACTAGCTAAGAATGGGGAGTTTTTGGTGAAATCCATGTATTTAGATATTATTAACACTAGTGTGATTCCTAGCTCGAAACATGTGTGAAAAGTCAAAATGCCTCTAAAAATCAAAGTGTTTATGTGGTTTGGTCATAAACGGGTCATCTTAACTAAAGATAATTTGGCAAAAATAAACTGGACGGGGTCTAAAAGATGTAGTTTTTGTGACAGTGATGAATCTATCATACACCTTTTTCTAGATTGCCCTCTGGCCAAGATTTTGTCGAGGTCGGTGCAGATAGCCTTTAATATAAAACCCCCGCTTTTCATAAACATGTTATTTGGGACGTGGCTTCATGGGATTGATGTAGTAACAGCGAGACATATCCGAGTAGGAGTATGCGCTTTACTATGGGCTATTTGGAACGACAGAAACAATTTGGTTTTTAACAGAACAACAAATATTCACTTCTTGCAGGTTATCTTCAGGGCCACTACACTTATCCGTATGTGGTTGCTACTCACTCCGACGGAGGCCAGGGAGCCTTTGATTACTGCATCTATCCGCTGGGAGACGGTAGCTTGGGATATCTACAACCGGTTTGGATGACGGTCATGTAATAGGATAGGTGTTTAGCTTCTTATCTGTCTTTTGCCTGCCGGTTGTGGTGGTCCTGGTTTATTTGTATTTGGAGTTTGTAAGACCTTTGTTGGACCTTTTTTGATTATTAATAATATGGCCGTATGCATCATTCGGATGCAGAGGCCGGGGCAAAACCCCTTTTCGAAAAAAAATTGGGGGACATTGGATGTCCGCCACATCGGACTCCGACACCGTTGGCCCATAACATCATCTACAGTCGGACGCCTCAAACCAGTCCGACACCGTGCACCCAAATTTTAGTCCCACATCGTTGCGCGAGGCGGACGGTGACCAGCTTAAATTGCCACGCCGGCGGTTGGCGGCAAGTTTCTCTATTGTTGTGTAGGTCTATCAATTATCATTGTGTGAACGAGTTAACTTGACACTAGACTACATTTCATCAACTAATGATTGTTCATCGAGTGTCATGTTCGTCTCGTTCATATACGTTGATACCCCTACTACAATGGCAGTAGATTTTTATTTTGTTCATCGATTTTTATTGAAACATTGTGATTTATAAAAAGCAGTACTGACATGAATGTTTCCCTTGTCAAGGAGATAGACCATGACTATGAATCTTCTATGTGATAAACATAGAAGATTCATAGTGACAGTCAATCTTCTTAACAAAGGATGCGATGATGTCAGAAGCCTATTGCTTCTGGACGACCCAACTATCTAAGCCGGTCGATTAGCTCATCAAGCGGCGAGGTGGGACTAATACGGGTGTGAAAATATTATATGAGCAATTTTCGATTTGTTTTCACAAACCAGCCGGCTCAAGACGGAGGGATGATTGTCGTGCATGACCCTGCATGTAATAGATGTTAGGAAACTAGAGATGATACCCGCACGTTGTTGCGGGAATTGGATGTAGTTATTTCTTTAAGATTTTGGCAGTATGAACCTTTAGTATTTGTACGTATTAGCAATATGAGAATAAAAACTAAAGTACGTATAATTTATTATTATATATGTGTAGAATATTTAATAAACATGAGTAGCTTGTATGGTGCATGTTAATGTGAGTTTTTCCATGCATAATGACATGATGTGTTGGAATAGTTGTATGTTGAGAGAATTAAATTTAATGAGGCATGCACAGTGACATGTGAGTTGGCATTGTTGCATGTTACGATAAGAGTTAGTGAAGATAAACCAATTGGTGGACCTAATTGATGATGTGGATTCGTTGCATGTCAAGATAAATAAGATAGTGGGGATGAATCTCTTAAGACTAGCCATAATGGGTAGTAACATAGAGTAGTAACATGCCCATGTTACTACTCTATGTTACTACCTCTATAGTGAGGAGTAACATATGTGTGGTAACATGGAAGACTTCATTTATTATGCCATAGACTCATCTTACCTTGATATGTATGATGTTACTCATACTACTAGTAACTAGCTATGTTACCACATGCCTCTCTTTCTTCATTTATTGCTTGCCACATCATCTTTTTTATCTAGATATGTGTGATGTTACTACCTATGTTACTCCCACTATGGGTAGTCTAAGTATATATGATATGATATGTGGTTGCAAATGGAAAAATTTAAGGCCCGCCCGGTCACTGCCCGTGGGCGTATCCGCGGACGTTTGAGGTCCCAAATTTGCAACCTGTGACTGTAGTACTCTAAAAAATTACCCCACCAGGAGCTATTTTTCCCACTCTGTCCCTTCTCTGTGCTTTGTATCCACACCCCGCAGACCGTTGCCGCCGTTGTATCAGCCTAGCGTCCGTCCAGGCCTGGACAGACCTCTAAAACACTAGCCAGACGCTAGCCCGTCTTTTCCTGCGTCGCTGCTCCTGCCGGTGCCCAGGTACCATCCACCCCTACCGTCGTTGTCTATGGCATACGCCACACCAGGCAAGTGTTCGGCCAAATGCCATAACGAAATATTTTAACATTGTCGTTGTTGACTTTGAAGGAGACACGATGGCTGCATACTCACTGAATGAGGATGAATTGTTGTCTCAAGCGTAGTTGACCACAAGTGTGGAGTTTCAAGACATGAAGCTAAATGCCAAGACATTTTGGCAAAGTGTGCGTGTTGTGTTCAACGATCAAAATCACTGCGCCCCCTACAACATGGAAGTACTACATGATCATGGTGCGAAGTCCCTACTCCATTGATGGTACACCATTTAAAAAGTCATCAACGAGTATTGTTATGCGTATGCACAACTGCAAAGAAGGTGACCTAGGAGCGTCCCTCCAAGAGTTTGTAAGTTTTCCTTCTTGGTTCTCTATGTGTTAATTATTTAATCAATTTGCTCAATGTTGCAACTTGTTGATCACGTCATTGTCTAGCTCAGACAGGCGTGCGTATTATACTTTCACATTGTTGCATCAAGCTCAATGGGCATAGCAACTGGATCAATACGTGCCTATGAAGAAGTTCAAGCTCGAGTAAAGGAAGCCTTCGAGCTTGGCTTCCGAACAGCGGTTAACGACCATTAGCGTCGTGCCGTCACCGTTTTCAGCCCGCGAGTGATTGACCACATCAAAACTAGCTCAGAAAATGGCTCAGAGGAGGGGAGGCCACCGCTCCTCCCCTCCCGTTGAAGCCAAACTTGATAGCCTCAACATCGTTGGCCGATTAGCCGTTTGGAGGCGACGTGGAGGCGGATACCTTAAGTTTCTGGGGCTCATGGTTGCGGAGGAGGCAGGTCTCCATTTTTCAGGGCTCACGGCCGGCCGAAGATGGGGAACAAGCGTCGGCGGTCATTTTAGGCTCGGTCTAGTGTCCGGTCTAGTTACAATATGTCTAAATATAATGAATTTGCTTCGACTTAGATGAAAAACATCCATTTTTATGTAAAAATCATCCAAGGATGAATGAGTATTATCCGGTGCGTTCAAATATGCATCAAATTGGTTCATTTTTGTTATAATTCTTCCAAAATGTAACCAGACATATGCGGGCATTTTGGATGGCCCCCTCCCACATTCGTATCCGTGGATTGGTCCCTCCCCCTGTCCGCGGACAAATACAGTGTCTGGTTTAGAGGTCGGGGTTGGAGATGCCCTTATTTCCAATGGAAATAGCGGGGCCTGGAGGAAAAAGTCACTTTGGAGGACGGGTGCATTGGTGCCCTATATTTTGAATAGTGCCAAAATGCTATTTTAAAGTTTTAAAAAATTCTGAAAACAAATCAACGTGTTTATATGGATGTATATTGCACATGTGCAAATTTTGATACTGAAATAAGTAACCATGTGGGTAACACAAAAGTGAAAAATTCATGATTTTGGAAAGATGAATAGTACATATATTATTCACTATTTGGAAATCACCATTTTGTCATTTTTCTATAGCTTACATGTTTACTTATTTCATCACCAAACTTTACACATATGTAATACACATCCATATGATCATGTAGAATTCTTTTCAGAACTTTTTGAGATTTTAAATGTGATTTTTAAAGTAATTAAAATAAGGTCCTACAATACACCCGGGTTCCAAAAATCCACTCTCGGCCTGGAGGGCGATCTTGCTGATTTCCTAAGAGGACTTTTGGTGATCTTGTGCAATGGCGGAGCCAGGAAAATCGAACGAGGGGGGCTAAGTGCTGCTAATCTTCATTGGGGAGGGCCGGTGCATCAAAATACACCAATTTAGTGGGCAAATAATCACCATTTCATATGCTTATTAGGCCCCCCCCCCTCCCTATCTCCGCCACTGATCTTGTGCCGCTGTCATCGTTCGTGCCATCTTTTTCGCGGAGTCGATAGAATTTGAACTGAAGTCTCCACAAAATTAATGTTCGTGTGCTCTCTGTTTCTCTGCATAAAGAAAATATTTCCTCGTGTTAGTTGGTTGCATGTTGTACAACAGCCTGCTCAACCTTCAGGGTGAAAACTGAAAACAATTAATATGTAGGGAAATTAAAAAAAAAATTATGGAGGGAAATTAAATTGTTGGCGAGTAGTAAACGCTGGCTGCTAGTATATACTCCGTATTATTCTTGTCAGAGTTGAAGAAAAGAATTCCTGGGCCGGAGAGAAGGCTTCACCAAAGAAGAATGAAACCGGAAAGATGATGATGGGAGAAACTGGAACAGCAAATATATGCAGTTCATGACAAATTGATTACTAAACAAGCATGTCGCTGCTACTGTACACATACTTAAAAATCACACAATCGATCAAAGCGGGAGGG
>LR738710.1:69676960-69782322 GCA_902687465.1 Secale cereale
GAGAGAAGATACAGATTCGATTCAGACGACAATTACAGTAGATGCATGCATGTTGCGTGCTGAGAAATGGATAATAATAAGATCAGAGGAAGATGAAGCAATCCATGTCCATGAGGGGGTTATTGAGGTCATCCACCAATTCGCCACCCCCACCCCCGGCGTGGCCTGCCGTTGCTCCGGCGCTCCTCCTCCTCCCGGCTGAATCTGCTGCTGATCGGCACGACGAGGAAGAATAAGACGATGACGAAGGCCTCTTCTTGTTCTTGCAGGACGCCGAGCCTCCTGCCCTTGTTGCCGAAGGCGGCGCTCGAGGGGGCAGAGGACGCACGCGTCTCGCTGCCGCTGTCGTCGCCGGAGCTATACGGCGATTGTTGCTGCTAGTGCCATGCTTCTTCTTCGTCGGAGATATGACCACGGACAGAGACGGGGGCGTTCTTGGCAACAACAGTGGACGTCGATCGGCGGAGGCCGGCCGGGGCAGCTTCTTCTTCTTCCGGTTGTTGCTATCGGGGTCGAGCACGACGACCTCCATGTTGTCCATGTCCCTGCAGGCGCGAACCTTGAGGTAGCCAGCTGAGAGAGGACCTGTGCCTACCGATGACGACGACGAGGAGGAGGAGGAGGAAAAGGAGGAATGACTAGTTGCAGCCGAGGAGGAGGTGGCGGTGGAGGTGGTAGCCATGGAGATGGATGAGCTTGTTGCGGACGACAGCAAGGAGGAGGAGGTTGATGTGGAGACGGCAGGTGAAGTGGAGGCGAGTGGGAGCGGGTGCACGGCGATGGCATGCTTGGCGGCGCTCCTCAGGGTCGGAGAGCCGCCGCCGCACAAAGACAAGGAGTGGCCGTCGTCACCGGCGGTGGGAGAGGGAGAAGAGCAGGGATAGCATCTGCTCACACAGGCGCCCATTGAGCCTTGCCGCTCTACCTCTCACAAAGACAAGTGATGAGCATTCGTGTATTGTTCCATAAAGCAACAACGTGCCAACCAATTAGTAGTAGTAGTAGACTTTTTGCACCAGATTAAAGCTGGCATGGCATGGTCATTTGGTCAGACCGGGCGCAAAATGTTTGAATCTGCAACGGGATGCGGGCTGGCAAAGTACGCCACCAGCACAAACATGAACCAATTCAATTTCGATTGCATTAATCAGTTGCAACAACACCGCCTCATCAGGCAGGCAGATGCAGTGCTCATGGACACATGGTAATCAAACATACTCCCTCTGTAAACTAATATAAGAGCTTTTAGATCACTATTTTAGTATTTTAAACGCTCTTATAATAATTTACGGAGGGAGTATATCCCAGAGTTAATTTAAGGTGCTAGCTAGCTGTACTGAAGACACGCACACGCACAAGCAACAGTTTGAAACAATGCCAAGGCAACAACAAAGTAACACACAAAAGAGAACTCTGAATGAGCCAACAAAATATGATAAAGGAAATTTATTAATATTGAGAAGATATCAATTACACTTAGCCTCTACACAAAACTGACTCAAAAGCTACCTAAGACATCGAGGGCACACAGCCAAATTATTGCAAAAGAAAAAAAGTGACCAACAGAATAATGACAGCGTTAGGTAATAGAATAAGTGTTTCAACAACAACACCTTTAGGAAGGGAACGACGCACGAGTATCGCCATTGCTGGACCCAACCATTGTAGCTAGATCATGGGTTTTCACCACAAAGAGGAGTCACGTGGGGCACCTGAAGCAAGGGCGGAACCCATGCATCAAGCAGAAGTCGATTCGTTTGATCTATATAGATACCACCTTGGGTCATGTTGAGCATTTCAAACCTCTACACTGGGTGAGAGGTATCCAATCACGCGAGCGCGCCGCCGGGAACCTCCGATATGGAGGATAAAACCCGTCGACCTTGCGCCCCATGGTTAGAGGCTTTCTACATGCCCAGCACATAACTATAGTTATACACCTCTTCGGTAAGTGCAATAGCAGTTACACGTCCACGTGGGTGTGTGCATCTAGTGTTGTGTCGGCTGTGAAAGAGAAGCAAGTTTTTTCTTTTTCTTTTCATACCTTAGTGGTACGGTCATGCGGCAGCTGCGCAAGTAACCCCACACAATGATGGCTGGATATGTCGGGGTGACTGAGGAGTTTTCTCCTTAGTTGTACGTCGCACATGGCTTGCGTGAGGTTATAGATACATATCTCCAAGACCCACAATTGCAATGAATATCACGAGTTAACATTGTTAAGAAAACTAGTTAATGATCTAACTGTGCTAATTAAGATGATTTTTCATTGGATAATGAGTTAGTCGATCTTACAAATAAAGGAGGAAAATCAAAAGGTGATGTTGCTGGGATCAAAGCTCATAGATCAGGTAACAAGTGCAGTGTTCCGCACTTCATAAGGGTGGCGTCCAGGCCTTCTTCGGATCAGTGGCTAAAGATCTTTATCGGCGGTTCAACCTAGTGACCATCATGAAGGAAATATGCCCTAGAGGCAATAATAAAGTTGTTATCTATATTTCCTTATATATCATGATAAATGTATTTTATTCATGCTAGAATTGTATTAACCAGAAACTTGATACATGTGTGAATAGATAGACAAAACAGAGTGTCCCTAGTATGCCTCTACTAGACTAGCTCGTTAATCAAAGATGGTTATGTTTCCAAACCATAGACATGAGTTGTTATTTGATCAACGGGATCACATCATTAGGAGAATGATGTGATGGACAGGACACATGCAGAATACTCGTGTTAAACTTGACGAGCCTAGCATGTACAGACATGGCCTCGGAACACTAGAGACGAAAAGGTCGAGCGTGAATCATATAGAAGATATGGTCAACATAAGATGTTCACCATTGAAAACTACTCCATCTCACGTGATGATCGGACATGGTTTAGTTGATTTGGATCACGTGATCATTTAGATGAGTAGAGGGATGTCTATCTAAGTGGGAGTTCTTTAGTAATATGATTAATTGAACTTTAATTTATCATGAACTTAGTCCTGATAGTATTTGCAAATTATGTTGTAGATCAATAGCTCGCGTTATAGCTCCCCTATGTTTTTTGATATGTTCCTAGAGAAAACTAAGTTGAAAGATGTTAGTAGCAATGATGCGGACTAGGTCCGTGATCTGAGGATTATCCTCATTGCTGCACAGAAGTGTTATGTCCTTGATGCACCGCTAGGTGACAGATCTATTGCAGGAGCAGATGCAAACGTTATGAACGTTTGGCAAATCTCAAAATGGTGTCTACTTAATAGTTTAGTGCACCATGCTTTACGGCTTATAACCGGGACTTCAAAACATTTTGAACGCCACGGAGCATATAAGATGTTCCAAGAGTTGAAATTAGTATTTCATACTCATGCCCGTGTCGAGAGGTATGAGACCTATGACAGTACTTTGCCTACAAGATGGAGGAGAATAGCTCAACCAATGAGCATGTGCTCAGAATGTCTGAGTACTACAATCACTTGAATCAAGTGGGAGTTAATCTTCCAGATAAGATAGTGATTGACAGAATTCTCTAGTCACTATCACCAAGTTACTCGAACTTTGTGATGAACTATAATATGCAAGGGGTGACGAAAATGATTCCCGAGCTCTTCGTGATGCTGAAATCAATGAAGGTCGAAATCAAGAAAGAGGATCAATTGTTGATGGTTAACAAGACCACTAGTTTCAAGAAACGGGCAAAGGGAAGAAAGGGAACTTCAAGAAGAATGGCAAGCAAGTTGTCACTCCCCTGAAGAAACCCAAAGCTGGACCTAAGCCTGAAACTGAGTGCTTCTAACTTCAAAGAAAATGGTCACTGGAAGCGGAATTTCCTCGAAAGAAGGATGGCAAAGTGAACAAACGTATATTTGATATACATGTTATTGATAATGTGTACCTCACTAGTGTTCATAGTAGCCCCTGGGTATTTGATACTTGTTCGGTTGCTAAGATTAGTAACTCAAAACAGGAGTTGCAGAATAAACAAAGACTAGTTGAGGGTGACGATGTGTATTGGAAGTAGTTCCAATATTGATATGATCATCATCGCACACTCCATGTACTAGTGTTAAACCTAAATAAATGTTATTTGGTGTTTGCGTTGAGCATGAACAAGATTTGATCATTTTTATTGCAATACGGTTATTCATTTAAGTGAGAGAATAATTGTTATTCTGTTTACATGAATAAAACCTTCTATGGTCATACACCCAAGGTGAATGGTTTATTGAATCTCGATCATAATAAATACACATATTCATAATATTGAAGCCAAAAGATGCAGAGTTGATAATGATAGTGCAACATACTTGTGGCACTGCCTTTTAGGTTATATTGGTGTAAAGCGCATGAAGAAACTCCATGCTGATGAACTTTTGGAATCACTTGCTTATGAATCATTTGATGCGTGCAAACCATGCCTCATGGGCAAGATGACTAAAACTCCGTTCTCCGGAACAATGGAGCGAGCAAGTGTCTTATTGGAAATAATACATACTGATGTATGCAGACCAATGAGTGTTGATGCTCGCGGCGGGTATTGTTATTTTCTCACCTTCACTGGTGATTCGAGCAGATATGGGTATATCTACTTGATGAAGCACAAGTCTGAAATGTTTGAAAAGTTCAAAAAAAATCAGAGTGAAGTAGAGAATCATCGTAACAAGAAAATAAAGTTTCTATGATCTCATCGCGAAGGCGGATATTTGAGTTATGAGTTTGGTCTTCATTTGAAACAATGTGGAATAATTTCACAACTCACACCACCTGAAACTTGAGAACCCACAAGTGTAGGGGATCGCAACAGTTTTCGAGGGTAAAGTATTCAACCCAAATTTGTTGATTCGACACAAGGGGAGCCAAAGAATACTCTTAAGTATTAGCAGCTGAGTTGTCAATTCAACCACACCTGGAAACTTAGTATCTGCAGCAAAATAGTTTAGTCGCAAAATAATATGATAGTGGCGGTAGCAACAATAAAAGCAACGGTATTGTTTTTGTAGTTTTTGTAATAGTAGCAACAGAAAAGTAAATAGGCAACAAGCAATATAGGTAAAGCTCGTAGGCATTGGATCGGTGATGGGAAATTATGTCGGATGCAATTCATCATGTAGAAGTTATAACCTAGGGTGACACAGAACTAGCTCCAGTTCATCAATGTAATGTAGGCATGTATTCCGAATATAGTCATACGTGCTTATGGAAAAGAAGTTGCATGACATCTTTTGTCCTACCCTCCTGTGACAGCGGGGTCCTATTGGAAACTAAGGGATATTAACGCCTCCTTTTAATAGAGTACCGGACCAAAGCATTAACACATAGTGAATACATGAACTCCTCAAACTATGTTCAGCACCGGGAGTGGTCCCGATTATTGTCACTTCGGAGTTGCCAGATCATAACACATAGTAGGTGACTATAGACTTGCAAGATAGGATCAAGAACACACATATATTCATGAAAACATAATAGGTTCAGATCTGAAATCATGGCACTCGGGCCCTAATGACAAGCATTAAGCATAGCAAAGTCATAGCAACATCAATCTCAGAACATAGTGGATACTAGGGATCAAACCCTAACAAAACTAACTCGATTACATGATAGATCCCACTCTCCGGAGCCCCGAACAGACTCTTGATCAGCCCTCCCGAGAGAGATTAGGGCTTGGCGGCAGCCCCGTCTCGTAAAATGCGATAATTCCTTCTCCTTGATTTTTTTTTCTCCCGGAAAGTGAAGATATATGATCTGGGGGTACGTCGATAAGGCACCAGGGGGCCCACGAGGCAGGGGGCACGCCCTGGGCAGGGGGGCGTGCCCCCCACCCTCGTGGACAGGCCCTGAGCCCCCTAGTGTGGATCTTCTTGCAGATATTTTTTATATTTTCCGAAATAATTCTCCATTGATTTTCAGGCGATTCCGAGAACTTTTTTTTTCTACACAAAAACAACACCATGGCAGTTCTGCTGAAAACAGCGTCAATCCGGGTTAGTTCCATTCAAATCATGCAAGTTAGAGTCCAAAACAAGGGCAAAAGGGTTTGGAAAAGTAGTTACGTTGGAGACGTATCAACTCCCCCAAGCTTAAACCTTTGCTTGTCCTCAGGCAATTCAGTTGATAAACTGAAAGTGATAAACAAAAACTTTGACAAACTATGTTTGCTCTTGTTGTTGTAAATATGTAAGCTAGCATTCAGGTTTTCAACAAGATCATGAACTAACCACATTCACAATAACTTTCAGGTCTCAAGACTACTCACATCAATGTCATAATCAACTAGCGAGCAATAATAATAAACCTCGAATGACAACACTTCTCAAAACAATCATGATATGATATAACAGGATGGTATCACGCTAGTCCTTTTTGAGACCATAAAACATAAATGCATAGCACCTTTAAGGATCAAGGACTGACTAGACATTGTAATTCATGGTAAAAGAGATCCAGTCATGATCATACTCAATGCAAATTAATAGTAATACATGCAAGGACAGAGGTGCTCTCCTACTAGTGATCTTTGATGATGACTCTGCATAAAAGTAAATAGATAGGCCCTTCGCAGAGGGAAGCAGAGATTTGTAGAGGTGCCACAACTCGATTTTTAAATAGAGATCAATAACATTTTGAGCGGTATACTTTCGTTGTCAACATAACGACCAAGAATCTCGATATCTCCCATACTACATACATTATAGGTGGTTCCCAAACAGAATGGTAAAGTTTATACTCCCCCAACCACCAACAAGCACACTCGACGGCTAGCCCGAAACAACGGGTACCGTCCAAACCAGCAACAGTCTTGGGGGAGTTTTGTTTAATTATTATGATTTTGAGCATGGGACTGGGCATCCCGATTACTAGCCATTTTCTCATGAATGATGAGTGGAGTCCACTCATCGTGAGAATAACCCACCTAGCATGGAAGATATAGACAGCCCTAGTTGATACATGAGTTGTTCGAGCATACAAAAAATTCATTTGAAGGTTTAGAATTTGGCACATACAAATTTACTTGGATCGGCAGGTAAATACCGCATATAGGAAGGTATGGTGGACTCATCTGGAATAACTTTGGGGTTTATGGAAGTGGATGCACAAGCAGTATTCCCGCTTAGTACAGGTGAAGGATAGAAAGAGACTGGGACGCGACCAGCTAGAGAGCAACAACGGTCATGAACTTGCATTAAAATTAATCAATAATGAATGCAAGCATGAGTAGGATATAAATCACCATGAACATAAATATCGTGAAGGCTATGTTGATTTGTTTCAACTACATGCGTGAACATGTGCCAAGTCAAGTCACTTAAATCGTTCAAAGGAGGATACCACCCATCATACCACATCACAACCATTTTAATATCATGTTGGAACGCAAGATAGACCATTATAAACTCTCAGCTAATTAAGCATGGCATAAGCAGCTATGATCTCTAGTTGTCATTGCAAGCATGTTTCATTCATAACAAGCTAAATCAGGAACGATGAGCCATCATATTTACAAACACAAGAGAGGTCGAGTTCATACCAGCTTTTCTCATCTCAATTAGTTCATCATATATCATCCTTATTGCCTGTCACTCGCACGACCGAACGGTGTGTATAATAATAATAGTGCACGTGTATTGGACTAAGCTAGAATCTGCAGGCATTTAATACAAGAGAGAAGACAAGGTAATATGGCTCGAGGTTAAATCAACAACAAAGCATATGAGAGCCACTAAGCATTTTAATCATGATCTTCTACTCTTAACCCCCAAAGAAAAGAAAAGAAACTATTTACACGGGAGAGCTCCCAACAAGCAAAAGAAGAACGGTAAATCTTTTTGGGTTTTCGTTTTAACTACTACTACAAGCAAAGAAAGTAAACTAGCTAGAAGCTACAACTAATATATTTTTTGGGTTTTTCTAGCACACAAGAAAAAGACTAAGAAAAAGAAATTGAAACTAAGCATGGATGGTACAGTGAAAGACTGTGAGCACCGACAACTAGAATAAGTGTGTGATCATGAATGTAAAGTCGGTGAGAAACACGTACTCCCCCAAGCTTAGGCTTTTGACCTAAGTTGGTCTATGGCCACGGATCAAAGCCACTCCCTCCAGTGTACTGAGATGCATCCTTTGGGTGCCACTGGTTGGCGAGCTCATCCAGCTCCCACCCATAAACAGATTGACGAGAAGGATCAAGTGGTGGCTCCGGCTCAGGCTCTGAAGCTTGTGCCTGGCCTTGGTACTTGTAGAAGGCATCTGATGTAATGAGATACTTGCCTGTGGACAGATCAAACAAAGATGGTGCAGGCAAGGTAACAATTTCAAAGTATATTTCATCAAATCTTAATTTATAATTAAGCTGCATATTCTTGTCTTTAACAATAAAATCATGAGCTACCATGCTCTTGTAGTCTAGATAAACAGGGGAAAGCAATTTTTCTTCCTTCTCATGATGCCTAACAGGTATATTAAAATATTCAGCAAGGCGAGAAGCAAAGATGCCTCCAAAGACGGGCCCCTTTGAGCGGTTCAGACTCAATCGCTTGGCAACGACGGCGCCCAAGCTAAAATTTGTTTCTTGAAACAAAGCATGGCGTAAAATGATAATATCAGGGGCACTGAGATTCCCACTGTTCCCGCGACCAATTAAACATTTACTATCAAATAAAGCAAAGTAGCGCAGAACAGGGAAGTGTATACTGGTGATTCTTGCCCCTGAAACTTGTCTCGTTTCTCCTATGGCTATCATGCCAATGAACCATTCTACGTCTTCACGACGTGGTTCATCAAGTCTACCTCCAAAGGGTACTTTGCATATTTTGCAAGTCTAAAGTGATATCTCCTTAATCACATCATATAAACGAAACTCCACCGTAGGTGGTGTTTTCCTAGAATGAAAATGAAAGCTTTGCGTGAAAATATTGGTGAGTAAGAGATACTGTTCTTTCTGGTCGTTGAGGAAGTCGGTGAGGCCTGCATTATTTGCCAACCAATAAAAGTCTTTATAGATACCGGCGGACATCATGAAATCATTACAAGGCCATTCACAAGGTCGAACTTCCGCCATGCGAGGAAGGTTATACTTGGGCTTCTTATTTTCTTCCTTCTTCTTCTCCTCTGAGCTCTTGCTGGAGGAGCCCCTCAACAATCTCTTTAAAATTTTCCTTTTCTGAAAATTTCTGAAATTTTTAGTAACTTCAAAATAAAAGTTAACCAAACTCAGTAAGATTGATAGCAACAATTCCTATAAGTGCCTAGAGGCTATATCATGCATTAGAACTACTTGGGACCAAGAAAATTGGACATGCAAGCTCAAGAACAAGGTCACCTCAGCAGCATAAATTAGCAACAAATAAAGCACTAGAACAAAAACTAATTGGACCAATGGAGGAGTCACATACCAAGGAACAATCTTCCCAAACAGTTTGGTGAATGGTGCTTTGAGCAAGGAGATCGAAAATGGCGGCAAGATGAGCTAGAACTCGGGTTTGAGCTGGTTGGGGATTTTTTTTTGGAGGAAGAAGAAGAGTGTGGGTGCAGGAATAAGTGGAGGAGGGCCACGTGGGGCCCACGAGGCAGGGGGCGCGCCCTGGACCCTCGTGGCCACGTGTTGGCTCCCCTCGATGTGTGTTATGTGCCATATTTCCTCAAATATTCTATAAAAAATCATATTTCATTTTCATGGCATTTGGAGAACTTTTATTTTCGAGATATTTTTTATTGCACGGATAAGTCTGGAAACAGACATAAAATGCTATTTTTCTTTTATTTGTCCTAATTAACAGAAAGTAAAAGGAGGGTACATAAGCTTGTGCTATCTAGATTCACCTATCCCATGCCAATCAAAAGGAATCCATTAACAAGGTTGATCAGGTCTTGTTAATAAACTCTTTCTGAGTAACATGAAACCGGAGAATTTTCGAATAACACTAGGTTACCTCAATGGGGATATGTATGTCCCCAACAATAAGGATGTCATATGCCTTCTTGATAGCGGGAATAGGAAACTCAAAATCTCCTATAGTGATAGTTGAAGTTTTTCCAATATAATTGATACTGTGGACCTGAGGTTGTTTCCTCGGAAAGTGTACTGTATGCTCATTACCATTGACATGAAAAGTGACATTGCCTTTGTTGCAATCAATAGCAGCCCCTGCAGTATTCAAAAAGGGTCTTCCAAGAATAATAGACATACTGACGTCCTCGAGAATATCAAGCATAACAAAGTCCGTTAAAATAGTAACATTTGCAACTACAACAGGCACATCCTCACAAATACCGACAGGCATAGCAGTTGATTTATCGGCCATTTGCAAAGATATTTCAGTAGGTGTCAACTTACTCAAGTCAAGTCTACGATATGAAGAGAGAGGCATAACAGTAACACCAGCTCCAAGATCACACAAAGCAGTTTTAACATAGTTTCTCTTAATGGACTAAGATATAGTAGGTACTCCTGGATCTCCTAATTTCTTAGGCATTCCACCCTCAAAAGTGTAATTAGCAAGCGTGGTGGAAATTTCTACTTCAGGTATCTTTCTTTTATTGGTAATGATAGCTTTCATATACTTGGCATAAGGATTTGTTTTGAGCACATCAGTCAAACGCATACGCAAAAAGATAGGTCTAATCATTTCAGCAAAGCACTCAAAATCCTCATCATCCTTTTTCTTGGATGGTTTCGGAGGAAAAGGCATGGGTTTCTGAACCCATGGTTCTCTTTCCCTACCGTGCTGCCCAGCAACAAAGTCTCTCTTATCATAACGTTGATTCTTTGATTGTGGGTTACCAAGGTCAACAACAGGTTCAATCTCTAAATCATTATCATTTCTAGGTTAAGCATCATCATGAGCATCATCATTAATATTATCACTAGGCTCATGTTCATTACCAGATTGTGTCTCAGCATCAGAAATAGATATATCATTTGGATTCTTAGATGTGTCAGCTATAGGTTCACTAGGAGCATGCAAAATCCTATCGTTTTTCTTTTTCTTCTTCTTAGAAGAACTAGGTGCATCTAAATTAGCTCTCTGAGAATCTTGCTCAATTCTCTTAGGATGGCCTTCAGGATACAGAGGTTCCTGAGTCATTTTACCACCTCTAGTAGCAACTCTAACAACATAGTCATTATTCTTACTATTTAATTCATTGAGCAAATCGTTCTGAGCCTTAAGTACTTGTTCTACTTGAGTGGTGACCATAGAAGCGTGTATACTAATAAGTTTCAGTTCACCTTTAGCTCTAGACAGATAATCACTCAAGCGTTCAATCATATAAGCATTGTGTTGTAATTATCTACCAACATAGGCATTGAAGTTTTCTTGTTTCACAATAAAATTGTCAACCTCATCTAAACATTGGCTAGCAGACTTATAACGAGGAATATGACCTTCATCAAATCTATAAAGAGAATTTACCTTTACTATCTGTGTCGGGTTATCAAGACCATGTATTTCTTCAATAGGTGGTAAATTCTTCACATCTTTAGCTTTAATACCTTTTTCTTTCCTAGATTTCTTTGCCTCTTGCATATCTTCAGGACTAAGAAATAGAACACCTCTTTTCTTCGGAGTTGGCTTAGGGGCTGGTTTAGGAAGTGTCCAAATATTTTCATTGGCCAGCATATTATTCAATAGTAATTCAGCTTGTTCAACTGTTCTTTCCCTGAAAACACAATCAGCACGACTATCCAGGTGGTCTCTGGAAGCATCGGTTAGTCCATTATAAAAGACATCAAGTATATCATGCATCTCAAGAGGATGATCAGGCAAAGTATTAAGTAATTGGAGAAGCCTCCCCCAACCTTGTGGGAGACTCTCTTCTTCAATTTGCACAAAGTAATATATTTCCCGTAAGGCAGCTTATTTCTTATGAGCGGGAAAATATTTAGCAGAGAAGTAATACATCATATCCTGGGGACTACGCACACAACCAGGATCAAGAGAATTAAACCAAGTCTTAGCATCACCCTTTAACGAGAAAGGAAATAGCTTAAGGATATAGTAATAGCGAATCTTTTCATCATTGGTAAACAGGGTGGCTATATCATTGAACTTAGTAAGATGTGCCATAACAGTTTCAGACTCATAGCCATGGAAAGGATCAGATTCAACCAAAGTAATTAACTCAGGATCAACAGAGAATTCATAATCCTTATCAGTAACACAGATAGGTGAAGTGGCAAAAGCAGGGTCATGTTTCATTCTAGCATTCACGGACTTTTCTTTCATCTTAGCTAATAATTTCTTAAGATCATATCTATCATTGCAAGCGAGAAAGTCTCTAGCAGTTTCTTCATCCATAACATAACCCTCAGGCCCAATAGGCAATTCATATCTACTGGGAGTAGTTTCATCATCACTTTCATAAATATCATCAGTTTCAACATTTGCACTCTCCCTAACCTTAGCAATTTGTTCATCTAGAAATTCACCTAGTGGCACAATATCAGCCATAGAAGTAGTTTCATCATACATAGCAGAAGTAGCATCATCAAGAACATACGACATATCAGATTCAATAGCAGGAGTAGGTGTCGCAAGTTTACTCATAACATAAGGAGAATCAAGTGCAGAGCTAGATGGTAGTTCCTTACCTCCCCTCGTAGTTGACGGTAAGATCTTGGTTTTTGAGTCCTTTGGATTCTTCATAGTGATAAACAGATATAAATCCCAAGTGACTTAAAGAATAGAGCTATGCTCCCCGGCAACGGCGCCGGAAAATAGTCTTGATAACCCACAAGTGCAGGGGATCGCAACAGTTTTCGAGGGTAAAGTATTCAACCCAAATTTGTTGATTCGACACAAGGGGAGCCAAAGAATACTCCTAAGTATTAGCAGCTGAGTTGTCAATTCAACCACACCTGGAAACTTAGAATCTGCAGCAAGATAGTTTAGTAGCAAAGTAATATGATAGTGGCGGTAGCAACAATAAAAGTAACGGTAGTGTTTTTGTAGTTTTTGTAATAGTAGCAACGGAAAATTAAAAAGGCAACAAGCAATATAGGTAAAGCTCGTAGGCATTGGATCGGTGATGGGAAATTATGTCAGATGCAATTCATCATGTAGAAGTTATAACCTAGGGTGACACAGAACTAGCTCCAGTTCATCAATGTAATGTAGGCATGTATTCCGAATATAGTCATACGTGCTTATGAAAAAGAACTTGCATGACATCTTTTGTCCTACCCTCCCGTGGCAGCGGGGTCCTATTGGAAACTAAAGGATATTAAGGCCTCCTTTTAATAGAGTACCGGACCAAAGCATTAACACATAGTGAATACATGAACTCCTCAAACTCTGGTCATCACCGGGAGTGATCCCGATTATTGTCACTTCGGGGTTGCTAGATCATAATACATAGTAGGTGACTATAGACTTGCAAGATAGGATCAAGAACACACATATATTCATGAAAACATAATAGGTTCAGATCTGAAATCAAGGCACTTGGGCCCTTGTGACAAGCATTAAGCATAGCAAAGTCAGAGCAACATCAATCTCATAACATAGTGGATACTAGGGATCAAACCCTAACAAAACTTACTCGATTACATGATAGATCCCATCCAACCCATCATCGTCCAGCAAGCCTATGATGGAATTACTCACACACGGCAGTGAGCATCATGGAATTGGTGATGGAGTAAGGTTGATGATGACGATGGCGACGATCTCCACTCTCCGGAGCCCCGAACGGACTCCAGATCAGCCCTCCCAAGAGAGATTAGGGCTTGGCGGCGGCTCCGTCTCGTAAAACGCGATAATTCCTTCTCCTTGATTTTTTTTCTCCCCGAAAGTGAAGATATAGGATCTGGGGGTACGTCGGTAAGGTACCAGGGGGCCCACGAGGCAGGGGGGCGCGCCCCCCACCCTCGTGGACAGGCCCTGGGCCCCCTGGTGTGGATCTTCTTGCAGATATTTTTTATATTTTCCGAAATAATTCTCCGTTGATTTTCAGGCGATTCCGAGAACTTTTTATTTCTGCACAAAAACAACACCATGGCAGTTCAGCTGAAAATAGCGTCAGTCCGGGTTAGTTCCATTCAAATCATGCAAGTTAGAGTCCAAAGCAAGGAAAAAATGGTTTGGAAAAGTAGATACGTTGGAGACGTATCAGAACACCATAGTGTAATGGTGTGTCTGAACGTCGTAACCGTACTTTATTAGATATGGTGCGATCTATGATGTCTCTTACCGATTTACCACTATCATTTCGGGGTTATGCATTAGATACAGCTGCATTCACATTAAATATGGCACCATATAAATCTGTTGAGATGATGCCTTATGAACTGTGGTTTGGCAAGAAACCAAAGTTGTCGTTTCTTAAAGTTTGGGGTTGCGATGATTACGTGAAAAAGCTTCAACCTGATAAGCTCGAACCCAAGTCGGAGAAATGTGTCTTCATAGGATACCCAAAGGAAACTGTTGGGTACACCTTCTATCATTGATCCGAAGGCAAGATATCCGTTGCTAAGAATGGATCCTTTCTAGAGAAGGAGTTTCTCTTGAAAGAAGTGAGTGGGAGGAAAGTGGAACTTGATGAGGTAATTGTACCTTCTCCATAATTGGAAAGTAGTACATCACAGAAACAAGTTCCAGTGATTCCTACACCAATCAGCGAGGAAGCTAATGATGATGATCATGAAACTTCATATCAAGTTACTACTGAACCTCATAGGTCAACCAGAGTGTGTTCCGCGCCTGAGTGGTATGGTAGGCCGGTTCTGTAAGTCATGTTACTAGACCATGATGAACCTACGAACTATGAGGAAGCAATGATGAGCCCAGATTCCGCAGAATGGCTTGAGGCCATGAAATCTGAGGTAGGATCCATGTACGAGAACAAAGTGTGTACTTTGGTTGACTTGCCCGATGATCGGCAAGCCATTGAAAATAAATGGATCTTTAAGAGGAAGACTGAAGCCGATGGTAATGTTACTGTCTACAAAGCTCAACTTGTTGCGAAAGGTTTTCGAAAAGTTCAAGGTGTTGACTACGATGAGATTTTCTCACTCGCAGCGATGCTTAAAGTCTCTCCGAATCATGTTAGCAATTCCCGCATTTTATGAAATCTGGCAAATGGATGTCAAAACTGCATTCCTTATGGATTCCTTAAAGAAGATTTGTATATGATGCAACTAGAAGGTTTTGTCGATCCTAAAGGTGATAACAAAGTGTGCTAGCTCCAGCGATCCATTGATGGACTGGTGCAAGCCTCTCGGAGTTGGAATATACGCTTTGATAGTGTGATCAAACCATATGGTTTTATACAATCTTGTGGCGAAGCCTGTATTTACAAGAACGTGAGTGGGAGCACTACAACCTTCCTGATAAGTATATGTGAATGACATATTATTGATCGGAAATGATGTAGTATGTTCTAGAAAGCATAAAGGATTGTTTAAAAGTGTTTTTCAATAAAAGACCTCGGCGAAGCTGCTTACATATTGGGCACCAAGATCTATAAAGATAGATTAAGATGCTTGATAAGATTTTCAATGAGTAAATACCTTAATAAGATTTTGAAGAAGTTCAAAATGGATCATTCAAAGAAGGAGTTCTTGCCTGAGTTGTAAGGTATTAAGTTGAGTAAGACTCAAAACCCAACCACGGCAGAAGATAGAGAATGATTGAAAGTCATTCCCTATGCCTCAGCCATAGGTTCTATAAAGTATGTGATGCTGTGTACCAAACCTGTTGTGTACCTTGCCATGAGTTTAGCAAGGAGGTACAATAATGATCCAGGAGCAGATCACTGGACAGCGGTCAAAATTATCCTTAGTTACTTGATGACTAAGGAAATGTTTCTCGATTATGGAGGTGATAAATAGTTCTTCATAAAGAGTTACGCCGATGCAAGCTTTGACACTAATCCAGATGACTCTATGTATCAATATGGATGCATATTGAAAGTGGGAGCAATTAGCTAGAGTAGCTAAAGATCTTTATCGGCGGCTCAACCTAGTGACCATCATGAAGGAAATATGCCCTAGAGGCAATAATAAAGTTGTTATCTATATTTCCTTATATATCATGATAAATGTATTTTATTCATCCTAGAATTGTATTAACCAGAAACTTGATACATGTGTGAATACATAGACAAAACAGAGTGTCCCTAGTATGCCTCAACTAGACTAGCTCGTTAATCAAAGATGGTTATGTTTCCTAACCATAGAAATGACTTGTCATTTGATCAACGGGATCACATCATTAGGAGAATTATGTGATGGACAAGACCCATTTGTTAGCTTAGCAACTTGATCATTTAGTTTTACTGCTATTGCTTTCTTCATGACTTATACATGTTCCTATGACTATGAGATTATGCAACTCCCGAATACCAGAGGAACACCTTGTGTGCTATCAAACGTCACAACGTAACTGGGTGATTATAAAGATGCTCTACAGGTGTCTCCAAAGGTGTTTGTGGTGTTGGCATAGATCAAGAATAGGATTTGTCACTCCGAATGTCAGAGAGGTATCTCTAGGCCCTCTCGGTAATGCACATCACTATAAGCCTTGCAAGCAATGTGACTAATGAGTTAGTTACGGGATGATGCATTACGAAACAAGTAAAGAGACTTGCCGGTAACGAGATTGAACTAGGTATGATGATACCGACGATCGAATCTCGGGCAAGTAACATACCGATGACAAAGGGAACAAAGTATGTGGTTATGCGGTTTGACCGATAAAGATCTTCGTAGAATATGTAGGAGCCAATATGAGCATCCAGGTTCCGCTATTGGTTATTTACCGAAGATGTGTCTCGGTCATGTCTACATATTTCTCGAACCCGTATATTTCGCACGCTTGACGTTCGATGATGATTTGTATTATGAGTTATGTGATTTGATGACCGACGTTTGTTTGGAGTCCCGGATTAGATCACGGACATGACGAACAGTCTCAAAATGGTCGAGCCGTAAAGATTGATATATTGGAAGGCTATATTAGGACATCGGAAAGGTTCCGAGTGATTCGGGTATTTTTCGGAGTACCGGAGACTTACGGGAATTCGTATTGGGGGTTAATGGGCCATATGGGAAAGGAGAGAAATGGCTCAAGGGTGGCTACGCCCCTTCCCCATGGACTGGTCCGAATTGGACTAGGGAAAGGGGCGCCCCTTCCTTCCTTCTCCTTCTCCCTTCCCCTTTTCCTATTCCATGTGGGAGGTGGAATCCTACTAGGACTAGGGAGTCCTAGTAGGACTCCACACTTTGGCGTGCCCTATGAGGGCCGGCCTCCTCATCCCTCCATCCTTTACATACGTGGCCAGGGGGCACCCCATGGACACCCAAGTTGATTATAGCCGTGTGCGGTGCCCCTCCCCACAGATACACACCTCGGTCATACCGTTGCGGTGCTTAGGCGAAGCCCTGTGCCGATAGCTTCATCATCACCGTTACCATGTCGTTGTGCTGACGAAACTCTCCCGTGATGCTCAACTGGATCAAGAGCTCGTGGGACGTCATCAAGCTGAATTTGTGCTGAACATGGAGGTGCCGTACGTTCGATGCTTGGATCATTTGGATCGTGAAGACGTTTGACTACATCAACCGCGTCACTAGACGCTTCCGCTTTCGGTCGACGAGGGTATGTAGACACACTCTCCCCTCTCGTTGTTATGCTTCTAGTAGATAGATGTTGCGTGATCGTAGAAAATTTTTGAAATACTACGTTCCCCAACAGTGGCATCATGAGCCAGGTTTATGCGTTGATGTTATATGCACGAGTAGAACACAAGTGAGTTGTGAACGATACTAGTCATACTGCTTACCAGCATGTCATACTTTGATTCGGCGGTATTGTTGGATGAAGCTGCCCGGACCGACATTACGCGTACGCTTACACGAGACTGGTTCTACCGACGTGCTTCGCACACAGGTGGCTGGCGGGTGTCAGTTTCTCCAACTTTAGTTGAATCGAGTGTAGCTACGCCCGGTCCTTGTGAAGGTTAAAACAGCACATACTTGACGAAACATCGTTGTGGTTTTGATGCGTAGGTAAGAACGATTCTTGCTCAGCCCGTAGCAGCCACGTAAAACTTGCAACAACAAAGTAGAGGACGTCTAACTTGTTTTTGCAGGGCATGTTGTGATGTGATATGGTCAAGACATGATGCTAAATTTCATTGTATGAGATGGTCATGTTTTGTAACAGAGTTATCGGCAACTGGCAGGAGCCATATAGTTGTCGCTTTATTGTATGAAATGCAATCGCCATGTAATTGCTTTACTTTATTACTAAGCAATAGCGATAGTCGTAGAAGCAATAGTTGGCGAGACGACAACGATGCTACGATGGAGATCAAGGTGTCGCGACGGTAACGATGGTGATCATGACGGTGCCTTGGAGATGGAGATCAAAGGCACAAGATGATGATGGCCATATCATATCACTTATGCTGATTGCATGTGATGTTTATCTTTTATGCATCTTATTTCGCTTAGATCGACGGTAGCATTATAAGATGATCCCTTACAAAATTTCAAGGTACTAGTGTTCTCCCTGAGTATGCACCGTTGCAAAAGTTCTTCGTGCTGAGACACCACGTGATTATCAGGTGTGATAGGCTCTATGTTCACATACAACGGGTGCAAGACAGTTTTGCACATGCGGAATACTCCGGTTAAACTTGACGAGCCTAGCATGTACAGACATGGCCTCGTAACACTAGAGACCGAAAGGTCGAGCGTGAACCATATAGTAGATACGGTCAGCATAAGATGTTCACCATTGAAAACTACTCCATCTCACGTGATGATCAGACATGGTTTAGTTGATTTGGATCACGTGACCATTTAGATGAGTAGAGGGATGTCTATCTAAGTGGGAGTTCTTTAGTAATATGATTAATTGAACTTTAATTTATCATGAACTTAGTCCTGATAGTATTTGCAAATTATGTTGTAGATCAATAGCTCGCGTTATAGCTCCCCTATGTTTTTTGATATGTTCCTAGAGAAAACTAAGTTGAAAGATGTTAGTAGCAATGATGCGGACTAGGTCCGTGATCTGAGGATTATCCTCATTGCTGCACAGAAGTGTTATGTCCTTGATGCACCGCTAGGTGACAGATCTATTGCAGGAGCAGATGCAAACGTTATGAACGTTTGGCAAATCTCAAAATGGTGTCTACTTAATAGTTTAGTGCACCATGCTTTACGGCTTATAACCGGGACTTCAAAAACGTTTTGAATGCCACGGAGCATATAAGATGTTCCAAGAGTTGAAATTAGTATTTCATACTCATGCCCGTGTCGAGAGGTATGAGACCTATGACAGTACTTTGCCTACAAGATGGAGGAGAATAGCTCAACCAATGTGCATGTGCTCAGAATGTCTGAGTACTACAATCACTTGAATCAAGTGGGAGTTAATCTTCCAGATAAGATAGTGATTAGCAGAATTCTCTAGTCACTATCACCAAGTTACTCGAACTTTGTGATGAACTATAATATGCAAGGGGTGACGAAAATGATTCTCGAGCTCTTCGTGATGCTGAAATCAACGAAGGTAGAAATCAAGAAAGAGCATCAATTGTTGATGGTTAACAAGACCACTAGTTTCAAGAAAAGGGCAAAGGGAAGAAAGGGAACTTCAAGAAGAATGGCAAGCAAGTTGTCACTCCCCTGAAGAAGCCCAAAGCTGGACCTAAGCCTGAAACTGAGTGCTTCTAACTTCAAAGAAAATGGTCACTGGAAGCGGAATTTTCTCGAAAGAAGGATGGAAAAGTGAACAAACGTATATTTGATATACATGTTATTGATAATGTGTACCTCACTAGTGTTCATAGTAGCCCCTGGGTATTTGATACTTGTTCGGTTGCTAAGATTAGTAACTCAAAACAGGAGTTGCAGAATAAACAAAGACTAGTTGAGGGTGAGGTGACGATGTATATTGGAAGTAGTTCCAATATTGATATGATCATCATCGCACACTCCCTGTACTAGTGTTAAACCTAAATAAATGCTATTTGGTGTTTGCGTTGAGCATGAACAAGATTTGATCATTTTTATTGCAATACGGTTATTCATTTAAGTGAGAGGATAATTGTTATTCTGTTTACATGAATAAAACCTTCTATGGTCATACACCCAAGGTGAATGGTTTATTGAATCTCGATCATAATAAATACACATATTCATAATATTGAAGCCAAAAGATGCAGAGTTGATAATGATAGTGCAACATACTTGTGGCACTGCCGTTTAGATTATACTAAGAAGTCTAGGCCTGTAAGGGTTCTATTTTTCTGGTTTTCTTGGAAAAAAATTAACAATGTTGTTTGAGCGACACGTTATCTTCGTATGTACAGTGCATCCTACAGGATAGTTCCTTCGTTTTTTCTTTAAATATTACTTGTTTGACTATGTGTCGCATGCATGCTTTGCTTCGGTTCACGTGACCCTTCTAGATTTACTGTGTTGCTGAATTGGACATGCATGTCAGCCACGTTTGCCGTTGGCTGCCAGTCCATCGATGCACACATTGCCTTCTTGGCATTTCTTTCTGGTGGGCTTCAGTTTTGTTTTTCCTTTGGTTTTGGCTGCCTATAAGTACGTTTGCCTATTCGTTCACAGCTCCGCAAGAAATCTTCCGCCCCTCTATCCCCCTCTATCCCAGCCCAGCCCTACGCAGCCCCATCCTCGCCAACTTGGTCACTGGCCAGGCCATCCGTTTCCCCTCAGGGAGGCTGAGGTGGTAGCGCACACAGCTGCTGCACTTCCTTCCGCCCCGGCCGCCCTTCTCTTCAGTCTCATATCAGAATCCAAGCCTCCTCGCGACGCCTGAGATTTTGTGCACGGTTAGGAGGGAGGCGTGTTATGGTTCGCTCCGGTGCGCATGCTTCTCAGCATATTCGCTCCACATCTTTGGGTTCCTCTTCTTCGGCTGGTTCTGTTGATAGGAGGTTTCTTGCCCAAGCTGGTTCTGTTCCTCGTGAGTATTGCACTTTTGGGGCTTTTATCAACAATGTGTGATTTTGGTAATTTTGTTGTTGTTGTTTTTACGAGGCTGTGTGTTTTTAGGTTTGAGTGCTGACGAGGCGCGACGACGACGGCAGGAACGGCAAGATATCCATCGCGGGAAATGTCATGTAGATTCATCGTCTGGTGAGTGCTTTCTTTTTGTAACTCCTTTTTTATTGTTTGGGGAAAAAATAGTGCTAATCGGTTGATTTTTGCAGTTGGAAGGAACGTTCGGCCTGCACTTGAAGAACTGATTGATCCATGTCTTGTTGTTGTTAGAGCACCATCTGATGTGGAAGTTCTGTATCGTCTGTATTTCACTGCTGGTTGGTTGTCTGGTTCCTCGCGTGGACCAATCCCTTCGAGGTTATTACACTGGTAAAAATAGAGGTGTGTATTTCTTGGTTATGTATATTATGTTTATGGCTGTAAACTGTTTTGCTTTCGATATGTTTAAGATTGCAAATGCTCCATTCGATGGAACAAGCTCCTTCTGTTGTACGTTGCTGCTTGTCGTGAACCGAAGTTCCATTGCTTCTAAAACCATTCCATTTCATTCTATTTGGTTCCATCGAAACACATGTTCCATGACATATGCGTGAATATGTCGACAAGCCATTCCACTAGAGGGTAGCACCACATTCTAAAACTATGATTTACAATACGGCCAATTGCTTTGTCGGTTTCGGAGTTCCAAAACAACCAACACTAGGCAAGCAGTAGAACACTCGCTGGAGGCACCATTGTGAAGGGGAAGGCCCAAGTCCGCTCTACGATGAGCACCCTAGGAATAGTGACATCCGTCTCCGTCGTCGTAGAAGGGCACTGCATAACAACCTCTAGATTACCCCTGATGTCGCAGGTGACTGATGGCTTCTCGCCCCTCGTTGGTTACCCCAAGTGGAAGGTTGAGATGTAGCGTAGCAGAAAATTTCCCTTGGCAAAGATACCAAGGATCGAATCCCGTGAGACTCCGAGGGTCGACAAGTAGGTGTCAACGGCGCCAGAAACTTAGCGGTTGACGGGACCTGCACACAGATACATATAACTTTGCTCCCAACGAGTACAGAGAGGTTGTCAATCCCTCCGGCCTTGTTGTTTACAAAGGATCAAACACAAGAGATAATAATGATAGCTATGACTGCAACTAGGAAATAAAAACAGGAAGTAAATAGAAGGTGTGATCAGTGGTGGTAATATGGACCGGGGTCCCATGATGTTCACTAGTGATGTCTCTCTCCCAAAAGACGATAAAACAGCAAAGCGAGGTAAACAAATTACAGCTGGGCAATTGACAGGATTATGTGCGCAAACCAATGCTAACTATGCTGCAAAGAAAGGTAGAGGCTCAAAAGCATGGGCGGTACGCCAAGGCAAGTAGACCGAAATCCATCTGCATCTACTACTAATCATCCACCTTGAGATATCTATCCAGAACATCTCGCTGGTATTAAGTTGCGAATCCCATCCAAAGTGTAAACTCAAAGCAATAGACAACTACATTAAAAGAACTTTGCGTAAAGTAAACAATCCTTGCACCCGCAAGTACAAGCACCGTTGTTTTCTCCCTTGTGGCAATAGCACATCCCCTAGACTCATGTTTTTGTCACTCAAGCTAGTCATCAGGGGGCATGAACCCACAATCAAGCATAACGCTCCCTCTTGGAGTTACTACCTACTACTTGGCCAAAGCAATAAACAGCAACGGAGAACATGCAAGAATTACTCAAGAACAAAGATATAAAAGAGGTGAATCAAATATATTACTCAAACACAATCTGAACATAGTCTCATAATCCATCAGATCCCAGCAAACTCAGCAAAGCAACAGCAGAAAGATTACATATGTGCCTCGATCATGTAGGGCAGCTCACGAGGTCTAAACCATGAAGAGCAAAGAGGGGAGGAGAACATCACATAGCTACTGATCATGGACCCATGGTCCAAGGTGGACTACTCACGACTCATCCGGGAAGCGTCCATGGTGGTGGAGAAGCTCCCGGTGGTGGTTCTCCCCTCCGGCAGGGTGCTGGCAAGAGTTCTCCTAATGCTCCCGATCTTGGAAGCGCTGCGGCGGCGGAACAGAGGCGAGATCGCGAAAAAGGGTTCTGTCCTCGAGGGTTTCGGGACGAGAGGGATATATATGCGAAGGGGGCCAGCCAGAGGTGGAGCAGGAGCCCCAGGCGCCCCCTGGCACGGCCAGGGGTGGGGCCGCGCCAGGTGGCCGCCTGGGCCTCCCCTGGCTCCCCTCTGGCCCATCTTTGGTTTTTCGCGAAGCTTCCTGTACGCTGATTTTTCCTGGAATTTTTGGAGCACTTTTAATATGGGGGAAACCTGAAATAGAAAAACAGCAGAAAACAGGAACTGGTACTGTGGTGCACTGAGTTAATAGGTTAGTCCAAATATGATCAAAAGTGTATGGAAGTGCATCAATATCATAGCAATATCACACAAAAGAAGCATGGAGCAAGCAGAAATTATAGATACGTTTTGGACGTATCAACATCCCCAAGCTTAATTCCTGCTCGTCCTCGAGTAGGTAAATGATAACAAGCATAATTTCTGTGGTGACATGCTACCAACCATATAAGAACTTTTTAAGTAAAGCAATCAAGGCATGTAATTCAATTCAAGTCATAACAAGCAAGAGTCTATATTAGCATTGTAACAAGCAACATAAGAACATAAAGGTGCAAGAGCTCTCGTTGTCCGTGACTCGAATGTCTCCAAATGGTGTTTGCGTGCAAGAAAGGGGATAGGGATATACGAGAGAGTAAAACATAGTTTTTGTATTGTTGAGAACTTAATCTACTAAAGTTTCACACTTGGTCTTCTTTGGAATCTTATCTTGACTCATCCCCAGACCACTAGCCAGGTACAAGTCAAAATGATCCACTCCCTTTCGATATTTTGAGCACTCATGCAATGGATGAGCGTAAGCAAGAAAGTTGACACTTAGGATGGCAAAGAGAGAAAAATGATGAAGGGGGAAGACAAAAAAAAGGTGTGAAAGGCTCACATCAATGAGGACAATCATAGGCGAGAGAAAGCCAAATGATAGATATGATCTGAGGAGTAGGGATTGCCATGCAACGGATGCACATATGAGCTAAGGTAAGCTCTCCAATGGAACTAGTGGGGGTGCATCCAACTTGCTCGCTCAAGAAGACCTAGAGCTCTTTTGAGGAGGCTCATCATTGGAATATACAAGCCAAGTTCTATAGTGTGAAGGTCCCCACATAGCGATATGCATGAATGATAATCTTTATGGAGTACAAGGTATAAGATGGAGTACGAGTGTGGATATCTCAAAAGGAATAGTAGTGTGCCCCCTTCTCTCTTTTTATTTCTTTTTCTCTTTTTTCTATTTTTTTTATTTTTTTGTGGCCTCAGTGGCTCTTTCTATTTAACTCTCATTTGTCCTCTTTGGGATCTTTTGATTTTGTCCTCTTTGGGATCTTTTCCTCACTTTAGGGGCAACACTCTATGTATTACAAGAAGTATAGAAGATCTTTCACACTTTACAAAAGTACTCAACATAAAGAAAATGAAACTATCATGATGTATGCAAATGTATGCCTCTGCCAGTGTAGCAGGATATGCAATGATACTAGCGCGTCATGTAGCAATGATTAGGGCAAGGCCCAACTAGCATGCGGCTCATCGATCAAGCAAAAGGCATGTATGACATGAAGATCAAGTCATGAGAAGATGGATGTTGCATGGCAATGTATCTCGGAAAGGCTATGGAAATGCCTTGATAGGTAGGTATGGTGGCTGTTTTGAGGAAGGATATAATAAGGCTTATGATGACAGAGCGTATCGTGCCAAGGATTTGGATGCACTGGCAAAGTATGCGCCAACTCTCGAGGTGAGAAAGGGCAATGCACGGTACCGAAGAGGCTAGAAAAATATGGCTAGGTGGAAGTGTCAACTTTCGAATACTCACATTAGTCTGAAGAACTCATGCACTTATTATCGGTAACTCTCAATCTAATTAGGAGGTTCACAAAAAAACAAGTACCCCGAGGAGGAGTGTATGGGGGTTTGGTTATCCTTGCGCATCCTCGACTCATGGTACGTGAGTGTACTCTAATATTCGATCCCTCCAAAGATTAGTGATCCATCTAGTAGCTAAAGTTCTCAACTATTTTGTAGGTTTTCGAAAATAAACACGGATTGCCCAAAATACGACATCTATCACTAATAGGCTAAAGCTCTTGACACCAAAAGTTCAGACATTACTCATGGCAATACCTCAAAACCATTGCAAGTTACTACTAAAATTAAATAGCAACCCCAATTACCTACTTTAAGTTAAGACACACAACTCAGTGCAACAGGCAAACTCTCTTAACAATATAAACATGAAAACTCAGGAGAGTTCAGCAACCAACTAAACAAAAGCTCTTTAAAAAGAAAAGCATGAAAACTAAGAGCTAAACATGGCAGCAGCTATGGAAAGACAAAGAACACACACAGCAAAGATAAGCATGAAAATCCTATGTTGTATTCTAGGTTGAGGTGGAGCGTGTTTCTCTCCCACACAAAGAAAGCTGGGTTCTAACTTGTTATGAACAGCAAGCAAAGCTAAAGAAAACTAAAAAAAGAAACTAAGAGCAAGACGCTCCAAGCATAGCACATAACGCATGAAGTGATAAGAATATAGTGGAACGAAAGACGAACTGATAATTGTTGATGGAGAAGGGGATGCATGGGGGCATCCCCAAGCTTAGACGCTTGAGTCTTCTTGAATATTTCTTGGGGGTGCACGGGGGCATCCCCAAGCTTGAGCGTTTGACCCTCCTGAATCTTCTTTTATCATCTTCTCTCGCACACTTGAAAACTCCCTTCATACATAACTCATCATAATCTGATTAGCGAGGTTAGTACCCACAATAAAATATTGTTTCCCTACTGGAAATAAAGATAATCTTGAAGAGCTAATGTTTCTCAAGATTTCCAAGAGGTTTTTGGAAAGAAAAAGCAAGCTCAAGGTTTGCAAAACGAAGAAAAGGCAAAACAGGACAGAATCTGTGAAAAACAGACCAGCAGGTAGTAAATAATTTTTTCGGGGCACTTCTGCAATTCAAATCAAAAAACTCAGAACAGACGCTCGAAAGCCAATTGTATAGAGCACGCTGTCAAAAAAATTCAGATCAAAAAGATGATCTGGTGATTTTATTCGAATTTTTCTGTCCAAGGACAGAATCTGTTTTCTGGACAGCACGTCACAACTTTTGAACTTTCTTGCAATCGGCGACTAAACTTGGCACAAAGCTGAAAAGAAAAGATACAATGATGATGCTACTGTAGAAAAAAACATCAAGACACAACAAAAGCAAAATAAAACCTAATTCGTTGTGGGCTGCCTCCCAAAAGCGCTTTCTTTCATGCCTTTAAGCTAGGCATGATGCAAAAAGAGAAGATCAAGTTTTATCAAGAGTAAGAGAATAGCTAGCCCGTGTAACGGACTCAAAAGGCAACTTAATCTTCTTTCTAGGGAAGTGTTCCATCCCTTTCTTGAGAGGGAATTGGAATTTTATATTCCCCTCTTTCATGTCAATGATAGCACCAACGGTGCAAAGAAAAGGACGTCCCAAAATAATTGGACAAGAAGGTTCACATTCAATATCCATAATAGTAAAATCAATGGGAACATAATTGTCATTGACAATGATAAGAACATCGTCGATCTTCCCCAAAGGTTTCTTTACGGAAGAATCAACAAGACGAACACCAAAAGAACAAGGATCAAAAGGTTTCAATTCAAACATATCATACATTCTTTTGGGCATAATGGAGGTACTAGCTCCAACATCACATAAAGCATAGCAAGAGAAGTTATTCAACTTAATTTTAATCATAGGATCCCAACTATCTTCTAGCTTTCTAGGTATGGAGGCTTCTACCCTAAGCTTCTCCTCCCTAGCTTTGATGAGAGCATTAGTGATATGCTCCGTGAAGGCAAGATTAAGTGTGCTAGTGTGGGGATCTCTAGACATCTTGTGAAGAAAACCAATAACTTCAGAAAGGGTGCAATTATCAAAATCAAGGTCACTACTATCAAGTAAAGTGGTAGTGGTGTCCTTTAGGCTCACTTGTTTGGTAGCTTCTATGGTCATAGGAGTTTCTTCTTCTACGGTTGAGGTCATAGCATCACCATTAATAGGTCCAATGGGACTAGGAGTGCATTGGGTGCTAAGAGTTTGGATATCCTCAACAACTTGGATAGTAGCAACAGTGTGGTGGGTAGGAAGGCTCTTAATTCTATCTTCTTCCTCCTTTTCTCTAGCCCATCTCTCTTTAAGTTTAGCCATCATCCTAATGTTTTCATTAATTTGCACTTGAATAGCATTCATAGGAGTGGTCTTCCTCTCCTCAAGACGAGAAGTTCTAATTTTAAGCAACTCTACCTCATGGGCTAAATTGTCTACCTTCGAAGAGAGATTATCTAGTTTGTCTAGTTTTTCTTCTACACTCTTATTGAAGGCCTTTTGGGTAGTGATGAAGTCTTTAAGTATAATCTCTAGTTCAGAAGTGGAGTTCTTGGTGCTAGGATAAGTATTGTTGTTCCCATAGGAATTAGAGGGGAACGGTCTAGGGTTGCTACCAAAATTACTCCTATAAGCATTGTTATTGAAATTGTTTCTAGAGATAAAGTTCACATCTACTTGATCTTGAGCAATCAAAGAATTTAAAGGAACATCATGAGGATCAGTAGAAGATTGCTTGGAAAGTAGAGACATGATCAAGTCAACTTTTTCATTTAGGGAGGAAATCTCCTCGACAGAGTTTACCTTCCTACCTGTTGGAGCGCGTTCGGTGTGCCATTGGGAATAATTGGTCATCATCTCGTCGAGAAGCTTCGTGGCAGCACCAAGTGTAGTTGACATAAAGGTTCCTCCCGTGGCCAAATCAAACAAGTTCCGTGAGGTAAAGTTCAAGCCTGTATAAAAAGTTTGGATAACCATCCAAGTAGTCAAACCATTAGTAGGGCAGTTCTTGACAAGAGATTTCATGCGTTCCCAAGCTTGGGCAACGTGTTCATTATCCAATTGTTTAAAATTCATTATGTTACTCCTTAATTGGATAATTTTAGCAGGGGGATAGTACTTCCCAATAAAGGCATCCTTGCACTTGTCCCAAGAATCTACACTATTCCTAGGCAAGGATTGAAACCAGATTTTAGCTCCTCCTCTCAAGGAGAAAGGAAAAAGCTTAAGCTTAACAATATCATCATCTACTTCTTTGTACTTTTGCATATCACAGAGCTCAACAAAATTATTTAAGTGCAAAGCAGCATCATCTCCAGCACCGAAGAATTGATCTTTCATAACTAGGTTCAGTAAAGCAGGTTTAATCTCATAAGAAGGTGCTGAAGTGGCAGGTGTAGCAATAGGCGTGCAGATAAAGTCATTGTTGTTATGACTAGTGAAGTCACACAACTTGGTGTTCTCGGTGGAACCCATAGCAGCAGCAAGCAAGATAACTATTTTTGTGATTTTTGGTAAGGGACACTAAAGCAAAAACTGAAAGGTAAACTGACAAGACTAAAAAGCAAAAGATAAAAGATAGCGTGTAACTCCCCTATCTTCAAGAGTGGAGTCCCCGGCAACGGCGCCAGAGACTTGCTTGATGGCTTCTCGCCCCTCGTTGGTTACCCCAAGTGGAAGGTTGAGATGTAGCGTAGCGGCAAATTTCCCTTGGCAAAGATACCAAGGATCGAATCCCGTGAGACTCCGAGGGTCGACAAGTAGGTGTCAACGGCGCCAGAAACTTAGCGGTTGACGGGACCTGCACACAGATACAGATAACTTTGCTCCCAACGAGTACAGAGAGGTTGTCAATCCCTCCGGCCTTGTTGTTTACAAAGGATCAAACACAAGAGATAATAATTATAGCTATGACTGCAACTAGGAAATAAAAACAGGAAGTAAATAGAAGGTGTGATCAGCGGTGGTAATATGGACCGGGGTCCCATGATGTTCACTAGTGATGTCTCTCTCCAAAAGACGATAAAACAGCAAAGCGATGTAAACAAATTATAGCTGGGCAATTGACAGGATTATGTGCACAAACCAATGCTAACTATGCTGCAAAGAAAGGTAGAGGCTCAAAAGCATGGGCGGTACGCCAAGGCAAGTAGACCGAAATCCATCTGCATCTACTACTAATCATCCACCTTGAGATATCTATCCAGAACTTCTCGCTGGTATTAAGTTGCGAATCCCACCCAAAGTGTAAACTCAAAGCAACAGACAACTGCATTAAAAGAACTTTGCGTAAAGTAAACAATCCTTGCACCCGCAAGTACAAGCACCGTTGTTTTCTCCCTTGTGGCAACAGCACATCCCCTAGACTCATGTTTTTGTCACTCAAGCTAGTCATCAGGGGGCATGAACCCACAATCAAGCATAACGCTCCCCCTTGGAGTTACTACCTACTAGTTGGCCAAAGCAATAAACAGCAACGGAGAACATGCAAGAATTACTCAAGAACAAAGATATAAAAGAGGTGAATCAAATATATTACTCAAACACAATCTGAACATAGTCTCATAATCCATCATATCCCAGCAAACTCAGCAAAGCAACAGCAGAAAGATTACATATGTGCCTCGATCATGTAGGGCAGCTCACGAGGTCTAAACCATGAAGAGCAAAGAGGGGAGGAGAACATCACATAGCTACTGATCATGGACCCATGGTCCAAGGTGGACTACTCACGACTCATCCGGGAAGCGTCCATGGTGGTGGAGAAGCTCCCGGTGGTGGTTCTCCCCTCCGGCGGGGTGCTGGGAAGAGTTCTCCTAATGTTCCCAATCTTGGAAGCGCTGCGGCGGCGGAACAGAGGCGAGATCGCGAAAAAGGGTTCTGTCCTCGAGGGTTTCGGGACGAGAGGGATATATATGCGAAGGGGGCCAGCCAGAGGCGGAGCAGGGGCCCCAGGCGCCCCCTGGCGCGGCCAGGGGTGGGGCCGCGCCAGGTGGCCGCCTGGGCCTCCCCTGGCTCCCCTCTGGCCCATCTTTGGTTCTTCGCAAAGCTTCCTGTACGCTGATTTTTCCTGTATTTTTCCTGGAATTTTTGGAGCACTTTTAACATGGGGGAAACCTGAAATAGAAAAACAGCAAAAAACAGGAACTGGCACTGTGGTGCACTGAGTTAATAGGTTAGTCCAAATATGATCAAAAGTGTATGGAAGTGCATCAATATCATAGCAATATCACACAAAAGAAGCATGGAGCAAGCAGAAATTATAGATACGTTTTGGACGTATCAGTGACCTCTTCTCTTTTTCCCTCTTCTTTCATCTTTTCGTTGCTCTTCCTCTATTAAGTTAACCAGGCTGCTATGACATGTTTCCTGTTTGATGAAATTTCTGAATATTGCTCCTGAATTGAGGAAAAATCCCTTACCCGCCTAGCTGTACATTTGTTTTTCCGTCTGCCTCCTGTTAGATGAAATGCTTGCAACCGTGCACATCCTGCAAGTAACATTATTGAAAACATATTAATCATCCACCGCCCCCCCCCCTCCCCCCCATTTGATCTATATTCTATTGCAGTTTTGATTTGAGCTTCCACTGTGTTGTTCTGAAGCTGATTCATCTGACAACATTTTGCTCTTTAGATTTCACTTCCTGATGTCATACAAATAATTTTGTTTTAGGTGGGTGCAAACATTTTACGAGGGTAGGAATATTGTTTGCGTGGGTTCTTCTCAGCAAGTTGGTTGTTGTGTCCAGTTTTTAGCTACATGTATCAGTTACTTCTTTGTGTGAACTACAGCAGGATCCGAATCCGGAAGGTGCGAATGATGGGGCCTCATAGACATCTATGTTCATCTAAGGTGCTAAACATATATTAGATATTAGTTAGCATTGATTATGAGTATGGTTACTTGGTAATTAGTTCCTTAATGATGGGGTCTTCAAATTATATACTTCCTTTTTGTTTTTCAGAAAATATGACTTTTTTTAGAAGATTTGACTATAGTCCAGTTTATGAAGTTACTCCAGATTGGACTAATGTTGATAATTCATTTGTTATATGTGGGTTAATAGATATACTGATCAAACTCCATGATATGTTAGGTTGTTTCAGTTCTGTAGCTAGGTCTCTCATTGTCAGCAATATATAGGATAGATGTCTGCCATAATGTTTCAACCTTCTTTACAGTTAATACAAGGCCTAATTTTGGTCTACACTATCCATAGCATTTTGGTCATGTAAGTATATATGTTGTGACATGTGACATCATTTTTTAATTTATATTATATATATGTCAGAGTTCATCTTGATTCTCAATGTTTTCAATTGGATAATTCTTTTTTGGTCTCCTGATCTACAGAATTACAGCTCAGATATCTACTGTCAAAGAGTTCTAAAAAACATCCCATCTTGCTCCCAGGCACGAACTGCAGCCGGTCCATTCCGTCCCGTCAGTCCTCACCGAGCTTAGCTGCTGCCGGTCTGGTTCAGAGAAACGGGACCGCAGGCATCCTCGGTCCGGGCCAGCCGCGGCCAGTCAAAAGCGAGGCTCGGTCAGGGACCGGACCAGCCTGGACCGTGTCCACCCTGAATTGTGGCAGCTATTACTTCCTTAAGATCCACCAAGATAAGTCAATATTCCTTGGAAAATTTGTACTGTACTAGAATAGACTTCAGATGCTTATGTGAGTTCAAAGTACTGATGCACTTTCTGATAGGCTAATTTGGTAAGATGGTATCAATAGTGGGCAAGCTGCCAATTTTTTAATTCAACAATTTGAGTATTTCATCTTACTCTCTGAAGAAAAAAAGTTTTTTAATATTACTTTCAGAGATCTCTAAAATACTTCACTATGTCAGTTTCTTTTCAGATGTTTTTAAATAGTTGGCAACCTCTTAGGTAGTTCAAGTAACGATGCCGAAGTGACGCTCCAAGGTATTCCATATCAAGCCCATCCATTATCTGAAAAATTAAAAGGTTACTTCCAGAAACAAAGATTAAAAATAACAAATTGATATTATAACATGTAGCTTGAAGAACTTGGTATTTTTTATTGGTCTGCTAAATAGTAAATGAAATCATGGCTTAATTATTTGTTGCTCAAATAGACAAGTATATGTGTTATGCATTCCTTTTTTACTGGTTTAGCATGATAAGATTTGAACTCTACAATAAAATGAGAGTATTGGACGCATAGTATTCCTTCTTTTATTTTACTTGTGCACACCTGGAGCAATTTTGTATGGATGCATCGTTTATCACAGTGGGAACTCTTGGTTAGTAAAATAGTACATACCATGATCCCTCTCTCAACTACACCATATTTGTTATTTGATATTTATTTGCAAGCCAATGAGACCCCTACTACTATGATCCTAGAAATACTTAACTACTTGTATTGTTCGTACCACACTAAACCTGACTGAATTGGATCGTGGTCTTGAGTTTGGGTTTCAGAATCGTTTCCCCATTGAGCATGTACAAGTAAATAATATCATAGTCATGCCATTAATTAGGGAAGATCGGAAGGCCCTGTCCAGACTATGTAAGTTACTACCTCCTTTTCGGTTTATAGGGATCAATTCAAAAATCTCACCAACCAAGGTAGATGGTGAGTGGTGGAATAATTTTTGTAGTTTGCAAAGCCACACAATTAATGCGCTCGTTTTCATCACAATTTCATGTTTACCAATGCATTAATTGCAATGCATGCATACATAAAGTACATGCATTGGTCAATTTTCTCTTAATCTTTACATGCAATGATTTAATGCACCTTGAAATCTGAACATGTGATGGGGAACAATCAAATTGAGCCTTATAAAATGAAAAATCTAAAATTTTGAGATAAGCCCTATAAACCGGAAAGGAGGGAGTAAAACTCTATGGAATCATTGATCAGTTTATTATTCATCACTTGACCATTTAGTTAGCTCGCCATGTTGTGTACTGAATATGTTCAAGAATTACAGGATAATTATGATAATACTTTTCAGCAGAATTAGAGCTTGGTTTTTTGATTCAGTGCGAGTTAATACTTGATATATTTCTAAATAACTGGAGGGGTTTAGTTATATGAAAATTTCACTTAAGGTTCTGTTCTTTGCATTTCTCTCTAGGCGCCGAATTCCCGGAGACGCCCCTGTGGTTCGAAGCTGTGGACTGCGGATGTGCTCACATTTGTGGTTGTGATGCTGCAGCCAGCATGCCTCCATGTCGAGTTACGGCGTCACTGCCGAGCTCGCATGTCACTGCTCCTGTATACCATTGTTTTGAACTCTACTTCAGGTCTTCGGTAGCCATCAAGGGGAATGCCATCGCCCGTCATCGGAAACTTGTTTTTCAGCAATGGTTTCTTTGAAATGGAGAAGGTAAAGGAGTTGCACCCTGACTCTTAGGACAAAATTCAATAATATGGGTCACATGGAGCAAATCATCATCACTAGCTTCATCTTTCTACAATAACATCATAGACAAACCAGGGAACAAACGTTAGAGACAAACCAGGGAAACAAAGCTGGAGGATCAACATCTCAGGTCTAAGAAGAGAACAAGAGCTTTACAATTCCACCAAGCTGGAGGATCAACTTAGGTCTAAGAAGAGAAATGAGCTTTGCAATTCTGTATCCTATCTACCGTGTACCAACTACATGTATCATTTCCTTGTCGGAACTACTTTGCAATGAATTAAGTCTTGGGATGACTTACCAAACATTACAAAACTAACAAATACCTTATCAACTCATGTGGCGCGGCGTGCCGCCGCGCACTACACGCTAGTATTGGTGTAAAGCGCATGAAGAAACTCCATGCTGATGGACTTTTGGAATCACTTGATTATGAATCATTTGATGCTTGCGAACCATGCCTCATGGGCAAGATGACTAAAACTCCGTTCTCCGGAACAATGGAGCGAGCAAGTGTCTTATTGGAAATAATACATACTGATGTATGCAGACCAATGAGTGTTGATGCTCGCGGTGGGTATCGTTATTTTCTCACCTTCACTGGTGATTCGAGCAGATATGGGTATATCTACTTGATGAAGCACAAGTCTAAAATATTTGAAAAGTTCAAAAAAATCAGAGTGAAGTAGAGAATCATCGTAACAAGAAAATAAAGTTTCTATGATATGATCGCGAAGGCGGATATTTGAGTTATGAGTTTGGTCTTAGTTTGAAACAATGTGGAATAGTTTCACAACTCACAACACCTGGAACTTGATAACCCACAAGTGTAGGGGATCGCAACAGTTTTCGAGGGTAAAGTATTCAACCCAATTTGTTGATTCGACACAAGGGGAGCCAAAGAATACTATTAAGTATTAGCAGCTAAGTTGTCAATTCAACCACACCTAGAAACTTAGTATCTGCAGCAAGATAGTTTAGTAGCAAAGTAATATGATAGTGGCGGTAGCAACAATAAAAGTAACGGTAGTGTTTTTATAGTTTTTGTAATAGTAGCAACGGAAAAGTAAATAGGCAACAAGCAATATAGGTAAAGCTCGTAGGCATTGGATCAGTGATGGGAAATTATGTCGGATGCAATTCATCATGTAGAAGTTATAACCTAGGGTGACACAGAACTAGCTCCAGTTCATCAATGTAATGTAGGCATGTATTCCGAATATAGTCATACGTGCTTATGGAAAAGAACTTGCATGACATCTTTTGTCCTACCCTCCCGTGGCAGCGGGGTCCTATTGGAAACTAAGGGATATTAAGGCCGCCTTTTAATAAAGTACCGGACCAAAGCATTAACACATAGTGAATACATGAACTCCTAAAATGTTCATCACTGGGAGTGGTCCCGATTATTGTCACTTCGGGGTTGCCGGATCATAACACATAGTAGGTGACTATAGACTTGCAAGATAGGATGAAGAACACACATATATTCATGAAAACATAATAGGTTCAGATCTGAAATCATGGCACTCGGGCCCTAGTGACAAACATTAAGCATAGCAAAGTCATAGCAACATCAATCTCATAACATAGTGGATACTAGGGATCAAACCCTAACATAACTAACTCGGTTACATGATAGATCCCATCCAACCCATCACCGTCCAGCAAGCCTATGATGGAATTACTCACACACGGCGGTGAGTATCATGGAATTGGTGATGGAGGAAGGTTGATGATGATGTTGGCGACGATCTCCACTCTCCGGAGCCCCGAACGGACTCCTAATCAGCCCTCCCGAGATAGATTAGGGCTTGGCGGCGGCTCCGTCTCGTAAAATGCGATAATTCCTTCTCCTTGATTTTTTTTCTCCCCGAAAGTGAAGATATAAGATCTGGGGGTACGTCGGTAAGGCACCAGGGGGCCCACGAGGCAGGGGGCACCCCCCACCCTCGTGGACAGACCCTGAGCCCCCTGGTGTGGATCTTCTTGCAGATATTTTTTATATTTTCCGAAATAATTCTCCGTTGATTTTCACGCGATTCCGAGAACTTTTTTTCTACACAAAAACAACACCATGGCAGCTCTACTGAAAACAGCGTCAGTCCGGGTTAGTTCCATTCAAATCATGCAAGTTAGAGTCCAAAACAAGGGCAAAAGGGTTTGGAAAAGTAGTTACGTTGGAGACGTATCAACTCCCCCAAGCTTAAACCTTTGCTTGTCCTCAAGCAATTCAGTTGATAAACTAAAAGTGATAAAGAAAAACTTAGACAAACTCTGTTTGCTCTTGTTGTTGTAAATATGTAAGCTAGCATTCAGGTTTTCAACAAGATCATGAACTAACCACATTCACAATAACTTTCAGGTCTCAAGACTACTCACATCAATGTCATAATCAACTAGCGAGCAATAATAATAAACCTCGGATGATAACACTTCTCAAAACAATCATGATATGATATAACAGGATGGTATCACGCTAGTCCTTTTTGAGACCGTAAAACATAAATGCATAGCACCTTTAAGGATCAAGGACTGACTAGACATTGTAATTCATGGTAAAAGATATCCAGTCATGATCATACTCAATGCAAATTAATAGTAATACATGCAAGGACAGAGGTGCTCTCCTACTGGTGCTCTTTGATAAGAGGATGATGACTCTGCATAAAAGTAAATAGATAGGCCCTTCGCAGAGGGAAGCAGAGATTTGTAGAGGTGCCAGAGCTCGATTTTTAAATAGAGATCAATAACATTTTGAGCGGTATGCTTTCGTTGTCAACATAACAACCAAGAATCTCGATATCTCCCATGCTACGCACATTATAGGCGGTTCCCAAACAGAATGGTAAAGTTTATACTCCCCCAACCACCAACAAGCACACTCCACGGCTAGCCCGAAACAACGGGTACCGTCCAAACGAGCAACAACCTTGGGGGAGTTTTGTTTAATTATTATGATTTTGAGCATGGGACTGGGCATCCCGATTACCAGCCATTTTCTCATGAATGATGAGTGGAGTCCACTCATCGTGAGAATAACCCACCTAGCATGGAAGATATACACAGCCCTAGTTGATACATGAGCTGTTCGAGCATACAAAAATTTCATTTGAAGGTTTAGAGTTTGGCACATACAAATTTACTTGGAACGTCAGGTAAATACCGCATATAGGAAGGTATGGTGGACTCATCTGGAATAACTTTGGGGTTTATGGAAGTGGATGCACAAGCAGTATTCCCGCTTAGTACAGGTGAAGGATAGAAAGAGACTGGGAAGAGACCAGCTAGAGAGCAACAACGGTCATGAACTTGCATTAAAATTAATCAATAATGAATGCAACCATGAGTAGGATATAAATCACCATGAACATAAATATCGTGAAGGCTATGTTGATTTGTTTCAACTACATGCGTGAACATGTGCCAAGTCAAGTCACTTAAATCGTTCAAAGGAGGATACCACCCATCATACCACATCACAACCATTTTAATATCATGTTGGCACGCAAGATAGACCATTATAAACTCTCAGCTAATTAAGCATGGCATAAGCAGCTATGATCTCTAGTTGTCATGGCAAGCATGTTTCATTCATAACAAGCTAAATCAGGAACGATGAGCCATCATATTTACAAAAACAAGAGAGGTCGATTTCATACCAGCTTTTCTCATCTCAATTATTTCATCATATATCATCCTTATTGTCTTTCACTCGCATGACCGAAAGGTGTGTATAATAATAATAGTGCACGTGTATTGGACTAAGCTGGAATCTGCAGGAATTTAATACAAGAGAGAAGACAAGGTAATATGGCTCGAGGCTAATTCAACAACAAAGCATATGAGAGCCACTAAGCATTTTAATCATGATCTTCTACTCTTAACCCCCAAAGAAAAGAAAAGAAACTATTTACACGGGAGAGCTCCCAACAAGCAAAAGAAGAACGGGAAATCTTTTTGGTTTTTCGTTTTAACTACTACTACAAGCAAAGAAAGTAAACTAGCTAGAAGCTACAACTAATATATTTTTTGTTTTTTTGGGTTTTTCTAGCACACAAGAAAAAGACTAAGAAAAAGAAATTGAAACTAAGCATGGATGGTACAGTGAAAGAGTGTGAGCATCGACAACTAGAATAAGTGTGTGATCATGAATGTAAAGTCGGTGAGAAACACGTACTCCCCCAAGCTTAGGCTTTTGGCCTAAGTTGGTATATGGCCACGGATCAAAGCCACTCCCTCCAGTGTACTGAGATGCATCCTCTGGGTGCCACTGGTTGGCGAGCTCATCCAGCACCCACCCATAAACAGATTGACGAGAAGGATCAAGTGGTGGCTCCGGCTCAGGCTGTGAAGCTTGTGCCTGGACTTGGTACTTGTAGAAGGCATCTGATGTAATGAGATACTTGCCTGTGGACAAATCAAACAAAGATGGTGCAGGCAAGGTAACAATTTCAAATTATATTTCATCAAATCTTAATTTATAATTAAGCTGCATATTCTTGTCTTTAACAAAAAAATCATGAGCTACCATGCTCTTGTAGTCTAGATAAACAGGGGCAAGCAATTTTTCTTCCTTCTCATGATGCCTAATAGGTATATTAAAATATTCATCAAGGCGAGAAGCAAAGATGCCTCCAAAGACGGGCCCCTTTGAGCGGTTCAGACTCAATCGTTTGCCAACGACGGCGCCCAAGCTAAAAGTTGTGTCTTGAAACAAAGCATGGCGTAAAATGATAATATCAGGGGCACTGAGGTTCCCACTGTTCCCGCGACCAATTAAACATCTACTATCAAATAAAGCAAAGTAGCGCAGAACAGGGAAGTGTATACTGGTGATTCTTGCCCCTGAAACTTGTCTCATTTCTCCTACGGCTATCATGTCAATGAACCCTTCTACGTCTTCACGACGTGGTTCATCAAGTCTACCTCCAAAGGGTACTTTGCATATTTCGCAAAAGTCTAAGAGTGATATCTCCTTAATCACATCATATAAATGAAACTCCATCGTAGGTGGTGTTTTCCTAGAATGAAAATGAAAGCTTTGCGTGAAAATATTGGTGAGTAAGAGATACTATTCTTTCTGGTCGTTGAGGAAGTCGGTGAGGCCTGCATTATTTGCCAACCAATAAAAGTCTTCGTAGATACCGGCGGATATCATGAAATCATTACAAGGCCATTCACAAGGTCGAACTTCCGCCATGCGAGGAAGGTTATACTTGGCCTTCTCATTTTCTTCTTTCTTCTTCTCCTCTGAGCTCTTGCTGGAGGAGCCCCTCAACAATCTCTTTAAAATTTTCCTTTTCTGCAAATTTCTGAAATTTTTAGTAACTTCAAAATAAAAGTTAACCAAACTCAATAAGATTGATAGCAACAATTCCTATAAGTGCCTAGAGGCTATATCATGCATTAGAAGTACTTAGGACCAAGAAAATTTGACATGCAAGCTCAAGAACAAGGTCACCTCAGAAGCATAAATTTGCAACAAATAAAGCACTAGAACAAAAACTAATTGGACCAATGGAGGAGTCATATACCAAGGAACAATCTCCCCAAACAGTTTGGTGAATGGTGCTTTGAGCAAGGAGATAAAAAATGCCAGCAAGATGAGCTAGAACTCGGGTTTGAGCTGGTTGGGGATTTTTTTTTGGAGGAAGAAGAAGAGCATGGGTGCAGGAATAAGTGGAGGGGGGCCACGTGGGGCCCATGAGGCAGGGGGCGCGCCCTGGACCCTCGTGGCCACGTGTTGGTTCCCCTCGCTGTGCGTTCTGTGCCATATTTCCTCAAATATTCTATAAAAATCATATTTCATTTTCATGGCATTTGGAGAACTTTTATTTTCGAGATATTTTTTATTGCACTGATAAGTCTGGAAACAGACAGAAAATGCTATTTTTCTTTTATTTATCCTAATTAACAGAAAGTAAAAGGAGGGTACATAAGGTTGTGCTATCTAGATTCACCTATCCCATGCCAATCAAATGGAATCCATTAACAAGGTTGATCAGGTCTTGTTAATAAACTCTTTCCGAGTAACATGAAACCGGAGAATTTTCGAATAACACTAGGTTACCTCAATGGGGATATGTATGTCCCCAACAATAAGGATGTCATATGCCTTCTTGATAGCGGGAATAGGAAACTCAAAATCTCCTATAGTGATAGTTGAAGTTTTTCCAATATAATTGATATTGTGGACCTGAGGTTGTTTCCTCGGAAAGTGTATTGTATGCTCATTACCATTGACATGAAAAGTGACATTGCCTTTGTTGCAATCAATAGCAACCCCTGCAGTATTCAAAAAGGGTCTTCCAAGAATAATAGACATACTGACGTCCTCGGGAATATCAAGCATAACAAAGTTCGTTAAAATAGTAACATTTGCAACTACAACAGGGACATCCTCACAAATAACGATAGGTATAGCAGTTGATTTATCGGCCATTTGCAAAGATATTTCACTAGGTGTCAACTTACTCAAGTCAAGTATACGATATAAAGAGAGAGGCATAACACTAACACCGGCTCCAAGATCACACAAAGCAGTTTTAACATAGTTTCTCTTAATGGACTAAGGTATAGTAGGTACTCCTGGATCTCCTAATTTCTTAGGCATTCCACCATCAAAAGTGTAATTAGCAACCATGGTGGAAATTTCTACTTCAGGTATCTTTCTTTTATTGGTAATGATAGCTTTCATATACTTGGCATAAGGATTTGTTTTGAGCACATCAGTCAAACGCATACGCAAAAAGATAGGTCTAATCATTTCAACAAAGCGCTCAAAATCCTCATCATCCTTTTTCTTGGATGGTTTCGGAGGAAAAGGCATGGGTTTCTGAACCCATGGTTCTCTTTCCCTACCGTGCTTCCTAGCAACAAAGTATCTCTTATCATAACGTTGATTCTTTGATTGTGGGTTATCAAGATCAACAGCAAGTTCAATCTCTACATCATTATCATTGCTAGGTTGAGCATCATCATTAATATTATCACTAGGCTCATGTTCATTACCAGATTGAGTCTCAGCATCAGAAACAAATATATCATTGGGATTCTCAGATGTGTCAGCTACAGGTTCACTAGGAGCATGCAAAGTCCTATCGTTTTTCTTTTTCTTCTTCTTAGAAGAACTAGGTGCATCTAAATTAGCTCTCTGAGAATCTTGCTCAATTCTCTTAGGGTGGCCTTCAGGATACAGAGGTTCCTGAGTCATTTTACCACCTCTAGTAGCAACTCTAACAACATAGTCATTATTCTTACTATTTAATTCATTGAGCAAATCGTTTTGAGCCTTAAGTACTTGTTCTACTTGAGTGGTGACCATAGAAGCGTGTATACTAATAAGTTTCAGTTCACCTTTAGCTCTAGACAGATAATCACTCAAGCGTTCAATCATATAAGCATTGTGTTGTAATTATCTACCAACATAGGCATTGAAGTTTTCTTGTTTCACAATAAAATTGTCAAACGCATCTAAACATTGGCTAGCAGACTTATAACGAGGAATATGACCTTCTTCAAATCTATAAAGAGAAGTTACCTTTACTACCTATGTCGGATTATCAGGACCATGTATTTCTTCAGTAGGTGGTAAATTCTTCACATCTTCAGCTTTGATACCTTTTTCTTTCCTAGATTTCTTTGCCTCTTGCATATCTTCAGGACTAAGAAATAGAACACCTCTTTTCTTCGGAGTTGGCTTAGGGGCTGGTTCAAGAAGTGTCCAATTATTTTCATAGGCCAACATATTATTCAATAGTAATTCAGCTTGTTCAACTGTTCTTTCCCTGAAAACACAATCAGCACAACTATCCAGGTGGTCTCTGGAAGCATTGGTTAGTCCATTATAAAAGACATCAAGTATATCATGCATCTCAAGAGGATGATCAGGAAAAGTATTAAGTAATTGGAGAAGCCTCCCCCAACCTTGTGGGAGACTCTCTTCTTCAATTTGCACAAAGTTATATATTTCCCGTAAGGCAGCTTGTTTCTTATGAGCGGGAAAATATTTAGCAGAGATGTAATACATCATATCCTGGGGACTACGCACACAACCAGGATCAAGAGAATTAAACCAAGTCTTAGCATCACCCTTTAACGAGAAAGGAAATAGCTTAAGGATATAGTAATAGCGAATCTTTTCATCATTGGTAAACAGTGTGGCTATATCATTCAACTTAGTAAGATGTGCCATAACATTTTCAGACTCATAGCCATGGAAAGGATCAGATTCAACCAAAGTAATTAACTCAAGATCAACAGAGAATTCATAATCCTTATCAGTAACACAGATAGGTGAAGTGGCAAAAGCAGGGTCATGTTTCATTCTAGCATTCAAGGACTTTTCTTTCATCTTAGCTAATAATTTCTTAAGATCATATCTATCATTGCAAGCGAGAAAGTCTCTAGCAGTTTCTTCATCCATAACATAACCCTCAGGCACAACAGGCAATTCATATCTATTGGGAGTAGTTTCATCATCACTTTCATAAATATCATCAGTTTCAACATTTGCACTCTCCCTAACCTTAGCAATTTGTTCATCTAGAAATTCACCTAGTGGCACAGTATCAGGCATAGAAGTAGTTTCATCATACATAGCAGAAGTAGCATCGACATATCAGATTCAATAGCAGGAGTAGGTGTCGCAAGTTTACTCATAACAAAAGGAGAATCATGTGCAGAGCTAGATGGCAGTTCCTTACCTCCCCTCGTAGTTGACGGTAAGATCTTGGTTTTTTAGTCCTTCAGATTCTTCATAGTGATAAACAGATATAAATCCCAAGTGACTTAAAGAATAGAACTATGCTCCCCGGCAACGGCGCCAGAAAATAGTCTTGATAACCCACAAGTGTAGGGGATTGCAACAGTTTTTTAGGGTAAAGTATTCAACCCAAATTTGTTGATTCGACACAAGGGGAGCCAAAGAATACTCTTAAGTATTAGCAGCTGAGTTGTCAATTCAACCACACCTGGAAACTTAGTATCTGCAGCAAGATAGTTTAGTAGCAAAGTAATATGATAGTGGCGGTAGCAACAATAAAAGTAACGGTAGTGTTTTTGTAGTTTTTGTAATAGTAGCAACGGAAAATTAAATGGGCAGCAAGCATTATAGGTAAAGCTCGTAGGCATTCGATCGGTGATGGGAAATTATGCCGGATGCAATTCATCATGTAGAAGTTATAACCTAGGGTGACACAGAACTAGCTCCAATTCATCAATGTAATGTCGGCATGTATTCCGAATATAGTCATACGTGCTTATGGAAAAGAACTTGCATGACATCTTTTGTCCTACCCTCCCGTGGCAGCTGGGTCCTATTGGAAACTAAGGGATATTAAGGCCTCCTTTTAATAGAGTACCGGACCAAAGCATTAACACATAGTGAATACATGAACTCCTCAAACTATGGTCATCACCGGGAGTGGCCCCGAAGCGCGTCAAGGACGTAAGGAGACTTGCAGGTTGTGTGGCTGCCCTCAGTAGGTTCATTTCGAAGTCTGCAGAACGCGCCCTACCTTTCTTCAAAATCTTGAAGAAGGCAGGTCCTATGAAATGGACTTCGGAAGCGGAGGCGGCGCTGCAAGACTTGAAAGGATACCTATCCTCCACTCCAATACTTGTCGCACCTAGGCCACAAGAGAAGTTGCTGCTATACCTAGCAGCAACCAATCAAGTGGTTAGTGCTGCGTTAGTAGCGGAGAGGGAGGCCGACGAGGAATCTGCACCACCAACAAGCGAATCCAGCGGCAAGCAGGGGGCTTCCCCGACAAGCTCTGGCTCCGACAAGGACAAGTCTGCGCAGGAACAAGGAGAGGTGCGAAAGAAGATGGTGCAGCGCCCAGTGTATTTTGTAAGTTCCCTTTTGCAGGGGGCTAGATCAAGATACTCTGGGGTGCAGAAGTTGCTTTTCGGCCTCCTCATGGCCTCGAGAAAGCTGCGCCATTACTTCCAAGCACATGAGATAACAGTGGTCACTCGCTTTCCGTTGAAGAGGATATTGCAGAATCCAGAAGCAACAGGCAGGATCGTCGAGTGGGCACTGGAGCTGTCAAGCTTTGGTCTCAAGTTTGAGAGTACTTCAACCATACAGAGCAGAGCTTTGGCAGAATTTATAGCTGAATGGACCCCAACGCCCGATGAAGAAGTTTCAGAGACAAGCGTCCCCGTACAAGAAGCAAGTAGTGAGTGGGTAATGTACTTTGACGGTGCCTTCTCGCTGCAAGGCGCCGGTGCCGGCGTGGTACTCATAGCGCCCACCGGAGAGCACCTCAAGTATGTTATCCAGATGCACTTTCCCAGGGAACAAGCGACAAACAATACTGCTGAGTATGAAGGTTTGCTTGCCGGCCTCAGGATTGCGGCTGAACTTGGGATTAAGAAGTTGATTGTGCGGGGAGATTCTCAGTTGGTGGTCCGACAAGTGAACAAGAGTTACCAGAGCCCTTTGATTGAAGCCTATGTTGATGAAGTGAGAAAGCTTGAAGAACACTTTGAGGGCCTGCAAATGGAGCACGTCCCGAGAGCTCAGAATGATATTGCAGATGGCCTTTCAAAGTGTGATGCGATGAAGTTACCTGTGGAACCAGGGACCTTCCTGCTCAAGCTAACTCAACCATCCGTTACACCATCAGTTGGGCAAAGTAAGAAGAGAAAGTTGGTCTCCGGCGACTACTTGCCGGCGGATCTTCCAGAAGCCGCCGCCAAGGTCCCCAGGATCAACAGCCAAGATGCTGAGGAACAGTTTGCTCCTGCAGATCCTAGGGTCTATACAGTTGAAGCAAGCGTTCCCGACAAGCCTTGCCCCGGCAGGCTTGCCGGGGGACCACCAGCTCCGGCAGAACCGGAGGTTCTTGCCGTAGAAGCTGAGGTTCCCGCAGCAGCCCTCATGCCTTTAGTCCTTGCCGTTGAGCCTCGGGCTCCGGCATGGGCACAGCAGATTGTCCGTTTTCTGCAAACTGGAGAACTTCCCGACGACCCAGAAGAGATAGAGAAAATAACCAGGCAGTCAAGTATGTACCAGTTCATTGACAATGAACTGTACAGAAGAAGACTCAACGGTGTCAGGTTGAAGTGCATTTCCAGAGAAGATGGACAGAAGCTGTTGGCAGAGATACATGGAGGCATATGTGGCCACCACATTGGCGCAAGAGCACTTGCCGGGAAGGCGTTCCGACAAGGGTTCTTCTGGCCAGAAGCCCTCCAAGATGCAACTGCACAAGTAACCAAGTGTGAAGCGTGCCAGTTCCATGCCAAGCAAATTCATCAGCCAGCTCAAGCTCTCCAGACGATCCCTTTGTCCTGGCCCTTCTCGGTCTGGGGGCTCGATATCCTCGGCCCCTTCCCCCGTGCCGTCGGGGGCTTTGAGTACTTGTACGTTGCGATCGACAAGTTCACAAAGTAGCCAGAAGTGGAACCAGTGAGAAAGGTGACAGCACAGTCAGCAGTTAGGTTCTTCAGGTCAATTGTTTGCCATTTCGGAATCCCTAACAGGATCATCACCGACAACGGTACACAATTTACAAGTCGCACCTTCATGCAGTACGTCCAGGACCTTGGCGCCAAGGTCTGTTTCGCTTCTGTTGCTCACCCGAGGAGCAATGGTCAAGCGGAGAGGGCAAATGCTGAAGTGCTGCGCGGACTCAAGACAAGAACCTTCGACAGGCTGCACAAGTGCGGAAGAAACTGGATAGAGGAGTTGCCGGCGGCTCTTTGGTCAATCAGGACGACACCAAGTCGAGCCACCGGACAGACACCCTTTGTTCTTGTCTATGGAGCAGAGGCAGTTCTCCCCACGGAACTCGTATACGGATCTCCTCGAGTGCTCGCTTATGATGAGCTCGAGCAAGAGCAACTGCGACAAGATGATGCATTGCTCCTCGAGGAGGAACGTCTCCAGGCTGCTGTACGAGCTGCTCGATACCAGCAAGCCTTGCGCCGCTATCATAGCCGCAAGGTCAAGGCCAGGAGTCTCGAGGAAGGCGACCTTGTTCTTCGGCGTGTTCAGTCCGCCAAGAATTCCAACAAGTTGACGCCGAAGTGGGAAGGCCCTTATCGGGTGAGACAAGTCACAAGGCCCGGCGCTGTCCGCCTTGAGACCGAAGAAGGCTTACCGGTGAGCAACTCCTGGAACATAGAGCATCTTCGCAAGTTTCACCCATAAGGCGCGGTTGCCGTGATCCGCTCCGGCAACCACCTTTTGTACGAGTCTTGACGCTGTTGCATGTAAACCTTTGTACAAAGCCGGGCGCAGATCCCGTGCATCAGTAAAGTTTTTGTGCTTCGTACTATTTGCCATTTCCATGCTTTTCTTTGGTTATTTACATGCATTGTTTGGCACCTTGTGCGATACACATCCCCGGTAAGCACTAGCAAGCCGTGAGGCCCTATGCTAGTTTTTCCTCCTCTTTTTCTTTCCCTCTTAAGCAGAAGGAGTATTCCTCGCGCACAAGTTTGCCGGGGGGGAAGGAGATGGAGGGTGAACCAAGTGCTGTTCAAGAAAGAGAAGCCTTGTCGGGGAACAAGCAATATATGAAAGCTAAGTCACAAGAATTTGAGTAGTTCAAATTTTTTTAAATTTTAGTTATCTTCCTTGAACAACCACGCTTTGTATGGAAAACCTGTGCGCGGAGGAACCTACCCGTGGCTAGCCGCACCCTTACCTTGTTTCCGAGCACGCTCAATGACTTAAGTGAGCTGCGACAAGTGTCGCGCCCTTATTTCATTTTCGAGTTCACTCAGCAAGCTAAGTGCGCTGCGACTAGCTGCGGCAAGGTTACTTGCCGGTAAGGTCCTTTGCCGGCAGGCTGCTAAGAGTCCAGCACTCAGCGCTCGCGGCGAGGGCCCCTTGCCGGCAAGTCTCCTAAAAGCGTAGGGTAGAAAGCATACAAAGTAAAGGACCAAAAGCAAGGGAGATAACACCGCATTGATTGCTCGAAAATAAGATAGTATATTACAAAGATAACTTGTCGCAATGACTAATAGATTCATGTTCATGGCACACTTTGCAGCAGCAAAGGAAATAGAAAGAAAGAGGCCTAATCTACGCAGTCGCCCTCACGCCTGGAGATCTTGTTCACCTTGGCGACGATGTGGGCGACCTGCGCCTTCAATGCCTCCAGATCTGCGTCGTCCGGCAAGCTGCGGAGGATGTTGACAAGATTGATGCCAGGGTTGCGGTAGACAATCTTCGTCAAGACGCGCTCCAAGATTGATGCCAGGGTTGCGGTAGACAATCTTCGGCAGAGCTGACGCGACTCCTCGGCCAGCTGCGCGGGGAGCTTCTCCTGCAGCCGTGCAAGCGCCGGCGCGATTCCTCTGAAGAAGAGACTTAACTTGGCGCTGTGGGGGAGATTCTGGTCCGGAGAATACACGAGGTGCTCCACCCTCAGCGCCATCAACTCCTTGTCGATATTAGCAGCAGAAGCGACCAAGTCGTCGGTCCACTGCTCCACAGCCGGGCTGAAGTTGTTCGCTGAAGTGGCGGCGCTCTCCACCAGGCCTCGTTCCTTGCGGAGCTCGTCCTTCAGCTTCGTCTCGCGATCCCGGGCGGCGTCCAGTGAATCAGTCAAAGTAGAGACCTTCAACTCCAAGTCAGCGATTGAATCTTTGGCGGCAGTAAGCTCGTCGCCCTTCTTGGAGAGGCGTACCTGAAGGTCAGAGTTGGTGTGGGCGTCCTTCTCCCGCTCCACATTGAGCGCGGTGACCCTGTCCTCGCTCGCCTTCAGGTACCGCTCCAGCTACTCAACTTTGAGTTCCAGTTCCCTCTTGGCGGTTTCCGCGGCGGCTGCGGCTTCCTTTGCCTCCTTCATGGCCTCTTCCCGGGCGGTGAGCTCGTCGTCATGGGCGTCGAGCTCAACCTTCCGCTGGTTGAGCGCCCCCTCCCGCCGAGACAGCTCCTCGGCGGCCAGCCGCTGTCGCTCTTCAGCCTCCGCCTTCTCCAGGAGGAAGGCTTGCTGCTCCCCGGCGAGTTCTTCCCGCTCCTCCGCCAAGTTGCGGAGGGCGGCCTGGTTGGCAGCGCGAAGCTCCGCGGCCCGCTTCTCCAAGTCCACTCCAGCCTTGGCGGCAAGAGCTTCCCGGGAGTCCAGCTTCGCCTGCCTGGCCCGGTAAAGGGCCAGGAGCCGGCGAAGTAGCTTCTCCTCTTCGGGCTCGTCGCTCCCGCCAGGCGCTTCAACGATCTTCAACCCCGCGGAGGCGAGGACCTCTCCGTCGTAGGTCTCTCCCTCCACGGGGGCTCGCGACGAGGACCCCCACGGGACTTGTATGAAGACTCCGTTGGGGGCCTCGAGATAAATTCCTGGCTGCTCCTTAGCGGCGGAGGGGTCGGCGGCCGGTGCAGCGCTTGACGCTCCTGCTGCCTCCGGGCCGGCAGTGTGGTCGCCGTCCCCCTCCCCAGCCGCGGCATCTGCGGTCGGGGCGGTCTCCTCAGCGGCAGGCTCGTCAGCTCCTGCCATGCCCTCAGCGGCAGTGGCGTTGCCGCCGTCGCCTTGCGCGCCCTCCTCGCCGGTGGCCTCAGTCTCCATCCGCTCCGGCGCAGGAGAATCTAGCAGAAGAAAAAGAAAAGAAAAGATCAAGCAAATATCCAAAAAGACAAGTTCAAGAAGATGAAGCTACAAGACTCACCTTCGCGGACTTCGTCGACGACAGGCTCCCTCGCCGGGGAGTCCTCCCTTGGCGGTGGAGCAGTGGCCCCTGCTGGCGGAGGGCCGCCCGTGCCCTCCCTTGGCGGGGTGGCCACCCTTGTCGGGCTGCTCACCCTTGGCGGGGTGCCCGCCCTTGGCGGGGTGCCCGTCCTTGGCGGAGCGTTCTCCCTCGCCGGGGAGTTCACCCTTGGGGGGGAGGGTGGAGCAAGTGGCTCGTCGGGGGCAGTCTCCGGGCGCTCCTGCGGCTGCGGCTCCACTTCTACACAAGACAAGTAAGACAAACAAGACAACAAGACGTCAGTACAAATAACGACCTCAAGCGCGCCCATCGGTCAGAAAAGAATAACCACCAGACTTACGCTGGGGGCTGCGCTGGGGGCTGCTCCTCGGAGCAGCGGTCTGATCCGGCAAGCTTGCCGCTGGCGCGTCTTCGGTCGCCGCGGTGGGCGAGTCGTCTTCGACCTCGACCACGGGGATCTTGGCCCTCTTCGCCATCCGCTGGGCCAGGGACCTGAAAGCAAAGCAAGAACAAGATCAGAATCATCGGAGAAAAATCAAGACAGAATCGAAGAAGTTACAAATTACAAGTGCTTACTCCTCTTCCTCGTCGTCGTCGGAGCTGAGGGCAGAAAAATCGAACTCCACCTGAGATGCTCCCGCGCGAGGAGCAGGAGGAGAAGGCTCCCTCGGGCGCTTGGCGGTCTCCGGGGCTGGGGGCTGCGAAGACCCAGCCTCCGTTGATGCCGAGGCCCGAGGAGCAGGCGGAGCGGCCGCTTCACTCCGGGAGGATCCCCCTCCGCTTGGCGTGGTGCGCGGGGCGCCTCCGTCGCGGCTTGACTCGCCCTGGTGGCTCGCGTCGCCCGGCGAGCAGGCTGCTGTCGGGGCGCCTGCGTCCTCGTCGCTGTAGCCGCCTTGCGGAGGCGTTTCCTCGGTGCTTGCGTGGGACTTGCCGGAGGCGGGGAGTTCTCTAAGGATGAGGAGGCGTCGTCATCAAGTCCCAGAGATCCGCCGGTGTCTTCATCGGCCTCGACGTCCTCCTCCTCCTCCCCGGCAGGCTCGCTGGGCCCAGCGCCACGCCCGGCGGCCCCGCTCCCTCCGGCGGCCCCGCTCCCTCCGGCAACCTCGCTCCCTACGGCGACCTCGCTCACAACCCCGGGTATCCCGGAAAGCCTCAGGGAAGGAACCCCGGCAAACTCCTCGGGCGAAAGCTTGAACAGCCTGCGGATCTCTGCCTCCTCTGCTTGGCACGCAGCGTCCGCCGCCTCTGCGTCTTCCGCGGTGTATCCAAAGTCACCCGCCGCCGCAGCTGCGGCGGCCTCTTCCATCCGGGAAGCAATATAAGCTATATCCCGAGCCGTGGTGGCTCGGGTGAGGCCCCTGTTCTCATCGGAGTTCTTGGGCGTCTCAACCAAGTTATCAAAGAAGCTCAGAATGGCATCCGGCGGAGGCTGGATCCAGGTGGGGACGATGCCGTGGGAGTCGCACTCCGGCATCATTGCGTGCAGGGAGTCCCGGGCGGTGCTGTTGCACAGTGGCACCACTCCCTTGGCGGGTCTGAACCACTCCGGATGCGCCGGGTCATGCTTGAAGAGCTCTCGCACCATTCCTTTCAGCTCCAAAGCGGTGAAATTGAAGTTCAATCCGCAGCGCAGCCTCATGATATCCGCCGCGTTGCCAAATTCCCAGGCGGGCCTTTTCCTTTCCTGTAAAGGGGCAATGCGGCGGCGAAGGAAATCTGCGCCAACCTCTCCAATGGTCAGATTGGCGGCCCGGAGACGGATAATCCTAACAAGGGCAATACTGAGTCTGTTGTCCTCCGGGGCCAATTCACTCCAGTCCCTCCCGCGCACTATGGCAGTTGTGCGCGGCGCAGTGAAGGGCTCCGGCTTGTCCTCCACCACCCAACACCAATCTGCACGCCATTCTTCCCACTTGCCGCGGAGTTCTCCCTTCAGGTATGAGTCCTTCTTATTCAACCGGAAGATCCAGGAGATGCCGCCGGAGAGGGGAGCGCCAGCCTCTACTCTAGGCATAAAGAAATGGCGAAATAGTGCTACGTTTGGATGGATCCCAACATAGTTTTCGCATAGATGTGCGAAAACGGCCATCGTAAGGATGGCGTTGGGAGTGAAATCTAGGAGGTGGAGGTTGTATGTGTTCATAATGTCACAGAAAAACTCCGAGTACGGAGGGCACAATCCGCAGTGGAAGAAAACAGCAAAAAAGAAATACCCGCCGGGAAACAGATCTTTGGCGACGGCGGGGAAGGCTCTGGTACAGGGATGAGCTTTAGTCTCCCCGGACCAGAAGAGGTAGTACTTGTTCCGCAGCTCCTTCGCGCTGAGCCTCGGCGCGAAGACCACGTTCCTCTTCCGCAGGGCGGCAAGCTTCGCCGCCTGCTCGGATTTCTCCTTCTTGGCCTTGTCCGCTTTCGCCTTCTCGCTCTTCGGAGCCATGGCGGAGGCGGCGAGGGAAGAGGCGAGGAGCTCGACGGCGGAGGGGGGGTGGAGGCAAGAGGCAGCGGAGGATTTCTGGAGGTTGAAGACGCAATGAAGACGAAGGAGGGAAACTGCCCCTGCTTCCTCTGCTTTTAAGGGGGAAGTGGGGGACGCTCCGCATTTCCCATTAAAGAACGAGGCCACGATCTCTCCCACGACGCCGCAATCGACGCGTGCCGTTAGGGAGGGGCGCGGCGGATGCGGAAGGGGATTTACGGCTTGCCGTGGGCCGCGTGTGCCCGTGCACTGTTTTGGGCCTGGCCCAACAGCGCTCGGCACCGTGTGTGGCCCAGGCCCGGGGGCTCCTGTCGGTGTACTAAGATAGGGGTACCTTAGTACCCCAACTTGTGCACGGGCAGTAGCAGCTTCCCGCGGCAGGGTTTACCACGTGCTTGTCGGAAACCTTTCTGGTCCCTATAAAGCCATTCAAGAACAAAGTATACAAGACAGAAGACCAAGGCCCCGGCAAGAGGAGCTTGCCGGGAAGGTCGTATCAGGCTCAATACTGTCACTTTAGCACAAGGCCCTGGCAAGAGGAGCTTGCCAGGAAGACCAAGGAATGCACACCTCAAGAAACACCTCGGCGCAGCATGCGCCCCGGCAAGGCCCGGGGAGCGACAAGCTTCCGGGGCCGGCAAGGTCAAGGCCCCGGCAAGGTGCTTGCCAGGGGGAGCTCACGCTGTGTGCCCGCGCTCCAGCTCATCTGCCCACGCGTCGCCCTGGGGCCCTTCCAGGGACGCGTGGCGGATGGCTGTGCAGCCTGGGGCACACGGTGGCAATCCACGGTGACGAGGCTACCGCCGTGTCGAATGGAGAAGCATGGACGGGCGCTTTTGGGGTCGACGGTGACGGGCATTTAATGCCCTTGTCCCCCACTGTCAAAGTAGGTGAAGACCACTGTTTACGCACTATTCCCGCACTGTTACAACTACCACCATAGTTACATTTTTGCCCTCCTCTACGTTGACACCTGTCGGTGACCCCTTGGGCTATAAAAGGAGGCCCATGCACAACGTAGAGAGGGTTCGAATCCTAAGCAACTCTCACGCTCGGTGTAGCTAGCACTGTAGCTCTTCAAGCTCCCGAGCTCAATACAACCAAGGCAGGAGTAGGGTTTTACGCGTCCGCGCGGCCCGAACCTGGGTAAACTGCCCGCGTGCTCTCCTCGATCTGCTCTTCGTGCTCCCTCCGCTCCCTTACCGCAACGTAGAAGGGGCTCCGGTCCCATAGGTGCTCGTGGGAGGACAGTTTCCCCCGACAACTTTCATAAATATCATCAGTTTCAACATTTGCACTCTCCCTAACCTTAGCAATTTGTTCATCTAGAAATTCACCTAGTGGCACAGTATCAGGCATAGAAGTAGTTTCATCATACATAGCAGAAGTAGCATCATCAAGAACATACGACATATCAGATTCAATAGCAGGAGTAGGTGTCGCAAGTTTACTCATAACATAAGGAGAATCAAGTGCAGAGCTAGATGGCAGTTCCTTACCTCCCCTCGTAGTTGAGGGTAAGATCTTGGTTTTTGAATCCTTCAGATTCTTCATAGTGATAAACAGATATAAATCCCAAGTGACTTAAAGAATAGAGCTATGCTCCCCGGCAACGGCGCCAGAAAATAGTCTTGATAACCCACAAGTGTAGGGGATCGCAATAGTTTTTGAGGGTAAAGTATTCAACCCAAATTTGTTGATTCGACACAAGGGGAGCCAAAGAATACTCTTAAGTATTAGCAGCTGAGTTGTCAATTCAACCACACCTGGAAACTTAGTATCTGCAGCAAGATAGTTTAGTAGAAAAGTAATATGATAGTGGCGGTAGCAACAATAAAAGTAACGGTAGTGTTTTGTAGTTTTTGTAATAGTAGCAACGGAAAATTAAATAGGCAACAAGCAATATAGGTAAAGCTCGTAGGCATTGGATCGGTGATGGGAAATTATGTCGGATGCAATTCATCATGTAGAAGTTATATCCTAGGGTAACACAGAACTAGCTCCAGTTCATCAATGTAATGTAGGCATGTATTCCGAATATAGTCATATGTGCTTATGGAAAAGAACTTGCATGACATCTTTTGTCCTACCCTCCCGTGGCAGCGGGGTCCTATTGGAAACTAAGGGATATTAAGCCCTCCTTTTAATAGAGTACCGGACCAAAGCATTAACACATAGTGAATACATGAACTCCTCAAACTATGGTCATCACCGGGAATGGTCCCGCTTATTGTCACTTCGGGGTTGCCAGATCATAACACATAGTAGGTGACTATAGACTTGCAAGATAGGATCAAGAACACACATATATTCATGAAAACATAATAGGTTCAGATCTGAAATCATGGCACTCGGGCCCTAGTGACAAGCATTAAGCATAGCAAAGTCATGGCAACATCAATCTCATAACATAGTGGATACTAGGGATCAAACCCCAACAAAACTTACTCGATTACATGATAGATCCCATCCAAACCATCATCGTCCAGCAAGCCTATGATGGAATTTCTCACACACGGCGGTGAGCATCATGGAATTGGTGATGGAGGAAGGTTGATGATGACGATGGCGACGATGTCCACTCTCCGGAGCCCCAAACGGACTCCAGATCAGCCCTCCCGAGAGAGATTAGGGCTTGGCGGCGGCTCCGTCTCGTAAAACGCGATAATTCCTTCTCCTTGATTTTTTTCTTCCCGAAAGTGAAGATATAGGATTTGGGGGTACGTCGGTTAGGTACCAGGGGGCCCACGAGGCAGGGGGGCGCGCCCCCCACCCTCGTGGACAGGCCCTGGGCCCCCTGGTGTGGATCTTCTTGCAGATATTTTTTATATTTTCCGAAATAATTCTCCGTTGATTTTCAGGCGATTCCGAGAACTTTTTATTTCTGCACAAAAACAACACCATGGCAGTTCAGCTGAAAACAGCGTCAGTCCGGGTTAGTTCCATTCAAATCATGCAAGTTAGAGTCCAAAGCTAGGGCAAAAGGGTTTGGAAAAGTAGATACGTTGGAGACGTATCAGAACACCATAGTGTAATGGTGTGTTTGAACGTCGTAGCCGTACTTTATTAGATATGGTGCGATCTATGATGTCTCTTACCGATTTACCACTATCATTTTGGGGTTATGCATTAGAGACAACTGCATTCAAATTAAATATGGCACCATATAAATCCGTTGAGATGATGCCTTATGAACTGTGGTTTGGCAAGAAACCAAAGTTGTTGTTTCTTAAAGTTTGGGGTTGCGATGCTTACGTGAAAAAGCTTCAACCTGATAAGCTCGAACCCAAGTCGGAGAAATGTGTCTTCATAGGATACCCAAAGGAAACTATTGGGTACACCTTCTATCACAGATCCGAAGGCAGGATATCCGTTGCTAAGAATGGATCCTTTCTAGAGAAGGAGTTTCTCTCGAAAGAAGTGAGTGGGAGGAAAGTGGAACTTGATGAGGTAAATGTACCTTCTTCATAATTGGAAAGTAGTACATCAAAGAAACAAGTTCCAGTGATTCCTACACCAATCAGCGAGGAAGCTAATGATGATGATCATGAAACTTCAGATCAAGTTACTACTGAACCTCGTAGGTCAACCAGAGTGCGTTCCGCGCCAGAGTGGTACGGTAGCCCGGTTCTGGAAGTCATGTTACTAGACCATGATGAACCTACGAACTATGAGGAAGCGATGATGAGCCCAGATTGCGCAGAATGGCTTGAGGCCATGAAATCTGAGGTAGGATCCATGTACGAGAACAAAGTGTGGACTTTGGTTGACTTGCCCGATGATCGGCAAGCCATTGAAAATAAATGGATCTTTAAGAGGAAGACTGAAGCTGATGGTAATGTTACTGTCTACAAAGCTCAACTTGTTGCGAAAGGTTTTCGAAAAGTTCAAGGTGTTGACTACGATGAGATTTTCTCTCTCGCGGCGATGCTTAAAGTCTCTCCGAATCATGTTAGCAATTGCCGCATTTTATGAAATCTGGCAAATGGATGTCGAAACTTCATTCCTTATGGATTCCTTAAAGAAGATTTGTATATGATGCAACCAGAAGGTTTTGTCGATCCTAAAGGTGCTAACAAAGTGTGCTAGCTCCAGCGATCCATTGATGGACTGGTGCAAGCCTCTCGGAGTTGGAATATATGCTTTGATAGTGTGATCAAACCATATGGTTTTATACATACTTGTGGCGAAGCCTGTATTTACAAGAACGTGAGTGGGAGCACAACAACCTTTCTGATAAGTATATGTGAATGACATATTATTGATCAGAAATGATGTAGTATGTTCTAGAAACCATAAAGGATTGTTTAAAAGAGTTTTTCAATAAAAGACCTCGGCGAAGCTGCTTACATATTGGGCACCAAGATCTATAGAGATAGATTAAGATGCTTGTTAAGATTTTCAATGAGTACATACCTTAATAAGATTTTGAAGTTCAAAATGGATCAGTCAAAGAAGGAGTTCTTGCCTGAGTTGTAAGGTATGAAGTTGTGTAAGACTCAAAACCCGACCACGGTAGAAGATAGAGAATGATTGAAAGTCATTCCCTATGCCTCAGCCATAGGTTCTATAAAGTATGCCATGCTGTGTACCAAACCTGTTGTGTACCTTGCCATGAGTTTAGCAAGGAGGTACAATAGTGATCCAGGAGCAGATCACAGGCCAGCGGTCAAAATTATCCTTAGTTACTGGATGGCTAAGGAAATGATTCTCGATTATGGAGGTGATAAAGAGTTCGTCATAAAGAGTTACGCCGATGCAAGCTTTGACACTAATCCAGATGACTCTAAGTATCAATATGGATGCGTATTGAAAGTGGGAGCAATTAGCTAGAGTAGCTAAAGATCTTTATCGGCGGCTCAACCTAGTGACCCTCATGAAGGAAATATGCCCTAGAGGCAATAATAAAGTTGTTATCTATATTTCCTTATATATCATGATAAATGTATTTTATTCATGCTAGAATTGTATTAACCAGAATCTTGATACATGTGTGAATACATAGACAAAACAGAGTGTCCCTAGTATGCCTCTACTAGACTAGCTCGTTAATCAAAGATGGTTATGTTTCCTAACCATAGACATGAGTTGTCATTTGATCAACGGGATCACATCATTAGGAGAATGATGTTATGGACAAGACCCATTCGTTAGCTTAGCAACCTGATCGTTTAGTTTTACTGCTATTGCTTTCTTCATGACTTATACATGTTTCTATGACTATGAGATTATGCAACTCCCGAATACCAGAGGAACACCTTGTGTGCTATCAAACGTCACAACGTAACTGGGTGATTATAAAGATGCTCTACAGATGTCTCCAAAGGTGTTTGTGGTGTTGGCATAGATCAAGAATAGGATTTGTCACTCCGAATGTCAGAGAGGTATCTCTAGGCCCTCTCGGTAATGCACATCACTATAAGCCTTGCAAGCAATGTGACTAATGAGTTAGTTACGGGATGATGCACTACGGAACAAGTAAAGAGACTTGCCGGTAACGAGATTGAACTAGGTATGATGATACCTACGATCGAATCTCGGGCAAGTAACATACCGATGACAAAGGGAACAACGTATGTTGTTATGCGGTTTGACCGATAAAGATATTCGTAGAATATGTAGGTGCCAATATGAGCATCCAGGTTCCGCTATTTGTTATTTACCGAAGATGTGTCTCAGTCATGTCTACATAGTTCTCGAACCCGTAGAGTCTGCACGCTTGACGTTCGATGACGATTTGTATTATGAGTTATGTGATCTGATGACCGACGTTTGTTTGGAGTCCCGGATGACATCACGGACATGACGAACAGTCTCGAAATGGTCGAGCCGTAAAGATTGATATATTGGAAGGCTATATTAGGACATCGGAAAGGTTCCGAGTGATTCGGGTATTTTTTGCAGTACCGGAGAGTTACGGGAATTCGTATTGGGGGTTAATGGGCCATATGGGAAAGGAGAGAAATGGCTCAAGGGTGGCTATGCCCCTTCCCCATGGACTGGTCCGAACTGGACTAGGGAAAGGGGGCGCCCCTTCCTTCCTTCTCCTTCTCCCTTCCCCTTTTCCTATTCCATGTGGGAGGTGGAATCCTACTAGGACTAGGGAGTCCTAGTAGGACTCCACACTTTGGCGCGCCCTATGAGGGCCGGCCTCCTCATCCCTCCATCCATTATATACGTGGCCAGGGGGCACCCCATGGACACACAAGTTGACTATAGCCGTGTGCGGTGCCCCTCCCCACAGATACACACCTTGGTCATACCGTTGCGGTGCTTAGGCGAAGCCCTGTGCCGATAGTTTCATCATCACCGTCACCACGCCGTTGTGCTGACGAAACTCTCCCGTGATGCTCAACTAGATCAAGACCTCGTGGGACGTCATCAAGCTGAACATGTGCTGAACGTGGGGGTGCCGTACGTTCGATGCTTGGATCAGTTGGATTGCGAAGACGTTTGACTACATCAACCGCGTCACTAGACGCTTCCGCTTTCGGTCTACGAGGGTACGTAGACACACTCTCCCCTCTCGTTGTTATGCTTCCAGTAGATAGATCTTGCGTGATCGTAGGAAATTTTTGAAATACTACGTTCCCCAGCAGTGGCATCATGAGCCAGGTTTATGCGTAGATGTTATATGCACGAGTAGAACACAAGTGAGTTGTGAACGATACTAGTCATACTGCTTACCAGCATCTCATACTTTGATTCGGCGGTATTGTTGGATGAAGCTGCCCGGACCGACATTATGCGTACGCTTACGCGAGACTGGTTCTACCGACGTGCTTCGCACACAGGTGGCTGGCGGGTGTCAGTTTCTCCAACTTTAGTTGAATCGAGTGTAGCTACGCGCGGTCCTTGTGAAGGTTAAAACAGCACATACTTGACGAAACATCGTTGTGGTTTTGATGCGTAGGTAAGAAAGATTCTTGCTCAGCCCGTAGCAGCCACGTAAAACTTGCAACAACAAAGTAGAGGACGTCTAACTTTTTTTGCAGGGCATGTTGTGATGTGATATGGTCAAGACATGATGCTAAATTTCATTGTATGAGATGATCATGTTTTGTAACAGAGTTATCGGCAACTAGCAGGAGCCATATAGTTGTCGCTTTATTGTATGAAATGCAATCGCCATGTAATTGCTTTACTTTATTACTAAGCGATAGCGATAGTCGTAGAAGCAATAGTTGGCGAGACGACAACGATGCTACGATGGAGATCAAGGTGTCGCGCCGGTAACGATGGTGATCATGACGGTGCCTTGGAGATGGAGATCAAAGGCACAAGATGATGATGGCCATATCATATCACTTATACTGATTGCATGTGATGTTTATCTTTTTTGCATCTTATTTTGCTTAGATCGACGGTAGCATTATAAGATAATCCCTTACAAAATTTCAAGGTACAAGTGTTCTCCTTGAGTATGCACCATTGCGAAAGTTCTTCGTGCTGAGACACCACATGATTATCAGGTGTGATAGGCTCTATGTTCACATACAACGGGTGCAAGACAGTTTTGCACATGCGGAATACTCGGGTTAAACTTGACGAGCCTAGCATGTACAGACATGGCCTCGGAACACTATAGACCGAAAGGTCGAGCGTGAACCATATAGTAGATATGGTTAGCATAAGATGTTCACCATTGAAAACTACTCCATCTCACGTGATGATCTGTAACGCCCCGGACATACCCGCCGGTGGTCGTTACTCCTGCCGGGATCTAGACTGGCCCCACATATCAATACTAGTCTTTCCTGCACACTTTGTCCTCACTCGTGCGCACCCGGGAGCAACTTCCCGGTCGGTCACCCATCCTGAAACTACTCCAAGCCGAGCACGCTTAACTTTGGAGTTCTATCCGAATGGGCTCCCGGAAAAGAAGGAATTCCTTATTGATATGAGTAGTCTATCATCCCTAATAAGCCAGGCCATCACATACACCCTCACTCAGAGGAACCGATGTCCTCGTCGGGCCATAGGAATGTTCCCTCTTGGCAAAACCGTATGTGCTTCCAGGACAGCACATGTGCCATGCCATGTGCCACGACGGGTCACAAACGTCATGCACAACATGACTGCAAACTGGCCGCAAACATCCGTGTAACCGCGAGGGTCGGCTCTGATACCAACTTGTATCGCCCCGGACATACCCGCCGGTGGTCGTTACTCCTGCCGGGATCTAGACTGGCCCCACATATCAATACTAGTATTTTTTGCGCACTTTGTCCTCACTCGTGCGCACCCGGGAGCAACTTCCCGGTCGGTCACCCATCCTGAAACTACTCCAAGCCGAGCACGCTTAACTTTGGAGTTCTATCCGAATGGGCTCCCGGAAAAGAAGGAATTCCTTATTGATATGAGTAGTCTATCATCCCTAATAAGCCAGGCCATCACATGATCAGACATGGTTTAGTTGATTTGGATCACGTGATCATTTAGATGAGTAGAGGGATGTCTAACTAAGTGGGAGTTCTTTAGTAATATGATTAATTGAACTTTAATTTATCATGAACTTAGTCCTGATAGTATTTGAAAATTATGTTATAGATCAATAGCTCGCGTTATAGCTCCCCTATGTTTTTGATATGTTCCTAGAGAAAACTAAGTTGAAAGATGTTAGTACCAATGATGCGGACTAGGTCCGTGATCTGAGGATTATCCTCATTGCTGCACAGAAGTGTTATGTCCTTGATGCACCGCTACGTGACAGATTTATTGCAGGAGCAAATGCAAACGTTATGAATGTTTGGCAAATCTCAAAATGGTGTCTACTTAATAGTTTAGTGCACCATGCTTTACAGCTTATAACCGGAACTTCAAAAACGTTTTGAATGCCACGGAGCATATAAGATGTTCCAAGAGTTGAAATTAGTATTTCATACTCATGCCCGTGTCGAGAGGTATGAGACCTATGACAGTACTTTTCCTACAAGATGGAGGAGAATAGCTCAACCAATGAGCATGTGCTCAGAATGTCTGAGTACTACAATCACTTGAATCAAGTGGGAGTTAATCTTCCAGATAAGATAGTGATTGACAGAATTATCTAGTCACTATCACCAAGTTACTGGAACTTTGTGATGAACTATAATTGCAAGGGGTGACGAAAATGATTCCCGAGCTCTTCGTGATGCTGAAATCAACGAAGGTAGAAATCAAGAAAGAGCATCAATTGTTGTTGGTTAACAAGACCACTAGTTTCAAGAAAAAGGGCAAAGGGAAGAAAGGGAACTTCAAGAAGAATGGCAAGCAAGTTGTCACTCCCCTGAAGAAGCCCAAAGCTGGACCTAAGCCTGAAACTGAGTGCTTCTAACTTCAAAGCAAATGGTCACTGGAAGCGGAATTTCCTCGAAAGAAGGATGGCAAAGTGAACAAACGTATATTTGATATACATGTTATTGATAATGTGTACCTCACTAGTGTTCATAGTAGCCCCTGGGTATTTGATACTTGTTCGGTTGCTAAGATTAGTAACTCAAAACAGGAGTTGCAGAATAAACAAAGACTAGTTGAGGGTGACGATGTGTATTGGAAGTAGTTCCAATATTGATATGATCATCATCGCACACTCCTTGTACTAGTGTTAAACCTAAATAAATGTTATTTGGTGTTTGCATTGAGCATGAACAAGATTGATCATTTTTATTGCAATACGGTTATTCATTTAAGTGAGAGAATAATTGTTATTCTGTTTACATGAATAAAACCTTCTATGGTCATACACCCAAGGTGAATGGTTTATTGAATCTCGATCATAATAAATACACATATTCATAATATTGAAGCCAAAAGATGCAGAGTTGATAATGATAGTGCAACATACTTGTGGCACTGCCGTTTAGGTTATATTGGTGTAAAGCGCATGAAGAAACTCCATGTTGGTGGACTTTTGGAATCACTTGATTATGAATCATTTGATGCTTGTGAACCATGCCTCATGGGCAAGATGACTAAAACTCCATTCTCCGGAACAATGGAGCGAGCAAGTGTCTTATTGGAAATAATACATACTGATGTATGCAGACCAATGAGTGTTGATGCTCGCGGCGGGTATCGTTATTTTCTCACCTTCACTGGTGATTCGAGCAGATATGGGTATATCTACTTGATGAAGCACAAGTTTAAAATATTTGAAAAGTTCAAAAAAAATCAGAGTGAAGTAGAGAATCATCGTAACAAGAAAATAAAGTTTCTATGATCTGATCGCGAAGGCGGATATTTGAGTTATGAGTTTGGTCTTCATTTGAAACAATGTGGAATAGTTTCACAACTCACACCACCTGAAACTTGAGAACCCACAAGTGTAGGGGATCGCAACAGTTTTCGAGGGTAAAGTATTCAACCCAAATTTGTTGATTTGACACAAGGGGAGCCAAAGAATACTCTTAAGTATTAGCAGTTGAGTTGTCAATTAAACCACACCTGGAAACTTAGTATCTGCAGCAAGATAGTTTAGTAGCAAAGTAATATGATAGTGGCGGTAGCAACAATAAAAGTAACGGTGGTGTTTTTGTAGTTTTTGTAATAGTAGCAACGGAAAAGTAAATAGGGAACAAGCAATATAGGTAAAGCTCGTAGGCATTGGATCGGTGATGGGAAATTATGTCGGATGCAATTCATCATGTAGAAGTTATAACCTAGGGTGACACAGAACTAGCTCCAGTTCATCAATGTAATGTAGGCATGTATTCCGAATATAGTCATACGTGCTTATGGAAAAGAAGTTGCATGACATCTTTTGTCCTACCCTCCCGTGGCAGCGGGGTCCTATTGGAAACTAAGGGATATTAAGGCCTCCTTTTAATAGAGTACCGGACCAAAGAATTAACACATAGTGAATACATGAACTCCTCAAACTATGTTCAGCACCGGGAGTGGTCCCGATTATTGTCACTTCGTGGTTGCCGGATCATAACACATAGTAGGTGACTATAGACTTGCAAGATAGGATCAAGAACACACATATATTCATGAAAACATAATAGGTTCAGATCTGAAATCATGGCACTCGGGCCCTAGTGACAAGCATTAAGCATAGCAAAGTCATAGCAACATCAATCTCAGAACATAGTGGATATTAGGGATCAAACCCTAACAAAACTAACTCGATTACATGATAGATCCCATCCAACCCATCACCGTCCAGCAAGCCTTCGATGGAATTACTCACACATGGCGGTGAGCATCATGGAATTGTTGATGGAGGAAGGTTGATGATGACGATGTCAACGATCACCACTCTCCGGAGCCCCGAACGGACTCCTGATCAGCCCTCCTGAGAGAGATTAGGGCTTGGTGGCGGCTCCATCTCGTAAAATGCGATAATTCCTTCTCCTTGATTTTTTTTCTCCCCGAAGTGAAGATATAGGATCTGGGGGTACGTCATTAAGGCACCAGGGGGCCCACGAGGCAGGGGGCGCGCCCTGGGCAGGGGGGCGCCCCCCACCCTTGTGGATAGGCCCTGAGCCCCCTGGTGTGGATCTTCTTGCAGATATTATTTATATTTTCCGAAATAATTCTCCGTTTATTTTTAGGCGATTCCGAGAACTTTTTATTTCTACGCAAAAACAACCTCATGGCAGTTCTGCTGAAAACAGTGTCAGTCCGGGTTAGTTCCATTCAAATCATGCAAGTTAGAGTCCAAAACAAGGGCAAAAGGGTTTGGAAAAGTAGTTATGTTGGAGACGTATCAACTCCCCCAAGCTTAAACATTTGCTTGTCCTCAAGCAATTCAGTTGATAAACTGAAAGTGATAAAGAAAAACTTTGCCAAACTCGATTTGCTCTTGTTGTTGTAAATATGTAAGCTAGCATTCAGGTTTTCAACAAGATCATGAACTAACCACATTCACAATAACTTTCAGGTCTCAAGACTACTCACATCAATGTCATAATCAACTAGCGAGCAATAATAATAAACCTCGGATGACAACACTTCTCACAACAATCATGATAAGATATAACAGGATGGTATCACGCTAGTCCTTTTTGAGACCGTAAAACATAAATGCATAGCACCTTTAAGGATCAAGGACTGACTAGACATTGTAATTCATGGTAAAAGAGATCCAGTCATGATCATACTCAATGCAAATTAATAGTAATACATGCAAGGACAGAGGTGCTCTCCTACTGGTGCTCTTTGATAAGAGGATGATGACTCTGCATAAAAGTAAATAGATAGGCCCTTCGTAGAGGGAAGCAGAGATTTGTAGAGGTGCCAGAGCTCGATTTTTAAATAGAGATCAATAACATTTTGAGCGGTATACTTTCGTTGTCAACATAACAACCAAGAATCTCGATATCTCCCATGCTACGCACATTATAGGCGGTTCCCAAACAGAATGGTAAAGTTTATACTCCCCCAACCACCAACAAGCACACTCCACGGCTAGCCCGAAACAACGGGTACCGTCCAAACCAGCAACAGCCTTGGGGGAGTTTTGTTTAATTATTATGATTTTGAGCATGGGACTGGGCATCCCGATTACCAGCCATTTTCTCATGAATGATGAGTGGAGTCCACTCATCGTGAGAATAACCCACCTAGCATGGAAGATATACACAGCCCTAGTTGATACATGAGCTGTTCGAGCATACAAAAAATTTCATTTGAAGGTTTAGAGTTTGGCACATACAAATTTACTTGGAACGGCAGGTAAATACCGCATATAGGAAGGTATGGTGGACTCATCTGGAATAACTTTGGGGTTTATGGAAGTGGATGCACAAGCAGTATTCCCGCTTAGTACAGGTGAAGGATAGAAAGAGACTGGGAAGCGACCAGCTAGAGAGCAACAACGGTCATGAACTTGCATTAAAATTAATCAATAATGAATGCAAGCATGAGTAGGATATAAATCACCATGAACATAAATATCGTGAAGGCTATGTTGATTTGTTTCAACTACATGCGTGAACATGTGCCAAGTCAAGTCACTTAAATCGTTCAAAGGAGGATACCACCCATCATACCACATCACAACCATTTAAATATCATGTTGGCACGCAAGATAGACCATTATAAACTCTCAGCTAATTAAGCATGGCATAAGCAGCTATGATCTCTAGTTGTCATTGCAAGCATGTTTCATTCATAACAAGCTAAATCAGGAACGATGAGCCATCATATTTACAAAAACAAGAGAGGTCGAGTTCATACCAGCTTTTCTCATCTCAATTAGTTCATCATATATCATCCTTATTGCCTTTCACTCGCACGACTGAACGGTGTGTATAATAATCATAGTGCACGTGTATTGGACTAAGCTGGAATCTGCAGGCATTTAATACAAGAGAGAAGACAAGGTAATATGGCTCGAGGTTAAATCAACAACAAAGCATATGAGAGCCACTAAGCATTTTAATCATGATCTTCTACTCTTAACCCCCAAAGAAAAGAAAAGAAACTATTTACACGGAAGAGCTCCCAACAAGCAAAATAAGAACGGGAAATCTTTTTGGGTTTTCGTTTTAACTACTACTACAAGCAAGGAAAGTAAACTAGCTAGAAGCTACAACTAATAAATTTTTTGGGGTTTTCTAGCACACAAGAAAAAGACTAAGAAAACGAAATTGAAACTAAGCATGGATGGTACAGTGAAAGAGTGTGAGCACCGACAACTAGAATAAGTGTGTGATCATGAATGTATAGTCGATGAGAAACACGTACTCCCCCAAGCTTAGGCTTTTGGCCTAAGTTGGTATATGGCCACGGATCAAAGCCACTCCATCCAGTGTACTGAGATGCATCCTCTGGGTGCCACTGGTTGGCGAGCTCATCCAGCACCCACCCATAAACAGATTGATGAGAAGGATCAAGTGGTGGCTCCGGCTCAGGCTGTGAAGCTTGTGCCTGGCCTTGGTACTTGTAGAAGGCATCTGATGTAATGAGATACTTGCCTGTGGACAGATCAAACAAAGATGGTGCAGGCAAGGTAACAATTTCAAAGTATATTTCATCAAATCTTAATTTATAATTAAGCTGCATATTCTTGTCTTTAACAATAAAATCATGAGCTACCATGCTCTTGTAGTCTAGATAAACAGGGGCAAGCAATTTTTCTTCCTTCTCATGATGCCTAATAGGTATATCAAAATATTCAGTAAGGCGAGAAGCAAAGATGCCTCCAAAGACGGGCCCCTTTGAGCGGTTCAGACTCAATCGTTTGCCAACGACGGCGCCCAAGCTAAAAGTTGTGTCTTGAAACAAAGCATGGCGTAAAATGATAATATCAGGGGCACTGAGGTTCCCACTGTTCCCGCGACCAATTAAACATCTACTATCAAATAAAGCAAAGTAGCGCAGATCAGGGAAGTGTATACTGGTGATTCTTGCCCCTGAAACGTGTCTCGTTTCTCCTACGGCTATCATGTCAATGAACCCTTCTACGTCTTCACGACGTGGTTCATCAAGTCTACCTCCAAAGGGTACTTTGCATATTTCGCAAAAGTCTAAGAGTGATATCTCCTTAATCAGATCATATAAACGAAACTCCATCGTAGGTGGTGTTTTCCTAGAATGAAAATGAAAGCTTTGCGTGAAAATATTGGTGAGTAAGAGATACTATTCTTTCTGGTCGTTGAGGAAGTCGGTGAGGCCTGCATTATTTGCCAACCAATAAAAGTCTTCGTAGATACCGGCGGATATCATGAAATCATTACAAGGCCATTCACAAGGTCGAACTTCCGCCATGCGAGGAAGGTTATACTTGGCCTTCTCATTTTCTTCTTTCTTCTTCTCCTCTGAGCTCTTGCTGGAGGAGCCCCTCAACAATCTCTTTAAAATTTTCCTTTTCTGCAAATTTCTGAAATTTTTAGTAACTTCAAAATAAAAGTTAACCAAACTCAATAAGATTGATAGCAACAATTCCTATAAGTGCCTAGAGGCTATATCATGCATTAGAACTACTTAGGACCAAGAAAATTTGACATGCAAGCTCAAGAACAAGGTCACCTCAGAAGCATAAATTTGCAACAAATAAACCACTAGAACAAAAACTAATTGGACCAATGGAGGAGTCACATACCAAGGAACAATCTCCCCAAACAGTTTGGTGAATGGTGCTTTGAGCAAGGAGATAAAAATGCCAGCAAGATGAGCTAGAACTCGGGTTTGAGTTGGTTGGGGATTTTTTTGGAGGAAGAAGAAGAGCATGGGTGCAGGAATAAGTGGAGGGGGGCCACGTGGGGCCCATGAGGCAGGGGGCGCGCCCTGGACCCTCGTGGCCACGTGTTGGTTCCCCTCGCTGTGTGTTCAGTGCCATATTTCCTCAAATATTCTATAAAAAATCATATTTCATTTTCATGGCATTTGGAGAAACTTTATTTTCGAGATATTTTTTATTGCACTGACAAGTCTGGAAACAGACAGAAAATGCTATTTTTCTTTTATTTATCCTAATTAACAGAAAGTAAAAGGAGGGTACATAAGGTTGTGCTATCTAGATTCACCTATCCCATGCCAATCAAAAGGAATCCATTAACAAGGTTGATCAGGTCTTGTTAGTAAACTCTTTCCGAGTAACATGAAACCGGAGAATTTTCGAATAACACTAGGTTACCTCAATGGGGATATGTATGTCCCCAACAATAAGGATGTCATATGCCTTCTTGATAGAGGGAATAGGAAACTCAAAATCTCTTATAGTGATAGTTGAAGTTTTTCCAATATAATTGATATTGTGGACCTGAGGTTGTTTCCTCGGAAAGTGTACCGTATGCTCATTACCATTGACATGAAAAGTGACATTGCCTTTGTTGCAATCAATAGCAGCCCCTGCAGTATTCAAAAAGGGTCTTCCAAGAATAATAGACATACTGACGTCCTCGGGAATATCAAGCATAACAAAGTCCGTTAAAATAGTAACATTTGCAACTACAACAGGCACATCCTCACAAATACCGACGGGTATAGCAGTTGATTTATCGGCCATTTGCAAAGATATTTCAGTAGGTGTCAACTTACTCAAGTCAAGTCTACGATATAAAGAGAGAGGCATAACACTAACACCGGCTCCAAGATCACACAAAACAGTTTTAACATAGTTTCTCTTAATGGACTAAGGTATAGTAGGTACTCCTGGATCTCCTAATTTCTTAGGCATTCCACCCTCAAAAGTGTAATTAGCAAGCATGGTGGAAATTTCTACTTCAGGTATCTTTCTTTTATTGGTAATGATAGCTTTCATATACTTGGCATAAGGATTTGTTTTGAGCACATCAATCAAACGCATACGCAAAAAGATAGGTCTAATCATTTCAGCAAAGCGCTCAAAATCCTCATCATCCTTTTTCTTGGATGGTTTCGGAGGAAAAGGCATGGGTTTCTGAACCCATGGTTCTCTTTCCCTACCATGCTTCCTAGCAACAAAGTATCTCTTATCATAACATTGATTCTTTGGTTGTGGGTTATCAAGATCAACAGCAAGTTCAATCTCTACATCATTATCATTGCTAGGTTGAGCATCATCATTAATATTATCACTAGGCTCATGTTCATTACCAGATTGTGTCTCAGCATCAGAAACAGATATATCATTGGGATTCTCAGATGTGTCAGCTACAGGTTCACTAGGAGCATGCAAAGTCCTATCGTTTTTCTTTTTCTTCTTCTTAGAAGAACTAGGTGCATCTAAATTAGCTCTCTGAGAATCTTGCTCAATTCTCTTAGGGTGGCCTTCAGGATACAGAGGTTCCTGAGTCATTTTACCACCTCTAGTAGCAACTCTAACAACATAGTCATTATTCTTACTATTTAATTCATTGAGCAAATCGTTCTGAGCCTTAAGTACTTGTTCTACTTGAGTGGTGACCATAGAAGCGTGTATACTAATAAGTTTCAGTTCACCTTTAGCTCTAGACAGATAATCACTCAAGCGTTCAATCATATAAGCATCGTGTTGTAATTATCTACCAACATAGACATTGAAGTTTTCTTGTTTCACAATAAAATTGTCAAACTCATCTAAACATTGGCTAGCAGACTTATTACGAGGAATATGACCTTCATCAAATCTATAAATCGAATTTACCTTTACTACCTGCGTCGGGTTATCAAGACCATGTATTTCTTCAATAGGTGGTAAATTCTTCACATCTTCAGCTTTAATACCTTTTTCTTTCCTAGATTTATTTGCCTCTTGCATATCTTCAGGACTAAGAAGTAGAACACCTCTTTTCTTCGGAGTTGGCTTAGGGGCTGGTTCAGGAAGTGTCCAATTATTTTCATTAGCCAGCATATTATTCAATAGTAATTCAGCTTGTTCAACTGTTCTTTCCCTGAAAACACAATCAGCACAACTATCCAGGTGGTCTCTGGAAACATCGGTTAGTCCATTATAAAAGACATCAAGTATATCATGCATCTCAAGAGGATGATCAGGCAAAGTATTAAGTAATTGGAGAAGCCTCCCCCAACCTTGTGGGAGACTCTCTTCTTCAATTTGCACAAAGTTATATATTTTCCGTAAGGCAGCTTGTTTCTTATGAGCGGGAAAATATTTAGCAGAGAAGTAATACATCATATCCTGGGGACTACGCACACAACCAGGATCAAGAGAATTAAGCCAAGTCTTAGCATCACCCTTTAACGAGAAAGGAAATAGCTTAAGGATATAGAAATAGCGAATCTTTTCATCATTGGTAAACAGGGTGGCTATATCATTCAACTTAGTAAGATGTGCCATAACAGTTTCAGACTCATAGCCATGGAAAGGATCAGATTCAACCAAAGTAATTAACTCAGGATCAACAGAGAATTCATAATCCTTATCAGTAACACAGATAGGTGAAGTGGCAAAAGCAGGGTCATGTTTCATTCTAGCATTCAAGGACTTTTCTTTCATCTTAGCTAATAATTTCTTAAGATCATATCTATCATTGCAAGCGAGAAAGTCTCTAGCAGTTTCTTCATCCATAACATAACCCTCAGGCACAACAGGCAATTCATATCTATTGGGAGTAGTTTCATCATCACTTTTGTCGGTGTACTAAGATAGGGGTACCTTAGTACCCCAACTTGTGCACGGGCAGTAGCAGCTTCCCACGGCAGGGTTTACCACGTGCTTGCCGGAAACCTTTCTGGTCCCTATAAAGCCATTCAAGAACAAAGTATACAAGACAGAAGACCAAGGCCCCGGCAAGAGGAGCTTGCCGGGAAGGCCGTATCAGGCTCAATACTGTCACTTCAGCACAAGGCCCTGGCAAGAGGAGCTTGCCAGGAAGACCAAGGAATGCACACTTCAAGAAACACCTCGGCGCAGCATGCACCCCGGCAGGGCCCGGGGAGCGACAAGCTTCCGGGCCCGTCAAGGTGAAGGCCCCGGCAAGGTGCTTGCCGGGGGGAACTCACGCTGTGTGCCCGCGCTCCAGCTCATCTGCCCACGCGTCGCCCTGGGGCCCTTCCAGGGACGCGTGGCGGATGGCTGTGCAGCCTGGGGCACACGGTGGCAATCCACGGTGACGAGGCTACCGCCGTGTCGAATGGAGAAGCATGGACGGGCGCTTTTGGGGTCGACGGTGACGGGCATTTAATGCCCTTGTCCCCCACTGTCAAAGTAGGTGAAGACCACTGTTTACGCACTATTCCCGCACTGTTACAACTACCACCACAGTTACATTTTTGCCCTCCTCTACGTTGACACCTATCGGTGACCCCTTGGGCTATAAAAGGAGGCCCATGCACAACGTAGAGAGGGTTCGAATCCTAAGCAACTCTCACGCTCGGTGTAGCTAGCACTGTAGCTCTTCAAGCTCCCGAGCTCAATACAACCAAGGCAGGAGTAGGGTTTTACGCGTCCGCGCGGCCCGAACCTGGGTAAACTGCCCGCGTGCTCTCCTCGATCTGCTCTTCGTGCTCCCTCCGCTCCCTTACCACAACGTAGAAGGGGCTCCGGTCCCATAGGTGCTCGTGGGAGGACAGTTTCCCCCGACATCTTTGGCGCGCCAGGTAGGGGGCGTCGAGGTTGTGCGAACCTGATCCGGCGCTCACGCGGGCGCATTCTTCATCAACCTCTCCAGCTTCACCAACTTCATCAGCAATAGCATGGCTCCGAAGAAGAAGGCTTCGGAGATCGGAGGCCCGTCTGCGTCTGTTCCACCGCCACCAGAACCAACGGTAGGTGGAGGAGACGCCGGCGGAAGGGTGGTCGCCGGCGAGGAAACTCACGGCGCCACCAAATCCAAGGACAAGACGGACGACCGAGCCAACTCCAAGACCTCGGTGTCCGTAGACGCACCACGTCCCTCTCAGCAGACGACAGGCCAGCAGCGCCGTGGTACAGGAGGTACCATCCGCTTGCTGGGCCAAGGACAAACCGGAGGTTCGCGGGATGCTCCAGGCCACCGTCCTGTCACGAGCAAGGCGCGGTCGCCGGGACGAGAAACTGCTCCTTCTAACCCTGTTAGAAGTCCGAGCATATCTCGCTCCTCGCACCGCTCGCCGCCGCTCCCCTCCTCTCCAGCAGAAGCTCTCGCAAGAGCGCAACTGCTCCTCGATTTCCCTCCAGCGGCAGACAAGGCCGAAGACTGGAGGGCGACGATTCAGAGCCTCATCGCCTTCGCCAACAACGACATGCCGCAGCAGCCGGCGACATCGCGGCCACGGCAAGTCGAGCAGACGAAGGCCGACGGCGACAAGACCGCCGGGGGTGCAACCACCGTGCACTCCCCGCCGCGGAAGCAGAAGACGCCACCCCGCCGGATTAACATCGACGACGACTCCACGGCGTCGTCGGATCCACGGGCTCGTCGGGACCAGCGCCAGGTCCTCGACGATCGGCGGCAAGAAGATGCTCGGACGCGCATCGAGCGCCGACGAGAAACCAGGCGACAATTGGACCAGCGCGCTGGGACCGCTGTAGACACGTACGCGCCCGGCGAGCCAGGCAACTTGCCGTACGCGGCAGGTTGTCCTGCGTTCACCCGAGAGCTGCGGCGTGTCCAGTGGCCTAGCATGAAAAACTTCAAGCCCGACGTACCCGAGAAGTACGACGGCAAGACGCACCCCTCGGAGTTCCTCAGCATCTACACCATCGCGGTGCAGGCTGCCGGGGGACGCGACGAGAAGATACTCGCCAACTACTTCCCGCTAGTGCTTAAGCCAAACGTCCGCTCTTGGCTTATGCACTTGCCGGAAGGCTCCATTTCTTCGTGGGCAGATCTGTGCCACCAATTTGTTGGCGCCTTCACGGGCGGCCACAAACCCCACGGCCAGGAGAGCGATCTCCACATCTTGGCCCAGAAGGAAGGAGAATCCCTGCGCAAGTACATCCAGCGGTTCAGCCGCGTGCAACACAACATCCCCGACGTCCACCCTGCTGCGGTTATCAGCGCGTTCCACCAGAACGTGCGTAACCGCCGCATGCGGGAAGAAATGGCCATGACCAAGATTCAGGACGTCAGCGAGCTCTACGCTCTGGCTGACAAGTGCGCGCGCGCCGAAGAGGGGAGGAGACTCCCCGGGGAGGATACTGGCGCAGGAGGAAGCGACAGTGAGGATGCCACCCCGGCAAAGAAGAGCCGGCGGCGGAACAACAGAAGAAAGAAGAGCAAGGAAGTGCTGGTCGTCGAGCAGTCCGGCAAGGAGGCTCCCGCCAAGAAGGCACAGACTGGCAGCTCCGGCAAGGAGCCTGCCCCTGTAGCGGCAGCCGACAAGCAGGACGGCTCCGGCAAGCAATATTGCAAGATCCACCGCACCAAGGGCCACGACCTTTCGAACTGCAAGCGCGTCGAGTACCTCATAGAACAGCAGAAGGCTGAGTACGAGCGTCGCGACAAGGAGAAGGCCCAAGGTGGCGGGGGAGAGCCAAGCAAGAAGCGGCCGTTCAATGGCCGGGGAGGACGCCGCGTCAAGGCCAAGCAGCGACAAGGTGACCGACCTCCCCGGGGCCGCGACAAGGATGAGGAAGAAGACGACGACGACGACATGGAGGAAGGAGATAACAGCGAGCAGGAGTTCCAGAAGGCCACAGAAGTCATGTGTGTCGACGGAGGCGCTTCTCTGCATACTTCCCACCGCCAACTCAAGCAGTGGGCGCGGGAAGTAAACGCAGCTGAGCCGCCCGTTGAGTCACGCAGGCTGCTGAAGTGGTCCAGCACGCCCATCATTTTTGATCTTGAGGATCACCCTGACCGCACCACTGCGGTCGGGTGCTTGTCGATGTTGGTCTCACCAACTATCCGCAACCTCAAGGTCACCAAAATGTTGGTTGACGGCGGGGCCGGCCTAAACTTGATCTCCTCGGCTGTGATCAAGAAACTCCAGATCCCAGACGGCGAGCTCGAAGAAACCGGATCGTTCCAAGGAATAAACCCGGGAAGGAGCAAGCCCAAGGGGAAGATTACTCTGCCAGTGACCTTTGGCGGGGAGCTCAACTTCAGGACGGAGAGGATAACCTTCGATGTTGCCGATATCCCATTGCCATACAATGGGATACTTGGACGTCCTGCCCTCGCCAAGTTCATGGCAGCTTCCCACTTTGCCTACAACGTACTCAACATGCCGGGGCCGATAAGCGTCATCTCTGTCCCTGGCGACAAGAAGGACGCGCTTATCGTCGCCGACAAGATATACCGGGATGCAGCAGCCGCAGCGGAGAGCGACACACTTGCCGCTGAAGCTCCCGGGGGGAAGAAGACCAAGACCAAGTCCGGCAAGTGCTCTGGGGCCCACTCCGGCAAACGCACCTCTTCGGAGTGCTGCGCTGCCGTCGAGGACGCACCATCGAGCTCCACCGGCAAGTGCAAGAAGGGGATGGCCGCTCCACCGGCAACCAAGAAGGTGTCCGCCAAGGAGGACGGCACTGGTGGTACCTTTACCATCAGTGCTACGCTCGACAACAAATAGGAAAGCGCGCTCGTTGCCTTCCTGCGGGCGAATGTCGATGTGTTTGCGTGGCAACCATCTGACATCCCCGGCGTTCCCAGGAAGGTAATTGAGCACAAGCTTGCTGTTTGTCCTCATGCGCGGCCCGTCAAGCAGAAGGTCAGGAAGCAAGCCGTGGAGAGCCAAGAATTCATCGCCGAAGAGATAAAGAAGCTAGAAGCAGCAGGCCTAGTTAGAGGCGTGATCCATCCCACGTGGTTGGCCAATCCAGTTGTCGTACGCAAGGCCAATGGGAAATGGAGACTCTGTATAGACTTCACCGATGTGAATAAAGCATGTCCTAAGGATCCATTTCCCTTGCCGCGTATTGACCAGATTGTTGACTCCACCGCCGGATGTGAGCTGCTTTCCTTCCTTGATGCATACTCAGGTTACCACCAGATTTTCATGGCCAAGGAAGATGAAGAGAAGACTGCATTCATTACTCCATGTGGCACATATTGCTTCATACGCATTCCCTTTGGATTGAAGAATGCAGGCTCGACATTTGCAAGGGTGGTGCACACTGCTTTTGAGCCACAGATCCATAGAAATGTAGAAGCCTACATGGATGACATAGTGGTGAAGTGCAAGAGCAAAGATACACTGATCCAAGATTTGGAAGAGACGTTTGAGAATCTGCGCAAGATCCAGCTCAAGTTGAACCCCGAGAAGTGCGTCTTCGGAGTTCCCTCCGGCAAGCTTCTCGGGTTCTTTGTGTCCCAGACGGGGATTGAAGCCAATCCCGACAAGATAAAAGCCATCGAGCAGATCGAAGCCCCGAAGCGCGTCAAGGACGTAAGGAGACTTGCAGGTTGTGTGGCTGCCCTCAGTAGGTTCATTTCGAAGTCTGCAGAACGCGCCCTACCTTTCTTCAAAATCTTGAAGAAGGCAGGTCCTATGAAATGGACTTCGGAAGCGGAGGCGGCGCTGCAAGACTTGAAAGGATACCTATCCTCCACTCCAATACTTGTCGCACCTAGGCCACAAGAGAAGTTGCTGCTATACCTAGCAGCAACCAATCAAGTGGTTAGTGCTGCGTTAGTAGCGGAGAGGGAGGCCGACGAGGAATCTGCACCACCAGCAAGCGAATCCAGCGGCAAGCAGGGGGCTTCCCCGACAAGCTCTGGCTCCGACAAGGACAAGTCTGCGCAGGAACAAGGAGAGGTGCGAAAGAAGATGGTGCAGCGCCCAGTGTATTTTGTAAGTTCCCTTTTGCAGGGGGCTAGATCAAGATACTCTGGGGTGCAGAAGTTGCTTTTCGGCCTCCTCATGGCCTCGAGAAAGCTGCGCCATTACTTCCAAGCACATGAGATAACAGTGGTCACTCGCTTTCCGTTGAAGAGGATATTGCAGAATCCAGAAGCAACAGGCAGGATCGTCGAGTGGGCACTGGAGCTGTCAAGCTTTGGTCTCAAGTTTGAGAGTACTTCAACCATACAGAGCAGAGCTTTGGCAGAATTTATAGCTGAATGGACCCCAACGCCCGATGAAGAAGTTTCAGAGACAAGCGTCCCCGTACAAGAAGCAAGTAGTGAGTGGGTAATGTACTTTGACGGTGCCTTCTCGCTGCAAGGCGCCGGTGCCGGCGTGGTACTCATAGCGCCCACCGGAGAGCACCTCAAGTATGTTATCCAGATGCACTTTCCCAGGGAACAAGCGACAAACAATACTGCTGAGTATGAAGGTTTGCTTGCCGGCCTCAGGATTGCGGCCGAACTTGGGATTAAGAAGTTGATTGTGCGGGGAGATTCTCAGTTGGTGGTCCGACAAGTGAACAAGAGTTACCAGAGCCCTTTGATTGAAGCCTATGTTGATGAAGTGAGAAAGCTTGAAGAACACTTTGAGGGCCTGCAAATGGAGCACGTCCCGAGAGCTCAGAATGATATTGCAGATGGCCTTTCAAAGTGTGATGCGATGAAGTTACCTGTGGAACCAGGGACCTTCCTGCTCAAGCTAACTCAACCATCCGTTACACCATCAGTTGGGCAAAGTAAGAAGAGAAAGTTGGTCTCCGGCGACTACTTGCCGGCGGATCTTCCAGAAGCCGCCGCCAAGGTCCCCAGGATCAACAGCCAAGATGCTGAGGAACAGTTTGCTCCTGCAGATCCTAGGGTCTATACAGTTGAAGCAAGCGTTCCCGACAAGCCTTGCCCCGGCAGGCTTGCCGGGGGACCATCAGCTCCGGCAGAACCGGAGGTTCTTGCCGTAGAAGCTGAGGTTCCCGCAGCAGCCCTCATGCCTTTAGTCCTTGCCGTTGAGCCTCGGGCTCCGGCATGGGCACAGCAGATTGTCCGTTTTCTGCAAACTGGAGAACTTCCCGACGACCCAGAAGAGATAGAGAAAATAACCAGGCAGTCAAGTATGTACCAGTTCATTGACAATGAACTGTACAGAAGAAGACTCAACGGTGTCAGGTTGAAGTGCATTTCCAGAGAAGATGGACAGAAGCTGTTGGCAGAGATACATGGAGGCATATGTGGCCACCACATTGGCGCAAGAGCACTTGCCGGGAAGGCGTTCCGACAAGGGTTCTTCTGGCCAGAAGCCCTCCAAGATGCAACTGCACAAGTAACCAAGTGTGAAGCGTGCCAGTTCCATGCCAAGTAAATTCATCAGCCAGCTCAAGCTCTCCAGACGATCCCTTTGTCCTGGCCCTTCTCGATCTGGGGGCTCGATATCCTCGGCCCCTTCCCCCGTGCCGTCGGGGGCTTTGAGTACTTGTACGTTGTGATCGACAAGTTCACAAAGTAGCCAGAAGTGGAACCAGTGAGAAAGGTGACAGCACAGTCAGCAGTTAGGTTCTTCAGGTCAATTGTTTGCCGTTTCGGAATCCCTAACAGGATCATCACCGACAACGGTACACAATTTACAAGTCGCACCTTCATGCAGTACGTCCAGGACCTTGGCGCCAAGGTCTGTTTCGCTTCTGTTGCTCACCCGAGGAGCAATGGTCAAGCGGAGAGGGCAAATGCTGAAGTGCTGCGCGGACTCAAGACAAGAACCTTCGACAGGCTGTACAAGTGCGGAAGAAAGTGGATAGAGGAGTTGCCGGCGGCTCTTTGGTCAATCAGGACGACACCAAGTCGAGCCACCGGACAGACACCCTTTGTTCTTGTCTATGGAGCAGAGGCAGTTCTCCCCACGGAACTCGTATACGGATCTCCTCGAGTGCTCGCTTATGATGAGCTCGAGCAAGAGCAACTGCGACAAGATGATGCATTGCTCCTCGAGGAGGAACGTCTCCAGGCTGCTGTACGAGCTGCTCGATACCAGCAAGCCTTGCACCGCTATCATAGCCGCAAGGTCAAGGCCAGGAGTCTCGAGGAAGGCGACCTTGTTCTTCGGCGTGTTCAGTCCGCCAAGAATTCCAACAAGTTGACGCCGAAGTGGGAAGGCCCTTATCGGGTGAGACAAGTCACAAGGCCCGGCGCTGTCCGCCTTGAGACCGAAGAAGGCTTACCGGTGAGCAACTCCTGGAACATAGAGCATCTTCGCAAGTTTCACCCATAAGGCGCGGTTGCCGTGATCCGCTCCGGCAACCACCTTTTGTACGAGTCTTGCCGCTGTTGCATGTAAACCTTTGTACAAAGCCGGGCGCAGATCCCGTGCATCAGTAAAGTTTTTGTGCTTCGTACTATTTGCCATTTCCATGCTTTTCTTTGGTTATTTACATGCATTGTTTGGCACCTTGTGTGATACACATCCCCGGTAAGCACTAGCAAGCCGTGAGGCCCTATGCTTGTTTTTCCTCCTCTTTTTCTTTCCCTCTTAAGCAGAAGGAGTATTCCTCGCGCACAAGTTTGCCGGGGGGGAAGGAGATGGAGGGTGAACCAAGTGTTGTTCAAGAAAGAGAAGCCTTGTCGGGGAAGAAGCAATATATGAAAGCTAAGTCACCAGAATTTGAGTAGTTCAAATTTTTTTAAATTTTAGTTATCTTCCTTGAACAACCACGCTTTGTATGGAAAACCTGTGCGCGGAGGAACCTACCCGTGGCTAGCCGCACCCTTACCTTGTTTCCGAGCACGCTCAATGACTTAAGTGAGCTGCGACAAGTGTCGCGCCCTTATTTCATTTTCGAGTTCGCTCAGCAAGCTAAGTGCGCTGCGACTAGCTGCGGCAAGGTTACTTGCCGGTAAGGTCCTTTGCCGGCAGGCTGCTAAGAGTCCAGCACTCAGCGCTCGCGGCGAGGGCCCCTTGCCGGCAAGTCTCCTAAAAGCGTAGGGTAGAAAGCATACAAAGTGAAGGACCAAAAGCAAGGGAGATAACACCGCATTGATTGCTCGAAAATAAGATAGTATATTACAAAGATAACTTGTCGCAATGACTAATAGATTCATGTTCATGGCACACTTTGCAGCAGCAAAGGAAATAGAAAGAAAGAGGCCTAATCTACGCAGTCGCCCTCACGCCTGGAGATCTTGTTCACCTTGGCGACGATGTGGGCGACCTGCGCCTTCAATGCCTCCAGATCTGCGTCGTCCGGCAAGCTGCGGAGGATGTTGACAAGATTGATGCCAGGGTTGCGGTAGACAATCTTCGTCAAGACGCGCTCCAAGGTACCCGCGCAGAGCTGACGCGACTCCTCGGCCAGCTGCGCGGGGAGCTTCTCCTGCAGCCGTGCAAGCGCCGGCGCGATTCCTCTGAAGAAGAGACTTAACTTGGCGCTGTGGGGGAGATTCTGGTCCGGAGAATACACGAGGTGCTCCACCCTCAGCGCCATCAACTCCTTGTCGATATTAGCAGCAGAAGCGACCAAGTCGTCGGTCCACTGCTCCACAGCCGGGCTGAAGTTGTTCGCTGAAGTGGCGGCGCTCTCCACCAGGCCTCGTTCCATGCGGAGCTCGTCCTTCAGCTTCGTCTCGCGATCCCGGGCGGCGTCCAGTGAATCAGTCAAAGTAGAGACCTTCAACTCCAAGTCAGCGATTGAATCTTTGGCGGCAGTAAGCTCGTCGCCCTTCTTGGAGAGGCGTACCTGAAGGTCAGAGTTGGTGTGGGCGTCCTTCTCCCGCTCCACATTGAGCGCGGTGACCCTGTCCTCGCTCGCCTTCAGGTACCGCTCCAGCTGCTCAACTTTGAGTTCCAGTTCCCTCTTGGCGGTTTCCGCGGCGGCTGCGGCTTCCTTTGCCTCCTTCATGGCCTCTTCCCGGGCGGTGAGCTCGTCGTCATGGGCGTCGAGCTCAACCTTCCGCTGGTTGAGCGCCCCCTCCCGCCGAGACAGCTCCTCGGCGGCCAGCCGCTGTCGCTCTTCAGCCTCCGCCTTCTCCAGGAGGAAGGCTTGCTGCTCCCCGGCGAGTTCTTCCCGCTCCTCCGCCAAGTTGCGGAGGGCGGCCTGGTTGGCAGCGCGAAGCTCCGCGGCCCGCTTCTCCAAGTCCACTCCAGCCTTGGCGGCAAGAGCTTCCCGGGAGTCCAGCTTCGCCTGCCTGGCCCGGTAAAGGGCCAGGAGCCGGCGAAGTAGCTTCTCCTCTTCGGGCTCGTCGCTCCCGCCAGGCGCTTCAACGATCTTCAACCCCGCGGAGGCGAGGACCTCTCCGTCGTAGGTCTCTCCCTCCACGGGGGCTCGCGACGAGGACCCCCACGGGACTTGTATGAAGACTCCGTTGGGGGCCTCGAGATAAATTCCTGGCTGCTCCTTAGCGGCGGAGGGGTCGGCGGCCGGTGCAGCGCTTGACGCTCCTGCTGCCTCCGGGCCGGCAGTGTGGTCGCCGTCCCCCTCCCCAGCCGCGGCATCTGCGGTCGGGGCGGTCTCCTCAGCGGCAGGCTCGTCAGCTCCTGCCATGCCCTCAGCGGCAGTGGCGTTGCCGCCGTCGCCTTGCGCGCCCTCCTCGCCGGTGGCCTCAGTCTCCATCCGCTCCGGCGCAGGAGGATCTAGCAGAAGAAAAAGAAAAGAAAAGATCAAGCAAATATCCAAAAAGACAAGTTCAAGAAGATGAAGCTACAAGACTCACCTTCGCGGACTTCGTCGACGACAGGCTCCCTCGCCGGGGAGTCCTCCCTTGGCGGTGGAGCAGTGGCCCCTGCTGGCGGAGGGCCGCCCGTGCCCTCCCTTGGCGGGGTGGCCACCCTTGTCGGGCTGCTCACCCTTGGCGGGGTGCCCGCCCTTGGCGGGGTGCCCGTCCTTGGCGGAGCGTTCTCCCTCGCCGGGGAGTTCACCCTTGGGGGGGAGGGTGGAGCAAGTGGCTCGTCGGGGGCAGTCTCCGGGCGCTCCTGCGGCTGCGGCTCCACTTCTACACAAGACAAGTAAGACAAACAAGACAACAAGACGTCAGTACAAATAACGACCTCAAGCGCGCCCATCGGTCAGAAAAGAATAACCACCAGACTTACGCTGGGGGCTGCGCTGGGGGCTGCTCCTCGGAGCAGCGGTCTGATCCGGCAAGCTTGCCGCTGGCGCGTCTTCGGTCGCCGCGGTGGGCGAGTCGTCTTCGACCTCGACCACGGGGATCTTGGCCCTCTTCGCCATCCGCTGGGCCAGGGACCTGAAAGCAAAGCAAGAACAAGATCAGAATCATCGGAGAAAAATCAAGACAGAATCGAAGAAGTTACAAATTACAAGTGCTTACTCCTCTTCCTCGTCGTCGTCGGAGCTGAGGGCAGAAAAATCAAACTCCACCTGAGATGCTCCCGCGCGAGGAGCAGGAGGAGAAGGCTCCCTCGGGCGCTTGGCGGTCTCCGGGGCTGGGGGCTGCGAAGACCCAGCCTCCGTTGATGCCGAGGCCCGAGGAGCAGGCGGAGCGGCCGCTTCACTCCGGGAGGATCCCCCTCCGCTTGGCGTGGTGCGCGGGGCGCCTCCGTCGCGGCTTGACTCGCCCTGGTGGCTCGCGTCGCCCGGCGAGCAGGCTGCTGTCGGGGCGCCTGCGTCCTCGTCGCTGTAGCCGCCTTGCGGAGGCGTTTCCTCGGTGCTTGCGTGGGACTTGCCGGAGGCGGGGAGTTCTCTGAGGATGAGGAGGCGTCGTCATCAAGTCCCAGAGATCCGCTGGTGTCTTCATCGGCCTCGACGTCCTCCTCCTCCTCCCCGGCAGGCTCGCTGGGCCCAGCGCCACGCCCGGCGGCCCCGCTCCCTCCGGCGGCCCCGCTCCCTCCGGCAACCTCGCTCCCTACGGCGACCTCACTCACAACCCCGGGTATCCCGGAAAGCCTCAGGGAAGGAACCCCGGCAAACTCCTCGGGCGGAAGCTTGAACAGCCTGCGGATCTCTGCCTCCTCTGCTTGGCACGCAGCGTCCGCCGCCTCTGCGTCTTCCGCGGTGTATCCAAAGTCACCCGCCGCCGCAGCTGCGGCGGCCTCTTCCATCCGGGAAGCAATATAAGCTATATCCCGAGCCGTGGTGGCTCGGGTGAGGCCCCTGTTCTCATCGGAGTTCTTGGGCGTCTCAACCAAGTTATCAAAGAAGCTCAGAATGGCATCCGGCGGAGGCTGGATCCAGGTGGGGACGATGCCGTGGGAGTCGCACTCCGGCATCATTGCGTGCAGGGAGTCCCGGGCGGTGCTGTTGCACAGTGGCACCACTCCCTTGGCGGGTCTGAACCACTCCGGATGCGCCGGGTCATGCTTGAAGAGCTCTCGCACCATTCCTTTCAGCTCCAAAGCGGTGAAATTGAAGTTCAATCAGCAGCGCAGCCTCATGATATCCGCCGCGTTGCCAAATTCCCAGGCGGGCCTTTTCCTTTCCTGTAAAGGGGCAATGCGGCGGCGAAGGAAATCTGCGCCAACCTCTCCAATGGTCAGATTGGCGGCCCGGAGACGGATAATCCTAACAAGGGCAATACTGAGTCTGTTGTCCTCCGGGGCCAATTCACTCCAGTCCCTCCCGCGCACTATGGCAGTTGTGCGCGGCGCAGTGAAGGGCTCCGGCTTGTCCTCCACCACCCAACACCAATCTGCACGCCATTCTTCCCACTTGCCGCGGAGTTCTCCCTTCAGGTATGAGTCCTTCTTATTCAACCGGAAGATCCAGGAGATGCCGCCGGAGAGGGGAGCGCCAGCCTCTACTCTAGGCATAAAGAAATGGCGAAATAGTGCTACGTTTGGATGGATCCCAACATAGTTTTCGCACAGATGTGCGAAAACGGCCATCGTAAGGATGGCGTTGGGAGTGAAATCTAGGAGGTGGAGGTTGTATGTGTTCATAATGTCACAGAAAAACTCCGAGTACGGAGGGCACAATCCGCAGTGGAAGAAAACAGCAAAAAAGAAATACCCGCCGGGAAACAGATCTTTGGCGACGGCGGGGAAGGCTCTGGTACAGGGATGAGCTTTAGTCTCCCCGGACCAGAAGAGGTAGTACTTGTTCCGCAGCTCCTTCGCGCTGAGCCTCGGCGCGAAGACCACGTTCCTCTTCCGCAGGGCGGCAAGCTTCGCCGCCTGCTCGGATTTCTCCTTCTTGGCCTTGTCCGCTTTCGCCTTCTCGCTCTTCGGAGCCATGGCGGAGGCGGCGAGGGAAGAGGCGAGGAGCTCCACGGCGGAGGGGGGGTGGAGGCAAGAGGCAGCGGAGGATTTCTGGAGGTTGAAGACGCAATGAAGACGAAGGAGGGAAACTGCCCCTGCTTCCTCTGCTTTTAAGGGGGAAGTGGGGGACGCTCCGCATTTCCCATTAAAGAACGAGGCCACGATCTCTCCCACGACACCGCAATCGACGCGTGCCGTTAGGGAGGGGCGCGGCGGATGCGGAAGGGGATTTACGGCTTGCCGTGGGCCGCGTGTGCCCGTGCACTGTTTTGGGCCTGGCCCAACAGCGCTCGGCACCGTGTGTGGCCCAGGCCCGGGGGCTCCTGTCGGTGTACTAAGATAGGGGTACCTTAGTACCCCAACTTGTGCACGGGCAGTAGCAGCTTCCCGCGGCAGGGTTTACCACGTGCTTGTCGGAAACCTTTCTGGTCCCTATAAAGCCATTCAAGAACAAAGTATACAAGACAGAAGACCAAGGCCCCGGCAAGAGGAGCTTGCCGGGAAGGCCGTATCAGGCTCAATACTGTCACTTTAGCACAAGGCCCTGGCAAGAGGAGCTTGCCAGGAAGACCAAGGAATGCACACCTCAAGAAACACCTCGGCGCAGCATGCGCCCCGGCAAGGCCCGGGGAGCGACAAGCTTCCGGGGCCGGCAAGGTCAAGGCCCCGGCAAGGTGCTTGCCAGGGGGAGCTCACGCTGTGTGCCCGCGCTCCAGCTCATCTGCCCACGCGTCGCCCTGGGGCCCTTCCAGGGACGCGTGGCGGATGGCTGTGCAGCCTGGGGCACACGGTGGCAATCCACGGTGACGAGGCTACCGCCGTGTCGAATGGAGAAGCATGGACGGGCGCTTTTGGGGTCGACGGTGACGGGCATTTAATGCCCTTGTCCCCCACTGTCAAAGTAGGTGAAGACCACTGTTTACGCACTATTCCCGCACTGTTACAACTACCACCATAGTTACATTTTTGCCCTCCTCTACGTTGACACCTGTCGGTGACCCCTTGGGCTATAAAAGGAGGCCCATGCACAACGTAGAGAGGGTTCGAATCCTAAGCAACTCTCACGCTCGGTATAGCTAGCACTGTAGCTCTTCAAGCTCCCGAGCTCAATACAACCAAGGCAGGAGTAGGGTTTTACGCGTCCGCGCGGCCCGAACCTGGGTAAACTGCCCGCGTGCTCTCCTCGATCTGCTCTTCGTGCTCCCTCCGCTCCCTTACCGCAACGTAGAAGGGGCTCCGGTCCCATAGGTGCTCGTGGGAGGACAGTTTCCCCCGACAACTTTCATAAATATCATCAGTTTCAACATTTGCACTCTCCCTAACCTTAGCAATTTGTTCATCTAGAAATTCACCTAGTGGCACAGTATCAGCCATAGAAGTAGTTTCATCATACATAGCAGAAGTAGCATCATCAAGAACATACGACATATCAGATTCAATAGCAGGAGTAGGTGTCGCAAGTTTACTCATAACATAAGGAGAATCAAGTGCAGAGCTAGATGGCAGTTCCTTACCTCCCCTCGTAGTTGAGGGTAAGATCTTGGTTTTTGAATCCTTCAGATTCTTCATAGTGATAAACAGATATAAATCCCAAGTGACTTAAAGAATAGAGCTATGCTCCCCGGCAACGGCGCCAGAAAATAGTCTTGATAACCCACAAGTGTAGGGGATCGCAATAGTTTTTGAGGGTAAAGTATTCAACCCAAATTTGTTGATTCGACACAAGGGGAGCCAAAGAATACTCTTAAGTATTAGCAGCTGAGTTGTCAATTCAACCACACCTGGAAACTTAGTATCTGCAGCAAGATAGTTTAGTAGAAAAGTAATATGATAGTGGCGGTAGCAACAATAAAAGTAACGGTAGTGTTTTGTAGTTTTTGTAATAGTAGCAACGGAAAATTAAATAGGCAACAAGCAATATAGGTAAAGCTCGTAGGCATTGGATCGGTGATGGGAAATTATGTCGGATGCAATTCATCATGTAGAAGTTATATCCTAGGGTAACACAGAACTAGCTCCAGTTCATCAATGTAATGTAGGCATGTATTCCGAATATAGTCATATGTGCTTATGGAAAAGAACTTGCATGACATCTTTTGTCCTACCCTCCCGTGGCAGCGGGGTCCTATTGGAAACTAAGGGATATTAAGCCCTCCTTTTAATAGAGTACCGGACCAAAGCATTAACACATAGTGAATACATGAACTCCTCAAACTATGGTCATCACCGGGAATGGTCCCGCTTATTGTCACTTCGGGGTTGCCAGATCATAACACATAGTAGGTGACTATAGACTTGCAAGATAGGATCAAGAACACACATATATTCATGAAAACATAATAGGTTCAGATCTGAAATCATGGCACTCGGGCCCTAGTGACAAGCATTAAGCATAGCAAAGTCATAGGAACATCAATCTCATAACATAGTGGATACTAGGGATCAAACCCTAACAAAACTTACTCGATTACATGATAGATCCCATTCAACCCATCATCGTCCAGCAAGCCTATGATGGAATTACTCACACATGGCGGTGAGCATCATGGAATTGGTGATGGAGGAAGGTTGATGATGACGATGGCGACGATCTCCACTCTCCGGAGCCCCGAACGGACTCCAGATCAGCCCTCCCGAGAGAGATTAGGGCTTGGCGGCGGCCTCGTCTCGTAAAACGCGATAATTCCTTCTCCTTGATTTTTTTCTCCCCGAAAGTGAAGATATAGGATCTGGGGGTATGTCGGTAAGGTACCAGGGGGCCCACGAGGCAGGGGGCGCCCCCCCCCCCCCACCCTCATGGACAGGCCCTGGGCCCCCTTGTGTGGATCTTCTTGCAGATATATTTTATATTTTCCGAAATAATCCTCCGTTGATTTTCAAGCGATTCCGAGAACTTTTTATTTCTGCACAAAAACAACACCATGGCAGTTCAGCTAAAAACAGCGTCAGTCCGGGTTAGTTCCATTCAAATCATGCAAGTTAGAGTCCAAAGCAAGGGCAAAAGGGTTTGGAAAAGTAGATACGTTGGAGACGTATCAGAACACCATTGTGTAATGGTGTGTCTGAACGTCGTAACCGTACTTTATTAGATATGGTGTGATCTATGATGTCTCTTACCGATTTACCACTATCATTTTGGGGTTCTGCATTAGAGACAGCTGCATTCACATTAAATATGGCACCATATAAATCCGTTGAGATGATGCCTTATGAACTGTGGTTTGGCAAGAAACCAAAGTTGTCATTTCTTAAAGTTTGGGGTTGCGATGCTTACGTGAAAAAGCTTCAACCTGATAAGCTCGAACCCAAGTCTGAGAAATGTGTCTTCATAGGATACCCAAAGGAAACTGTTGGGTACACCTTCTATCACAGATCGGAAGGCAAGATATCCGTTGCTAAGAATGGATCCTTTCTAGAGAAGGAGTTTCTCTCGAAAGAAGTGAGTGGGAGGAAAGTGGAACCTGATGAGGTAATTGTACCTTCTCCAGAATTGGAAAGTAGTACATCACAGCAATAAGTTCCATTGATTCCTACACCAATCAGCGAGGAAGCTAATGATGATGATCATGAAACTTCAGATCAAGTTACTACTGAACCTCGTAGGTCAACCAGAGTGCGTTCCGCGCCAGAGTGGTACGGTAGCCCGGTTCTGGAAGTCATGTTACTAGACCATGATGAACCTACGAACTATGAGGAAGCGATGATGAGCCCAGATTCCGCAGAATGGATTGAGGCCATGAAATCTGAGGTAGGATCCATGTACGAGAACAAAGTGTGGACTTTGGTTGACTTGCCCGATGATCGGCAAGCCATTGAAAATAAACGGATCTTTAAGAGGAAGACTGAAGCCGATGGTAATGTTACTGTCTACAAAGCTCAACTTGTTGCGAAAGGTTTTCAAAAAGTTCAAGGTGTTGACTACGATGAGATTTTCTCACTCGCAGCGATGCTTAAAGTCTCTCCGAATCATGTTAGCAATTGCCGCATTTTATGAAATCTGGCAAATGGATGTCAAAACTTCATTCCTTATGGATTCCTTAAAGAAGATTTGTATATGATGCAACCAGAAGGTTTTGTCGATCCTAAAGGTGCTAACAAAGTGTGCTAGCTCCAGCGATCCATTGATGGACTGGTGCAAGCCTCTCGGAGTTGGAATATACGCTTTGATAGTGTGATCAAACCATATGGTTTTATACAGACTTGTGGCGAAGCCTGTATTTACAAGAGCGTGAGTGGGAGCACTACAACCTTTCTGATAAGTATATGTGAATGACATATTATTGATCGGAAATGATGTAGTATGTTCTAGAAAGCATAAAGGATTGTTTAAAAGAGTTTTTCAATAAAAGACCTCGGCGAAGCTGCTTACATATTGGGCACCAAGATCTATAGAGATAGATTAAGATGCTTGATAAGATTTTCAGTGAGTACATACCTTAATAAGATTTTGAAGAAGTTCAAAATGGATCAGTCAAAGAAGGAGTTCTTGCCTGAGTTGTAAAGTATGAAGTTTAGTAAGACTCAAAACCCGACCACGGCAGAAGATAGAGAATGATTGAAAGTCATTCCCTATGCCTCAGCCATAGGTTCTATAAAGTATGCCATGTTGTGTACCTTGCCATGAGTTTAGCAAGGAGGTACAATAGTGATCCAGGAGTAGATCACTGGACAGCGGTCAAAATTATCCTTAGTTACTAGATGACTAAGGAAATGTTTCTCGGTTATGGAGGTGATAAAGAGTTCGTCGTAAAGAGTTATACCGATGCAAGCTTTGACACTAATCCAGATGACTCTAAGAATCAATATGGATGCTTATTGAAAGTGGGAGCAATTAGCTAGAGTAGCTTCATGCAGAGCATTATAGACATAGAAATTTGCGAAATACATATGGATCTGAATGTTACAGACCCGCTGACTACACTTCTCTCACGAAGCAAAACATGATCACACCTTAGTACTCATTGGGTGTTAATCACATGACGATGTGAACTAGATTATTAAATCTGGTAAACCCTTTGGGTGTTGGTCACATGGCGATGTGAACTATGGGTGTAATTCACATAACGATGTGAATTATCGGTATTAAATCACATGGCGATGTGAACTAGATTATTGACTCTAGTGCAAGTGGGAGAGTGAAGGAAATATGCCCTAGAGGCAATAATAAAGTTGTTATTTATATTTCCATATATATCATAATAGATGTCTTTTATTCATGCTAGAATTGTATTAACCAAAAACTTGATACATGGGTGAATACATAGACAAAATAGAGTGTCCCTAGTATGCCTCTACTAGACTAGCTCGTTAATCAAAGATGGTTATGTTTCCTAACCATAGACATGAGTTGTCATTTGATCAACGGGATCACATCATTAGGAGAATGATGTGATGGACAAGACCCATTCGTTAGCTTAGCAACTTGATCGTTTAGTTTTACTGCTATTGCTTTCTTCATGACTTATACATGTTCCTATGACTATGAGATTATGCAACTCCCGAATATCGGAGGAACACCTTGTGTGCTATCAAACGTCACAACGTAACTGGGTGATTATAAAGATGCTCTACAGGTGTCTCCAAAGGTGTTTGTGGTGTTGGGATAGATCAAGAATAGGATTTGTCACTCCGGGTGTCAGAGAGGTATCTCTGGGCCCTCTCGGTAATGCACATCACTATAAGCCTTGCAAGCAATGTGACTAATGAGTTAGTTACGGGATGATGCATTACGGAACAAGTAAATAGACTTGCCGGTAACGAGATTGAACTAGGTATCATGATACCGACGATCGAATCTCGGGCAAGTAACATACCGATGACAAAGGGAACAACATATGTTGCTATGCGGTTTGACCGATAAAGATCTTCGTAGAATATGTAGGAGTCAATATGAGCATCCAGGTTCCACTATTGGTTATTGACCGAAGATGTGTCTCGGTCATGTCTACATAGTTCTCGAACCCGTAGAGTCCGCACGCTTGACGTTTGATGACGATTTGTATTATGAGTTATGTGATTTGATGACTGACGTTTGTTCGGAGTCCCGGATGAGATCACGGACATGACGAACAGTCTTGAAATGGTCGAGCCGTAAAGATTGATATATTGGAAGGCTATATTCGGACATCGGAAAGGTTCCGAGTGATTCGGGTATTTTTCAGAGTACCGGAGAGTTACGGGAATTCGTATTGGGCCTTAATTGGCCATACGGGAAAGGAGGGAAAGGCCTCAAGGGTGGCTGCGCCCCTTCCCCATGTACTGGTCTGAATTGAACTAGGGAAAGGGTGCACCCCTTCCTTCCTTCTCCTTCTCCTTTCCCCTTTTCCTATTCCATGTGGGAGGTGGAATCCTACTAGGACTAGGGAGTCCTAGTAAGACTCCACACTTTGGCGCGCCCTATGAGGGCCGGCCTCCTCCTCCCTCCATCCTTTATATACGTGGCCAGGGGGCACCCCATGAACACACGAGCTGATTATAGCCGTGTGCTGTGCCCCTCCCCGAAGATACACACCTCGGTCATACCGTTGCAGTGCTTAGGCGAAGCCCTGTGCCGGTAGCTTCATCATCACCATCACCACTTCGTCGTGCTGACGAAACTCTCCCGTGATGCTCAACTGGATCAAGAGCTCGTGGGACGTCATCGAGCTGAACGTGTGCTGAACGCGGAGGTGACGTACGTTCAGTGCCTGGATTGGTTGGATCACGAAGACGTTTGACTACATCAACCGTGTCACTAGACGCTTCCGCTTTCGGTCTACGAGGGTACGTAGAGACACTCTCCCCTCTCGTTGCTATGCTTCTAGTAGATAGATCTTGCATGGTCGTATGAAATTTTTGAAATACTACGTTCCCCAACACATCAACTCTTGGGGGGTAGGGTCTATGTGCATGGATGCCTTAGTTCTCTTTTGTTGTTCTCCTAATGTGTCTAGCGTTTGATTTTTTGGTTTCCTCCTAAGTTTGCTAGTGCTTGGTCCTCTAATATAGAGTTGGAGTCTACTTGTGTCTCATGTTCTACTCATGTGCTCTCAAGCACTCGATGATGGAGTTGTGATGTTGCTTTCTCTTGTTAGTTGGTCGCTTTAACAGAAATCAGAGGGAGTGGGCTCTCTTTCATTCAAAAACGTGTGCGTTAAGGGCCGAGCTTGTCCATCGATCAAGACGCATGTCTACTGTGCACAAAACTTGTAGGAAACAATTTTTCTTCTATACTAGGGTGTGGAACTTTAGGGAATTGGTTCATGTCACATGACTTATTCCATTACTACTCTATGGGATCTTACGGAGCCTGTTCATGGATGACATGGTTGGGGTACGATCATATAACATATTCTCCTGAAGCGAACCAACTTATCCTTTCTATGTAGGGGACTTATGTGTTGATTGGATGCGGAAATGTCTTCGATTGTAAATTCCAATGTGGCAGATTCATTTATTTATCTGCATGGCCAAATCAATGATTCAAGTCACACACGTGCATTATCTGCCCTTTGTTCTTTTGTTAAATTAGCTTCAACAACTTTTTTTGTCAAAGTACTTTGGAGTTGAATAGAAGTAGCTCCTATACGACGCGTTCTGCGTCAAAATGCTAATATTTTGCATGTGCCACCCTAACTGGGCCTGCCCAATAATAAGGCATTGTAGGCACTTTGGGAGGCCGACATTGTTATAGCAAATTCTGACCCTGTAGCGGCGCGACACTTTAGTGAACCGACAATGTAGCGGGTTTTTTCAAATCGATTTATAGAAAACAAAGGAAAAAATATGAAGTTTTTCAAATGAGCGAACATTTTCTATTTTTCGCACAAATCTTGAGATTTCTGAAATTTCCATAAATTTCAAAATTTCTGAACATTGATTTCAAACAAACTTTTAAAATCCCAATAAAATTTTAAAAAATGGAAAATCTTGGTTTTTTATTTACGAGCAAATTTTGAAATTTATAAACACTTTTAAAAATAAGAACAGACCAAAAACTTTTGTTTCCAAAATCCAATTTCGTTTGGTTCACTCACTTGTGTGTATATTTAGTTGACTATTTGAAGCATAGAGGAAAATCACTAGTTAGGAGTATCCCTTGAAAAGGGGACATGGAGTATATGCTCCCAAGCTCAAATGCTCCCACTTGAACAGTAAAATCGAAAAAACGAAATGTTCTGAATTTTTTTACGATGAAATTTGACAAATGTTTTCCATGCTTGCAAAATTTTAGCACGAAATAACATTTGTGGAAGTCGTGCCACAAAAAACAATCGATGTTCCAAAAAATCTAATTTTGAACACATTTTGGAGTGCCAATTTTGTTTTTACCGCCACGCCTTCGACGAATGTCATTTTGTGCTGAAATTTTGCAAGCGTATAAAACAATTTTCAAAGTTTACCACACAAAAAATTAAGATTTTTTTGAATTTGTTTACTATTTTTTTGATTTTACTGTTCATGCGGGTGCATTTGAGCTCGGGAGCAGAATAATACTTTTGTTGAAATGCTGACACCCACCTTTTCACATGCTGGCAGGTGACGCGCTATGTCTGTGTCACTTGTCGTAACCTTGGAGTTTTATCTTTTCTATAAATTCGTTTATTCAAAATGTTATATGTCTTGAACCGACCATCAAAATCCCGAACTATTTGCAGCGTTGCATTTATCACGTTGAGATGTTCGAAACTGGATTCCATATTAGTAGGTTTCGATGAACTATTTTCATGAAAAATGAAAGGAAAATAAATCGAAGCCGGAAGCACAGTTTTTGTTTCAATTATTTTTTCCTTTCTGAGAAGTACATATGTCTTCTCACGTAAGGCAATCTATGCCTCCACGTGAAGCAAATTTGTGCTTCTTGTGGAAGAAAAAAATGCATTATTCCATTCCCGAGAGGCATTGTTGTGTTTCTCGCGGAATCAAATTTGTTCTTTTCATGAAAACTAAAAAGATTATTTTTTTTTCTTTCCAAGAGGCACAATTGTGTTTCTTGCGGAAGCAAATATGTGCCTACACAAGAAGAAAATATGTGCTTCTTGTGGAAGAAAAAAATGTGTTTTCCCTGTTGGGGAACGTAGTATTTCAAAAAAAAAATCCTACGATCACGCAAGATCTATCTTGGAGAAGCATAGCAACAAGTAAGGAGAGAGTGTCCACGTACCCTCGTAGACCGAAAGCGGAAGCATTTAGTAACGCGGTTGATGTAGTCGAACGTCTTTACGATCCAACCGATCCAAGTACTGAACGTACGTCACCTCCGTGTTCAGCACACGTTCATCACGATGATGTCCCTCGAGCTCTTAATCCAGTTGAGGACGAGGGAGAGTTTCGTCAGCACGACGGCGTGCTGACGGTGATGATGAAGTTACCGGCGCAGGGCTTCGCCTAAGCACTGCAACGATATGACCAAGGTGTGTAACTGTGGAGGGGGGCACTGCACACGGCTAAGAGAAGACTTGTTGTGCCTTTGGGGTGCCCCCCTCCCACGTATATAAAGGGGGAGGGAGGAGGAGGCCGGCCAAGGGGGGCGCGCGCCATAGGGGAGTCCAACTAGGATTCTCAATCCTAGTTGGAGTCCCCTTCTTTCCAAGAGAGGGAGAGAGGGAAGGGGGAGGAAGGGGAGAAGGAAAGAGGGGGGCGCCGCCCCCTCCCTAGTCCAATTTGTACATGCCATGGGGAGGGCGCGCTGCCTCCCCTTTTGGCCCTTCTCTCCTTTCCACTAAAGCCCATTAAGGCCCAATACTTCTCCGGGGGGTTCTGATAACCTCCCGGTACTCTGAAACTTATCTCATACTTCTCGAAACCATTCCGGTATTCGAATGTAACCTTCCAATATATGAATCTTTATGTCTCGACCATTTTGAGAATACTCGTCATGCCCGTGATCTCATCCGGGACTCCGAATAAACTTCGGTCATCAAAATCACATAAGTCATAATACTAATCGTCATCGAACATTAAGCGTGCGGACCCTACGGGTTCGAGAACTATGTAGACATGACCTAGACACATCTCCGGTCAATAACCAATAGCGGAACCTGGATGCTCATATTGGCTCCTACATATTCTAAGAAGATCTTTATCGGTCAAACCACATAACAACATACGTTGTTCCCTTTGTCATAGGTATGTTACTTTCCCGAGATTCAATCGCCGGTATCATCATACCTAGTTCAATCTCGTTACCGGCAAGTCTCTTTACTCGTTCCGTAATACATCATCTCCTGACTAACTCATTAGTCATTTGCTTGCAAGGCTTATTATGATGTGTATTACCGAGAGGGCCCAGAGATACCTCTCCGACACTCGGAGTGACAAATTCTATTCTCGATCTATGCAAATCACTAGGTCTCCCTCCTTGAATTAATCGCGGATGGAGTTGAAGCGTCTCTTGATGTGCTTGGTTCTCTTGTGAAACATGGATTCCTTCGTCAAGGCTATTGCTCCAGTGTTGTCACAAAAGATTTTCATTGGACCCAATGCACTAGTTATTACACCTAGATCGGATATGAACTCATTCATCCAGACTCGTTCATTTGCTGCTTCCAAAGCAAATATGTACTCCACTTCACACGTAGATCCCGTCACGACTCTGCTTGGAACTACACCAACTAACAGCTCCACCGTTCAACAAAAATATGTATCCGGTTTGTGACTTTGAGTCATTCGGATCAGTGTCAAAACTTGCATCGGCGTAACCATTTACGATGAGCTATTTGTCACGTCCATAAACGAGAACCATATCCTTCGTTCTTTTCAAGTACTTAAGGATGTTCTTGACCGATGTCCAGTGATCCACTCCTGGATTACTTTGGTACCTCCCTGCTAGACTTATAGCAAGGCACACATCAGGTCTGGTACACAGCATTGCAGACATGATAGAACCTATGGTTGAAGCATAGGGAATGACTTTCATTTCCTCTCTATCTTCTGCAGTGGTCGGGCATTGAGTCTGACTCAACTTCACACCTTGTAACACAGGCAAGAACCCTTTCTTTGACTGATCCATTTTGTACTTCTTCAAAACTTTATCAAGGTATGTGCTTTGTGAAAGTCCAATTAAATGTCTTGATCAATCTCTATAGATTTTGATGCCCAATATATAAGCAGCTTCACCGAGGTCTATCATTGAAAAATTCTCATTCAAGTATCATTTTATGCTATCCAGAAATTCTACATCATTTCCAATCAACAATATTTCATCCACATATAATATCGGAAATGCTACAGAGCTCCCACTCACCTTCTTGTAAATGCAGACTTCTCCAAAACACTGTATAAAACCATATGCTTTGATCACTTCATCAAAGCATATATTCCAACTCCGAGATGCTTGCACCAATCCATAGATGGATCACTGGAGTTTGCACACTTTGTTATCACCTTTTGGATCGACAAAACCTTCTTTAAGATATTCATTAAGGTATGCAAATTTGACATCCATTTGCCAGATTTCATAATCATAAAATGCGGCAATTGCAAACATGATTTGGACAGACTTAAGCATCGCTACAGGTGAGAAAGTCTCATCGTAGTCAACTCCTTGAACTTATCGAAAACCTTTCGCAACAAGTCGAGCTTTGTAGACAGTAACATTGCCATCAGCGTGAGTCTTCCTCTTAAAAATCCATTTATTTTCAATGGTTTGCCAATCATCGGGCAAGTCAACCAAAGTCCACACTTTGTTATCATACATGGATCCCATCTCAAATTTCATGGCTTCAAGCCATTTTGCAGAATCTGGTCTCATCATCACTTCCTCATAGTTCGTAGGTTCGTCATGGTCTAGCAACATGACTTCCAGAACAGGGTTACCGTACCACTCTGGCGCGGAATGCACTCTAGTTGACCTACGAGGTTCAGTAGCAATTTGATCTGAAGTTTCATGATCATCATCATTAGTTTCCTCACTAATTGGTGTAGGAATCACTGGAACTGATTTCTGTGATGAACTACTTTCTAATTCGGGAGAAGGTACAATTACCTCATCAAGTTCTACTTTCCTCCCACTCACTTATTTTGAGAGAAACTCCTTCTCTAGAAAGGATCCAGTCTTAGCAACAAATTTCTTGCCTTTGGATCTGTGATAGAAGGTGTACCCAATAGTTTCTTTTGGGTATCCTATGGAGACACATTTCTCCTACTTGGGTTCGAGCTTATCAGGTTGAAGCTTTTTCACATAAGCATCGCAACCTCAAACTTTAAGAAACGGCAACTTGGGTTTCTTGCCAAACCACAGTTCATAAGGTGTCGTCTCAACGGATTTAGATGGTGCCCTATTTAACATGAATGCAACTATCTGTAAAGCATAACCCCAAAACGATAGTGGTAAATCGGTAAGAGACATCATAGATCGCACCATATCTAATAAAGTATGGTTACAACGTTAGGACACACCATTACGATGTGGTGTTCCACGTGGCATGAGTTGCGAAACTATTCCACAATGTTTCAAATGAAGACCAAACACGTAACTCAAATATTCGCCTCCACGATCAGATCGTAGAAACTTTATTTTCTTGTTATGATGATTCTCTACTTCTCTCTGAAATTCTTTGAACTTTTCAAATGTTTCAGACTTGTGTTTCATCAAGTAGATATACCCATATCTTCTCAAATCATCTGTGAAGGTCAGAAAATAACGATACCCACCGCGAGCCTCAACACTCATTGGACCGCATACATCAGTATGTATGATTTCCAACAAGTCAGTTGCTCGCTCCATTGTTCCGGAGAATGGAGTTTTAGTCATCTTGCCCATGAGGCACGGTTCGCAAGCACCAAGTGATTCATAATCAAGTGATTCCAAAAGCCCATCAGCATGGAGTTTCTTCATGCGCTTTACACCAATATGACCTAAACGGCAGTGCCACAAATAAGTTGCACTATCATTATCAACTTTGCATCTTTTGACTTCAATATTATGAATATGTGTATCATCGAGATTCAACAAAAATAGACCACTCATCAAGGGTGCATTACCATAAAAGATATTACTCGTATAAATAGAACAATCATTATTCTCTGATTTAAATGAATAACCGTCTCGCAACAAACAAGATCCAGATATAATGTCCATCCTCAATACTGGCGCCAAATAACAATTATTTACGTCTAAAACTAATCCCGAACATAGATGTAGAGGTAGCGTGCCGACGGCGATCACATCAACTTTGGAACCATTTCCCACGCGCATCGTCACCTCGTCCTTAGCCAATCTTCGTTTAATCTGTAGCCCCTGATTCGAGTTACAGATTTGAGCAACCGAACCAGTATCAAATACCCAGGCGCTACTACGAGCATTAGTAAGGTACACATTAATAACTTATATATCAAATATACCTTTGTTCACTTTCCCATCCTTCTTATCCGCCAAATACTTGGGCACTTCCGCTTCCAGTGATAGTCCCTTTGCAGTAGAAGCACTCAGTTTCAGGCTTGGCTCCAGACTTGGGTTTCTTCCCGGGAGTAGCAACTGGCTTGCTATTCTTCTTGAAGTTCCCCTTCTTTCCCTTGCCCTTTTTCTTGAAACTAGTGGTCTTGTTCACCATCAACACTTGATGCTCCTTCTTGATTTCTACCTCCGCAGCTTTGAGCATAGTGAAGAGCTCGAGAATTGTCTTTTGCATCCCTTGCATATTATAGTTCATCATGAAGCCTTTATAGCTTGGTGGCAGTGATTGAAGAACTCTATCAATAACACTATCATCATCAACTTTGACTCCGAGTTGAGTCATGTGGTTGTGGTACCCGAACATTCTGAGTATGTGTTCACTGGCGGAATTGTTCTCCTCCATCTTGCAGCTATAGAACTTGTTGGAGACTTCATATCTCTCAACTCGGGCATTTGCTTGAAACATTAACTTCAACTCTTGGAACATCTCATACAAGGTTGTCAGAATCGCGATTCTGTTATACGATTCTACGACTTTACGATCCAAACTAACTCCTATGATTCTACGATTCTAGTTCTTAGAATCTACGTTTCTACGATCTTGATAATGAAGATTCTACGATTTGCGATCCTACCATTGAAGCTCCGATCCGATTCAAAATCGCGATTCTGACAACCTTGATCTCATATGCTCCATGACGTAAAAAAATTCTTTGAAGTACCAATTCTAAGCCGTAAAGCATGGCACACTGAACTATCGAGTAGTCATCAGATTGATCTTGCCAGACATTCATAACGTCCGAAGTTGCTCCTGCAACAGGTCTGTCACCTAGCGGTGCTTCAAGGACATAATTCTTTTGTGCAGCAATGAGGATAATCCTGAAGTTACGGACCCAGTCCATGTAGTTGCTACCATCATCTTTCAACTTAGCTTTCTCTAGGAACGCATTAAAATTCAAGGGAACGGTAGCACGGGCCATTGATCTACAACAACATAGATATGAAAAAACTATCAGGACTAAGTTCATGATAAATTAAAGTTCAGTTAATCATATTACTAAAGAACTCCCACTTAGATAGACATCCCTCAAGTCATCTAAATGATCACATGATCCAAATCAACTAAACCATGTCCGATCATCACATGAGATGGAGTAGTTTTCAATGGTGAACATCTTATGTTGATCATATGTACTATATGATTCACGCTCGACCTTTCGGTCTCCAGTGTTCTAAGGCCATGTATGTAGATGCTAGGCTCGTCATGTTTAACCTGAGTATTCTGCATGTGCAAAACTGTCTTACACCCGTTGTATGTGAACGTAGAGCTTATCACACCCGATCATCACGTGGTGTCTCGGCACGACGAACTGTCGCAACGGTGCATACTCAGGGAGAACACTTGTACCTTGAAATTTTGTAAGGGATGGTCTTATAATGCTACCATCGTATCTAAGCAAAATAAGATGCATAAAAAGATAAACATCACATGCAATCAAAATATGTGACATGATATGGCCATCATCATCTTGTGCTTTTTATCTCCATCTCCAAAGCACCATCATGATCTCCATCGTCACCAGCTTGACACCATGATCTTCATCGTAGCGTCGTGGTCGTCTCGCCAACTATTGATTCTACTACTATCGCTAACTCATAGTGATAAAGTAAAGCAATTACATAGCGATCGCAATTTATACAATAGAGAGACAACCATAAGGCTCATGTCGGTTGCCGATAATTTACAAAACATGATCATCTCATACAACAACGTATAACTCATCGCGTCTTGACAATATCACATCACAACATGCCTGCAAAAACAAGTTAGACGTCCTCTACTTTATTGTTCAAGTTTTATGTGGCTGCTACGGGCTTCTAGCAAGAACCGTTCTTACCTACGCATCAAAACCACAATGACCTTTCGTCAAGTGTGCTTTTTTAACCTTCATCAAGGACCGACCGTAGTCACACTCGATTCAACTAAAGTTGGAGAAACTGACACCCGCCAGCCACCTGTGTGCAAAGCACGTCGGTAGAACCAGTCTCATGAATGCGGTCATGTAATGTCGGTCCGGGCCGCTTCATCCAACAATACCGCCGAATCAAAGTAAGACGTTGGTGGTAAGCAGTATGACTATTATCGTCCACAACTCTTTGTGTTCTACTCGTGCATATCATCTACGCATAGACCTGGCTCATGATGCCACTGTTGGGGAACGTAGTATTTCAAAAAAAATCCTACGATCACGCAAGATCTATCTAGGAGAAGCATAGCAACGAGCGGGGAGAGTGTGTCCACGTACCCTCGTAGACCGAAAGCAGAAGCGTTTAGTAACGCGGTTGATGTAGTCGAACATCTTCACGATCCAACCGATCCAAGTATCGAACGTACGGCACCTACGGGTTCAGCACACGTTCAGCACGATGACATCCCTCGAGCTCTTGATCCAGTTGAGGATGAGGGAGAGTTATGTCAGCACGACGGCGTGGTGACGGTGATTGTTGGGGAACGTAGCAGAATTCAAAAAATTCCTACGCTTCACCAAGATCAATCTAAGGAGTCATCTAGCAACGAGCATATAGGAGTGCATCTACATACCCTTTGTAGATCACGAGCGGAAGCGTTCAAGAGAACGTGGATGATGGAGTCGTACTCGTCGTGATCCCTATCACCGATGATCCCAGCGCCGAATGGACGGCACCTCCACGTTCAACACACGTACGATGCAGCGACGTCTCCTCCTTCTTGATCCAGCAAGGGGGTAGCAGAGGTTGATGGAGATCCAGCAGCACGACGGCGTGGTGGTGGATGCAATGGGAAAAACTGCAGGGCTTCGCCAAGGACCTGCGGGAGGAGGGAGAGGTGTAACGGGGGGAGAGGCGCCAGGGGCTGAGGTGCGGCTGCCCTCTCCCCCCCCCCCACTATATATAGGGGCCAGGGGGCGCCGGCCCTAGGAGATGGGATCTCCTAGGGGGGGCGCCGGCCAGGGGGGGAGACTTGCCCCCCAAGGCAAGGGTGGCGCCCCCCACCCTAAAGGTTTCCAACCCTAGGCGCAGGAGGGAGGCCCAAGGGGGTGCGCCAGCCCACTATGGGCTGGTCCCCCTCCCCCTACGGCCCGTGGGGCCCTCCGGGATGGGTGGCCCCACCCGGTGGACCCCCGGGACCCTTTCGGTGGTCCCGGTACACTACCGGTGACCCCCGGAACTCTCCCGATGGCCGAAACTGGACTTCCTATATATAATTCTTTACCTCCGGACCATTCCGGAACTCCTCGTGACATCCGGGATCTCATCCGGGAGTCCGAACAACATTCGGGTTACCGTGTGCACATATCTCTACCACCCTAGCATCACCGAACCTTAAGTGTGTAGACCCTACAGCTTCAGGAGACACGTAGACATGACCGAGACGAATCTCCGGTCAATAACCAACAGCGGGATCTGGATACCCATGTTGGTTCCCACGTGTTCCTCGATGATCTCATCGGATGAACCACGATGTCAAGGATTCACTTAATCCCGTATGCTATTCCCTTTGTCTATCGGTACAGCACTTGCCCGAGATTCGATCGTCGGTATACCGATACCTTGTTCAATCTCGTCATGGCAAGTCTCTTTACTCGTTCCGTAATCCATCATCCCGTGACTAACTCCTTAGTCACATTGAGCTCATTATGATGATGTCTTATCGAGTGTGTTGGGGAACGTAGCATAATTCAAAAAAATTCTACGTCTTCACCAAGATCCATCTATGGAGACATCTAGCAACGAGTAACTGAGAGTGCATCTACATACCGTTATGAAGATTGCGTGCGGAAGCTTTCAACGAAGCAAGGATGAAGTAGTCGTACTCTTCACGTTCTTCGTCACCGATGATCTAGCGCCGAACGGACGGCACCTCCGCGTTCAACACACGTACGGTGCAGCAACGTCACCTCCTTCTTGATCCAGCAAGGGGGGAGGAGAAGTCGTCAGAGATCCGGCAGCACGACGGCGTGATGACGGATGCAGTGGAGATCGCAGCAGGGCTTCGCCGGGCTGCCCTGCGGAGGAGTTGGGAGGTGTGACGGGAGGGGGAGAGGCGCCAGGGATCAGGTGCGGCTGCCCTCTCCCCCCCCCCCACATATATATAGGGGCCAGGGGGGCGCCTGGACCCCCTGCAGATCCAATCTGCAAGGGGGCGGCGGCCAAGGGGGGGTTCCTTGCCCCCCAAGGCAAGTGGAGCCCCCCCTCCCCTTTAGGGTTAGAACCCTAGGCGCAGGGGAGGTGGGCCCTCTTTGGTGGTGCGCCAGCCCAGAGGGCTGGTCACATCCCCTCGCGGCCTAGGGGCCCCACCGGGATGGGTGGCCCCACCCGGTGGACCCCCGGGGCCCCTCCGGTGGTCCCGGGACGCTCCCGGTGACCCCCGGAGATCACCCGTTGGCCGAAACTGGACTTCCCATATATCAATCTTTACCTCCGGACCATTCCGGAACTCCTCGTGACGTCCGGGATCTAATCCGGGACTCCGAACAACTTTCGGGTTTCCACGTGCATTAATCTCTACGACCCTAGCGTTACCGAACCTTAAGTGTGTAGACCCTACGGGTTCGGGAGACACGTAGACATGACCGAGACCACTCTCCGGTCAATAACCAACAGCGGGATCTGGATACCCATGTTGGTTCCCACGTGTTCCTCGATGATCTTCATCGGATGAACCACCGTGTCAAGGATTCACTCAATCCCGTATGTTATTCCCTTTGTCCATCGGTACGGTACTTGCCCGAGATTCGATCGTCGGTATTCCCAATACCTTGTTCAATCTCGTTATGGCAAGTCTCTTTACTCGATCCATAATCCATCATCCCGTGACTAACTACTTAGTCACATTGAGCTCATTATGATGATGACTTACCGAGTGGGCCCAGAGGTACCTCTCCGTCATACGGAGTGACAACATCCCAGTCTCGGTTCGTACCAACTCAACAGACACTTTCGGAGATACCCGATGCGTACCTTTATAGCCACCCAGTTACGTTGTGACGGTTGGCACACCCAAAGCACTCCTACGGTATCCGGGAGTTGTACAACCTCATGGTCTAAGGAATAAATACTTGACACCGAAAAGCTTATGCATTACGAACTATACGATCTCGTGTTATGCTCAAGTTTGGGTCTTGTCCATCACATCATTCTCCTAATGATGTGATCCCGTTATCACCGACATCTCATGTCCATGGTCAGGAAACCATGACCATCTGTTGATCAACGAGCTGGCTACTAGAGGCCTACCAGGGACTCATTTTGGTCTATGTACTCACACATGTATTGCTGTTTCCGTACAATACAATTCAAGCATGAATAACAGACAATTATCATGAACAAGGAGATATAATAATAATGCTTTTATTATTGCCTCTAGGGCATATCTCCAACAGTCTCCCACTTGCACTAGAGTCAATAATCTAGTTACATTGTGATGAATCGAACACCCATAGAGTTCTGGTGTTGATCATGTTTTGCTCGTGAAAGAGGTTTAGTCAACGGGTCTGCTACATTCAGATCCGTATGTACTTTACAAATATCTATATCTCCATCCTGAACATAATTCCGGATGGAGTTGAAACGGCGTTTGATGTGCTTGGTCTTCTTGTGAAACCTGGGCTCCTTGGTAATAGCAATAGCACCAGTGTTGTCACAGAAGAGAGTCATCGGGCTTGACGCGCTTGGAATGACTCCTAGGTCGGTGATGAACTCCTTCATCCAGACTCCTTCCTGCGCTGCTTCAGAAGCAGCTATGTACTCCGCTTCACATGTAGATGCTGCCACCACGCTTTGCTTGCAACTGCACCAGCTGACTGCCCCTCCATTCAAAATATACACGTATCCGGTTTGTGACTTAGAGTCATCCAGATCTGTGTCGAAGCTAGCATCGACGTAACCCTTTACGACGAGCTCTTCGTCACCTCCATAAACGAGAAACATATCCTTAGTCCTTTTCAAGTACTTCAGGATGTTCTTGACCGCTGTCCAGTGTTCCGTACCGGGATCACTTTGGTACCTCCCTACCAAACTTATGGCAAGGTTCACATCAGGTCTGGTACACAGCATGGCATACATGATAGAACCTATTGCCGAGGCATAGGGAATGACACTCATCTTTTCTCTATCTTCTGCCGTGGTCGGCGACTAAGTCTTACTCAATCTCATACCTTGTAAAACAGGCAAGAATCCTTTCTTAGACTGATCCATATTGAACTTCTTCAATATTTTGTCAAGGTATATACTTTGTGAAAGACCAATGAGGCGTCTTGATCTATCTCTATAGATCTTGATGCCTAATATGTAAGCAGCTTCTCCAAGGTCCTTCATTGAAAAACTTTTATTCAAATAGGCCTTTACATTTTCCAAGAATTCTATATCATTTCCCATCAGCAATATGTCATCCACATATAATATGAGAAATGCTACAGAGCTCCCACTCACTTTCTTGTAAATACAGGCTTCTCCATAAGTCTGTATAAAGCCAAACGCTTTGATCACCTCATCAAAGCGAATATTCCAACTCCGAGATGCTTGCACCAGCCCGTAAATCGAGCGCTGGAGCTTGCATACCTTGTTAGCGTTCTCTGGATCGACAAAACCTTCCGGTTGCATCATATACAACTCTTCCTTGAGGAAGCCATTAAGGAATGCTGTTTTGACGTCCATTTGCCATATCTCATAATCATAGAATGCGGCAATAGCTAACATGATTCTGACTGACTTCAGCATCGCTACGGGTGAGAAAGTCTCGTCGTAGTCAATCCCTTGAACTTGTCGATAACCCTTAGCGACAAGACGAGCTTTATAGATGGTCACATTACCATCTGCGTCTGTCTTCTTCTTAAATATCCATTTGTTTTCTATGGCGTGCCTATCATCAGGCAAGTCCACCAAAGTCCATACTTTGTTTTCATACATGGATTCTATCTCGGATTTCATGGATCCAAGCCATTTATTGGAATCTGGGCCCGCCATCGCTTCTTCATAGTTCGAAGGTTCACCATTGTCTAACAACATGATTTCCAGTACAGGGTTGCCGTACCACTCTGGTGCGGAACGTACCCTCGTGGAACTTCGAAGTTCAGTAGTAACTTGATCTGTTTCTTCATGATCATTATCATTATCTTCCTCCCTTGTCGGTGCAGGCACCTCAGGAACAGTTTCCTGCGTTGCGCTACTTTCCGGTACAGGAGTGGTGACTATCACCTCATCAAGTTCTACTTTCCTCCCACTCACTTCTTTCGAGAGAAACTCTTTCTCCAGAAAGCATCCATTCTTGGCAACAAAGACTTTGCCTTCGGATCTGTGGTAGAAGGTGTAACCAATTGTTTCCTTTGGGTATCCTATGAAGACGCATTTCTCCGATTTGGGTTCGAGCTTTTCAGGTTGAAGTTTCTTGGCATAAGCATCGCAACCCCAAACTTTCAGAAACGACAGCTTCGGTTTCTTGCCAAACCAAAGTTCATATGGAGTCATCTCAACGGATTTTGACGGAGCCCTATTTAAAGTGAATGCAGCAGTCTCTAAAGCATAACCCCAAAAAGATAGCGGTAAATCGGTGAGGGACATCATAGATCGCACCATGTCCAACAGAGTACGATTTCGACGTTCGGACACACCGTTACGTTGAGGTGTTCCGGGCGGTGTCAATTGTCAAACAATTCCACAGCTCCTAAGGTGTGTGCCAAATTCATGACTTAAATATTCACCCCCACGATCCGATCGCAAGAACTTTATTTTTCTGTCACGTTGATTCTCAACCTCATTCTGAAATTCCTTGAACTTTTCAAAGGTCTCAGACTTGTGTTTCATCAAATAGATATACCCATATCTACTCAAGTCATCCGTGAGGGTGAGAACATAACGGTAGCCTCCGCGAGCCTCAACACTCATTGGACCGCACACATCGGTATGTATGATTTCCAGCAAGTTGGTTGCTCGCTCCATTGTTCCGGAGAACGGAGTCTTGGTCATCTTGCCCAAGAGGCATGGTTCGCACGTGTCAAATGATTCATAATCAAGAGACTCTAGAAGTCCATCCGAATGGAGCTTTCTTCATACGTTTGACACCAATATGACCAAGTCGGCAATGCCACAAGTATGTGGGACTATCATTATCAACTTTACATCTTTTGGCATCTACACTATGAATATGTGTATCACTACGTTCGAGATTCATCAAAAATGAACCATTGACCAGCGGGGCATGACCATAAAACATATCTCTCAAATAAATAGAACAACCATTATTCTCCGATTTGAAAGAATATCCATCTCGCATAAGACGAGATCCAGAAACAATGTTCATGCTCAAAGCTGGTACTAAATAACAATTATTCAGGTTCAAAACTAATCCCGAGGGTAGATGTAGAGGTAGTGGGCCGACGGCGATCACATCGACCTTGGAACCATTCCCGACGCGCATCGTCACCTCATCCTTTGCCAGTCTCCGTTTATTCCGCAGCTCCTGTTTTGAGTTACAAATATGAGCAACTGCACCGGTATCGAATACCCAGGAGCTACTACGAGTGTTGGTAAGGTACACATCAATAACATGTATATCATATATACCTTTGACGTTGCCGGCCTTCTTGTCTGCTAAGTATTTGGGGCAGTTCCGCTTCCAGTGACCCGTTCCCTTGCAATAAAAACACTCTGTCTCAGGCTTGGGTCCATACTTTGGCTTCTTCCCAGCAACAGGCTTGCCAGGCGCGGCAACTTGCTTGCCGTCCTTCTTGAAGTTCTTCTTACCCTTGCCTTTCTTGAACTTAGTGGTTTTATTGACCATCAACACTTGATGTTCTTTCTTGATGTCAACCTCCGCTGATTTCAGCATCGAATACACCTCGGGAATGGACTTCTCCATCCCCTGCATATTGAAGTTCAGCACGAAGCTCTTGAAGCTTGGTGGGAGCGACTGGAGGATTCTGTCGACGACCGCTTCATCTGGGAGATTCATTCCCAGCTGAGACAAGCGGTTGTGCAATCCTGAAATCTTGAGGATGTGCTCACTGACAGAACTGTTCTCCTCCATCTTACAGCTGTAGAATGCGTCGGAGACATCATATCTCTCGACTCGGGCATGAGCTTGGAAAACCATTTTCAGCTCTTCGAACATCTCGTATGCTCCATGGTGCTCAAAACGCTTTTGGAGCCCCGATTCTAAACTGTAAAGCATGCCGCACTGAACCAGGGAGTAATCATCACTACGCGACTGCCAGGCGTTCAAAACGTCTTGGGTCGCCGGGAGAGCGGGTGCATCACCTAGCGGTGCTTCTAGGACATAAGTTCTCTTGGCAGCTATGAGGATAATCCTCAGGTTACGGACCCAATCCGTATAGTTGCTACCATCGTCTTTCAGCTTGGTTTTCTCTAGGAACGCGTTGAAGTTGAGGGAAACCTGAGCGTGGGCCATTTGATCTACAAGAGATATTGTAAAGAATTTAGACTAAGTTCATGATAATTAAGTTCATCTTAATCAAATTTTAATGAACTCCCACTCAGAATGACATCTCTCAAGTCATCCAAGTGATACACGATCCGAATCGAGTAGTCCGTGTCCGATCATCACGTGAGACGAACTAGTCAAAAAACGGTGAACATCTTCATGTTGATCGTATCTTCTATACGACTCGTGTTCGACCTTTCGGTCTTCCGTGTTCCGAGGCCATGTCTGTACATGCTAGGCTCGTCAAGTGGACCCTAAGTGTATCGCGTGTGTAAATCTGTCTTACACCCGTTGTATGTGAACGTTAGAACCTATCACACCCGATCATCACGTGGTGCTTCGGAACAACGAGCTTTAGCAACGGTGCACAGTTAGGGGAAACACATTACTTGAAATTTTAGTGAGAGATCATCTTATTTACTACCGTCGTTCTAAGTAAACAAGATGCAAAAACATGATAAACATCACATGCAATCAATTATAGTGACATGATATGGCCAATATCATCTTGCTCCTTGGATCTCCATCTTCGGGGCACCATGATCATCTTGTCACCGGCTCGACACCATGATCTTCATCATCATGATCTCCATCATCGTGTCTTGAGGAAGTTGTCACGCCAACGATTACTTCTACTACTATAGCTAACGTTTAGCAACGAAGTAAAGTAATTACATGGCGTTATTCAGTGACACGCAGGTCATACAATAATAAAGACAACTCCTATGGCTCCTGCCGGTTGTCAAGTTCATCGACATGCAAGTCGTGATTCCCTATTACAAAAACATGATCAATCTCATACATCACATATATCATTCATCACATCTTCGTTCTTGGCCATACCACGTCACAAAACACATGCTGCAAAAACAAGTTAGACGTCCTCTAATTGTTGTTGCAAGTTTTACGTGGCTTCTATAGGATTTCTAGCAAGAACGTTTCTTACCTACGCCAAAACCACAACGTGATTTGTCAACTTCTATTTACCCTTCATAAGGACCCTTTTCATCGAATCCGATCCAACTAAAGTAGGAGAGACAGACACCCGCCAGCCACCTTATGCATCTAGTGCATGTCTGTCGGTGGAACCAGTCTCACGTAAGCGTACGTGTAAGGTCGGTCCGGGCCGCTTCATCCCACAATACCGCCGAATCAAGATTGACTAGTAACGGTAAGAAAGTTGAACAAGATCATACGCCCACAACTGCTTTGTGTTCTACTCGTGCCAAGATGCTACGCATAAAACCTAGGCTCAGATGCCACTGTTGGGGAACGTAGCATAATTCAAAAAAATTCTACGTCTTCACCAAGATCCATCTATGGAGACATCTAGCAACGAGTAACTGAGAGTGCATCTACATACCGTTATGAAGATTGCGTGCGGAAGCTTTCAACGAAGCAAGGATGAAGTAGTCGTACTCTTCACGTTCTTCGTCACCGATGATCTTGCGCCGAACGGACGGCACCTCCGCGTTCAACACACGTACGGTGCAGCAACGTCACCTCCTTCTTGATCCAGCAAGGGAGGAGGAGAAGTCGTCAGAGATCCGGCAGCACGACGGCGTGATGACGGATGCAGTGGAGATCGCAGCAGGGCTTCGCCGGGCTGCCCTGCGGAGGAGTTGGGAGGTGTGACGGGAGGGGGAGAGGCGCCAGGGATCAGGTGCGGCTGCCCTCTCCCCCCCCCCCC
>LR738710.1:69782434-69862054 GCA_902687465.1 Secale cereale
CCCCCCCCACATATATATAGGGGCCAGGGGGGCGCCTGGACCCCCTGCAGATCCAATCTGCAAGGGGGCGGCGGCCAAGGGGGGGTTCCTTGCCCCCCAAGGCAAGTGGAGCCCCCCCTCCCCTTTAGGGTTAGAACCCTAGGCGCAGGGGAGGTGGGCCCCCTTTGGTGGTGCGCCAGCCCAGAGGGCTGGTCACATCCCCTCGCGGCCTAGGGGCCCCACCCGGTGGACCCCCGGGGCCCCTCCGGTGGTCCCGGGACGCTCCCGGTGACCCCCGGAGATCACCCGTTGGCCGAAACTGGACTTCCCATATATCAATCTTTACCTCCGGACCATTCCGGAACTCCTCGTGACGTCCGGGATCTCATTCGGGACTACGAACAACTTTCGGGTTTCCACGTGCATTAATCTCTACGACCCTAGCGTTACCGAACCTTAAGTGTGTAGACCCTACGGGTTCGGGAGACACGTAGACATGACCGAGACCACTCTCCGGTCAATAACCAACAGCGGGATCTGGATACCCATGTTGGTTCCCACGTGTTCCTCGATGATCTTCATCGGATGAACCACCGTGTCAAGGATTCACTCAATCCCGTATGTTATTCCCTTTGTCCATCGGTACGGTACTTGCCCGAGATTCGATCGTCGGTATTCCCAATACCTTGTTCAATCTCGTTATGGCAAGTCTCTTTACTCGATCCGTAATCCATCATCCCGTGACTAACTACTTAGTCACATTGAGCTCATTATGATGATGACTTACCGAGTGGGCCCAGAGGTACCTCTCCGTCATACGGAGTGACAACATCCCAGTCTCGGTTCGTACCAACTCAACAGACACTTTCGGAGATACCCGATGCGTACCTTTATAGCCACCCAGTTACGTTGTGACGGTTGGCACACCCAAAGCACTCCTACGGTATCTGTCGTGGAATTAACACGGCAGATGTCCGGTTTAGCGGACTTGATGATGGAACCATCGCACGGGTTAGCTTGAAAGGGTTCATGGCACACAAAGGACACAAAGGGTTTTATACTAGTTCGGCCCCTTCGAGAAGGTAAAAGCCTACGTCTAGTTGGTTTGGTATTGCTTGGGCGTCGGATTACAGGGAGCGGAATCGCTTGCCTGCGTCTCGACGGATCGATCGTTGTTTTTTTTTTCCTGAACCGGTACCGGGTCGTCCCTTTATATAGAGGTGACGCCTGGTCCGGTTTACAGAGTCCCGAGGCCGGCTCATAATCGTGTCCGCCTCGGTCTCTGCTCTTCCTTTCTTATCTCTCAAGTTACATCTCTTTGGCGGTTTACAAACCGTATTTCTATACATGGGCCGTAATCTCTACTAAAAATAATAAACCAAGTACGATATAACTAAGCCGGTTTACAATATCCGGTTTATACCTATTAACCATATCCCTGACAGTATCCGGGAGTTGTACAACCTCATGGTCTAAGGAATAAATACTTGACACCGAAAAGCTTATGCATTACGAACTATACGATCTCGTGTTATGCTCAAGTTTGGGTCTTGTCCATCACATCATTCTCCTAATGATGTGATCCCATTATCACCGACATCTCATGTCCATGGTCAGGAAACCATGACCATCTGTTGATCAACGAGCTGGCTACTAGAGGCCTACCAGGGACTCATTGTGATTTGTGTATTCACACATGTATCGCTGTTTCCGTACAATACAATTCAAGCATGAATAACAGACAATTATCATGAACAAGGAGATATAATAATAATACTTTTATTATTGCCTCTAGGGCATATCTCCAACAGAGTGGGCCCAGAGATACCTCTCCGTCATACGGAGTGACAAATCCCAGTCTCGGTTCGTACCAACCCAACAGACACTTTCGGAGATACCCGTTGCGTACATTTATAGCCACCCAGTTATGTTGTGACGTTTGGCACACCCAAAGTATTCCTACGGTATCCGGGAGTTGCACAACCTCATGGTCTAAGGAAAAGATACTTGACATTGGAAAAGCTTTAGCATTACGAACTACACGATCTTGTGCTAGGCTTAGGATTGGGTCTTGTCCATCACATCATTCTCCTAATGATGTGATCTCGTTATCAATGACATCCAATGTCCATGGCCAGGAAACCGTGACCATCTGTTGATCAACGAGCTAGTAACTAGAGGCTTACCAGGGACACGTTGTGGTCTATGTATTCACGCATGTATCGTTGTTTCCGTACAATACAATTCAAGCATGAATAACAAACAATTATCATGAACAAGGAAATATAATAATAACCATTTTATTATTGCCTCTAGGGCATATTTCCAACAGTCTCCCACTTGCACTAGAGTCAATAATCTAGTTACATTGTGATGAATCGAACACCCATAGAGTTCTGGTGTTGATCATGTTTTGCTCGTGGAAGAGGTTTAGTCAACGTATCTGTGACATTCAGATCCGTATGCACTTTACAAATATCTATGTCTCCATCTTGAACATAATTCCGGATGGAGTTGAAATGGTGCTTGATGTGCTTGGTCTTCTTGTGAAACCTGGGCTCCTTGGCAATGGCAATAGCTCCAGAGTTGTCACAGAAGAGAGTCATCGGGCTTGACGCGCTTGGAATGACTCCTAGGTCGGTGATGAACTCCTTCATCCAGACTCCTTCCTGCGCTGCTTCGCAAGCAGCTATGTACTCCGCTTCACATGTAGAATGCACCACGACGCTCTACTTGCAACTGCACCAGCTGACTGCCCCTCCATTCAAAATATACACGTATCCGGTTTGCGACTTGGAGTCATCCAGATCTGTGTCGAAGCTAGCATCGACGTAACCCTTTACGACGAGCTCTTCGTCGCCTCCATAAACAAGAAACATATCCTTAGTCCTCTTCAGGTACTTTAGGATGTTATTGACCGCTGTCCAGTGTTCCACACCGGGATCACTTTGGTACCTCCCTACCAAACTTATGGCAAGGTTCACATCAGGTCTGGTACACAGCATGGCATACATAATAGATACTATGGCTGAGGCATAGGGGATGACACTCATCTTTTCTCTATCTTCTGCCGTGGTCGGGGATTGAGCCGTGCTCAATCTCATACCTTGCAATACAGGCAAGAACCCTTTCTTGGACTGATCCATATTGAACTTCTTCAATATCTTGTCAAGGTATGTGCTTTGTGAAAGACCAATGAGGCGTCTCGATCTATCTCTATAGATCTTGATGCCTAATATGTAAGCAGCTTCTCCAAGGTCCTTCATTGAAAAACTCTTATTCAAGTAGGCCTTTATGCTCTCCAAGAATTCTATATCATTCCCCATCAGTAGTATGTCATCCACATATAATATGAGAAATGCTACAAAGCTCCCACTCACTTTCTTGTAAATACAGGCTTCTCCCCAAGTCTGTATAAACCCAAACGCTTTTATCACATCATTAAAGCGAATATTCCAACTCCGAGATGCTTGCACCAGCCCATAGATCGAACGCTGGAGCTTGCATACCTTGTTAGAATTCTCAGGATCGACAAAACCTTTCGGCTGCATCATATACAGCTCTTCCTTGAGGAAGCCATTAAGGAATGCCGTTTTGACGTCCATTTGCCATATCTCATAATCATAGAATGCGGCAATTGCTAACATGATTCGGACAGACTTCAGCATTGCTACGGGAGAGAAAGTCTCGTCGTAGTCAATCCCTTGAACTTGTCGATAACCTTTAGCGAAAAGCCGAGCCTTATAGATGGTCACATTACCATCCACGTCGGTCTTCTTCTTAAATATCCATTTATTTTCTATGGTGTGCCGATCATCGCGCAAGTCCACCAAAGTCCATACTTTGTTTTCATACATGGATCCTATCTCGGGTTTCATGGCTTCAAGCCATTTGTTGGAATCCGGGCCCGCCATCCCTTCTTCATAGTTTGAAGATTCACCGTTGTCTAACAACATGATTTCCATGACAGGGTTGCCGTACCACTCTGGTGCGGAACGTGTCCTTGTGGACCTTCGAAGTTCAGTAGTAACTTGATCTGAATCTTCATGATCATCATCATTAACTTCCTCCCCTGTCGGTGCAGGCACCTCAGGAACAATTTCCCGCGCTGCGCTACTTTCCGGTTCGGGAGGGGTGACTATCACCTCATCAAGTTCTACTTTCCTCCCACTCACTTCTTTCGAGAGAAACTCTTTCTCCAGAAAGGATCCATTCTTGGCAACGAAGACCTTGCCTTCGGATCTGAGGTAGAAGGTGTACCCAATCGTTTCCTTTGGGTATCCTATGAAGACGCATTTTTCGATTTGGGTTCGAGCTTTTCAGGTTGAAGTTTCTTGACATAAGCATCGCAACCCCAAACTTTCAGAAACGAAATCTTAGGTTTCTTGCCAAACCAAAGTTCATACGGTGTCGTCTCAACGGATTTTGACGGAGCCCTATTTAAAGTGAATGCGGCAGTCTCTAAAGCATAACCCCAAAAAGATAGCGGTAAGTCGGTGAGAGACATCATAGATCGCACCATGTCCAACAGAGTACGATTTTGACGTTCGGACACACCATTACGCTGAGGTGTTCCGGGCGGTGTCAATTGTGAAACAATTCCACAGTTCCTTAGGTCTGTGCCAAATTCATGACTTAAATATTCACCCCCACGATCTGATCGTAAGAACTTTATTTTTCTGTCACGTTGATTCTCAACCTTATTATGAAATTCCTTGAACCTTTCAAAAGTCTCAGACTTGTGTTTCATTAAGTAGACATACCCATATCTACTCAAGTCATCTGTGAGGGTGAGAACATAACTATAGCCTCTACGAGCTTCAACACTCATTGGACCGCACACATCGGTATGTATGATTTCCAATAAGTTGGTTGCTCGCTCCATCGTTCCGGAGAACGGAGTCTTGGTCATCTTGCCCAAAAGGCATGGTTCGCACGTGTCAAATGATTCATAATCAAGAGACTCTAGAAGTCCATCTGCATGGAGCTTCTTCATACGTTTGACACCAATATGACCAAGGCGGCAATGCCACAAGTATGTGGGACTATCATTATCAACTTTACATCTTTTGGCATTCACACTATGAATATGTGTAACATCACGTTCGGGATTCAAAAATAAACCATTGACCAGCGGGGCATGACCATAAAACATATCTCTCATATAAATAGAACAACCATTATTCTCGGATTTAAATGAGTAGCCATCTCGCATCAAACGAGATCCAGATACAATGTTCATGCTCAAAGCTGGTACTAAATAACAATTATTAAGGTTTAAAACTAATCCCGAGGGTAGATGTAGAGGTAGCGTGCCGACGGCGATCACATAAACCTTGGAACCATTCCCGACGCGCATCGTCACCTCGTCCTTCGCCAGTCTCCGCTTATTCCGCAGCTCCTGCTTTGAGTTACAAATGTGAGCAATTGCACTGGTATCAAATACCCAGGAGCTACTACGAGCGCTGGTAAGGTACACATCAATAACATTTATATCATATATACCTTTGACGTTGCCAGCCTTCTTATCTGCTAAGTATTTGGGGCAGTTCCGCTTCCAGTGACCCGTTCCCTTGCAATAAAAGCACTCAGTCTCAGGCTTGGGTCCATTCTTTGGCTTCTTCCCGGCAACTGGCCTACCGGGTGCGACAACTCCTTTGTCGTCCTTCTTGAAGTTCTTCTTACCCTTGCCCTTCTTGAACTTAGTGGTTTTATTCACCATCAACACTTGATGCTCTTTCTTGATCTCCACCTCCGCTGATTTCAGCATTGAATACACTTCGGGAATGGACTTCTCCATCCCTTGCATATTGAAGTTCAACACGAAGCTCTTGTAGCTAGGTGGGAGCGACTGGAGGATTCTGTCAACGACCGCTTCGTCTGGGAGATTCATTCCCAACTGAGACAAGCGATTGTGCAACCCAGACATCTTGAGTATGTGCTCGCTGATAGAACTATTCTCCTCCATCTTACAACTGTAGAATGCGTTGGAGACGTCATATCTCTCAACTCGGGCATGAGCTTGGAAAACCATTTTCAGCTCTTGGAATATCTCATATGCTCCATGGTGCTTAAAACGCTTTTGGAGCCCCGATTCTAAGCTGTAGAGCATGCCGCACTGAACCAGGGAGTAATCATCACAACACGACTGCCAAGCGTTCATAACATCTTGGTTTGCCGGGGCGGGAGCGTCACCTAGCGGTGCTTCTAGGACATAAGTTTTATTGGCAGCTATGAGGATGATCCTCATGTTACGGACCCAATCTGTATAGTTTCTACCATCATCTTTCAGCTTGGATTTTTCTAGGAACGCATTGAAGTTGAGGGTGACATGAGCGTGGGCCATTTGATCTACAAGACATATTGTAAAGAATTTAGACTAAGTTCATGACAATTAAGTTCATCTAATCAAATTTAATGAACTCCCACTCAGATTGACATCTCTCTAGTCATCTAAGTGATACATGATCCGAATAGACTAGCCCGTGTCCGATCATCACGTGAGACGGACTAGTCATCAACGGTGAACATCTTCATGTTGATCGTATCTTCTATACGACTCATGTTCGACCTTTCGGTCTTCCGTGTTCCGAGGCCATGTCTGTACATGCTAGGCTCGTCAAGTGAACCCTAAGTGTATTGCGTGTGTAAATCTGGCTTACACCCGTTGTATGCGAACGTTAGAGCCTATCACACCCGATCATCACGTGGTGCTTCGGAACAACGATCCTTAGCAACGGTGCACGGTTAGGGGGAACACAATTCTTGAATTTTTAGTGAGAGGTCATCTTATTTACTACCGTCGTTCTAAGCAAATAAGATGCATAAACAAGATAAACATCACATGCAATCAAATAAAGTGACATGATATGGCCAATATCATTTTGCTCCTTTGATCTTCATCTCCGGGGCACCATGATCATCCTTGTCACCGGCATGACACTATGATCTCCATCATCATGATCTCCATCATCGTGTCTTCATGAAGTCATCTCGCCAAACATTACTTCTACTACTACGGCTAACGTTTAGCAATAAAGTAAAGTAATTACATGGCATTATTCAGTGACACGCAGGTCATACAATAAAATAAGACAACTCCTATGGCTCCTGCCGGTTGTCATACTCATTGACATGCAAGTCATGATTCCTATTACAAGAACATGATCAATCTCATACATCACATATATCATTCATCACATCTTCTTGGCCATATCACATCACATAGCACATGTTGCAAGAACAAGTTACACGTCCTCTAATTGTTGTTGCAAGTTTTTACGTGGCTGCTATAGGTTTCTAGCAAGAACGTTTCTTACCTACGCCAAAACCACAACGTGATATGTCAATTTCTATTTACCCTTCATAAGGACCCTTCTCATCGAATCTGATCCGACTAAAGTGGGAGAGACAGACACCCGCCAGCCACCTTATGCAACTAGTGCATGTCAGTCGGTGGAACCAGTCTCACGTAAGTGTACGTGTAAGGTCGGTCCGGGCCGCTTCATCCCACGATGCCGCCGAATCAAGATTGGACTAGTAGCGGCAAGAGAATTGAACATAATCAACGCCCACAACTTGTTCGTGTTCTACTCGTGCAAGATGCTACGCAAAGACCTAGCTCAGATGCCACTGTTGGGGAACGTAGCAGAATTCAAAAAAAATCCTACGCTTCACCAAGATCAATCTAAGGAGTCATCTAGCAACGGGCATATAGGAGTGCATCTACATACCCTTTGTACATCGCGAGCGGAAGCGTTCAAGAGAACGTGGATGATGGAGTCGTACTCGTCGTGATCCCTATCACCGATGATCCCAGCGCCGAACGGACGGCACCTCCACGTTCAACACACGTACGGTGCAGCGACGTCTCCTCCTTCTTGATCCAGCAAGGGGGGAGGAGAGGTTGATGGAGATCCAGCAGCACGACGGCGTGGTGGTGGATGCAACGGCAAAAACTACAGGGCTTTGCCAAGGACCTGCGGGCGGAGGGAGAGGTGTAACGGGGGGAGAGGCGCCAGGGGCTGAGGTGCGGCTGCCCTCTCTCCCCTCCACTATATATAGGGGCCAGGGGGGCGCCGGCCCTAGGAGATGGGATCTCCTAGGGGGGCGGCGGCCGGGGGGAGACTTGCCCCCCAAGGCAAGGGTGGCGCCCCCCACCCCTAGGGTTTCCAACCCTAGGCGCAGGGGGGGCCAAGGGGGTGCGCCAGCCCACTATGGGCTGGTCCCCCTCCCCCTACGGCCCATGGGGCCCTCTGGGATGGGTGGCCCCACCGGGTGGACCCCCGGGACCCTTCCGGTGGTCCCGGTACACTACCGGTGACCCCCGGAACTCTCCCGATGGCCGAAACTGGACTTCCTATATATAATTCTTTACCTCCGGACCATTTCGGAACTCCTCTTGGCGTCCGGAATCTCATCCGAGACTCCGAACAACATTCGGGTTACCGTGTGCATATATCTCTACAACCCTAGCGTCACCGAACCTTAAGTGTGTAGACCCTACGGGTTCGGGAGACACGTAGACATGATCGAGACGAATCTCCGGTCAATAACCAACAGCGGGATCTGGATAACCATGTTGGTTCCCACGTGTTCCTCGATGATCTCATCGGATGAACCACGATGTCAAGGATTCACTTAATCCCGTATGCTATTACCTTTGTCTATCGGTACAGCACTTGCCCGAGATTCGATCGTCGGTATACCGATACCTTGTTCAATCTCGTCATGGCAAGTCTCTTTACTCGTTCCGTAATCCATCATCCCGTGACTAACTCCTTATTCACATTGATCTCATTATGATGATGTCTTACCGAGTGGACCCAGAGATACCTCTCCGTCATACGGAGTGACAAATCCCAGACTCGGTTCGTACCAACCCAACAGACACTTTCGGAGATACATGTTGCGTACCTTTATAGCCACCCAGTTATGTTGTGACGTTTGGCACACCCAAAGTATTCCTACGGTATCCGGGAGTTGCACAACCTCATGGTCTAAGGAAAAGATACTTGACATTGGAAAAGCTTTAGCATTACGAACTACACGATCTTGTGCTAGGCTTAGGATTGGGTCTTGTCCATCACATCATTCTCCTAATGATGTGATCCCGTTATCAATGACATCCAATGTCCATGGCCAAGAAACCATGACCATCTGTTGATCAACAAGCCAGTAACTAGAGGCTTACCAGGGACACGTTGTGGTCTATGTATTCACACATGTATCGCTGTTTCCGTACAATACAATTCAAGCATGAATAACAGACAATTATCATGAACAAGGAAATATAATAACAACCATTTTATTATTGCCTCTAGGGCATATTTCCAACAGTGATGAGGAAGTTACAGGCGCAGGGCTTCGCCTAAGCACTTCAACGATATGACCAAGTTGTGTAACTGTGGAGGGGGGCACCGCACACGGCTAAGAGAAGACTTGTTGTGCCTTTGGGGTGCCTCCCTCCCACGTATATAAAGGAGGGAGGGAGGAGGAGGCCGGCCAGGGGGCGCCATAGGGTTGTCCTAGTTGGAGTCTTCTTCCTTTCCAAGAGAGGGGGAGAGGGAAGGAAGAGGAAGGGGAGAAGGAAAGAGGGGGGCGCCGCCCCCTCCCTAGTCCAATTCGGACTTGCCATGGGGGGCGTGTTGCCTCCCCTTGTGGCCCTTCTCTCCTTTCCACTAAAGCCCATTAAGGCCCAATACTTCCCCGGGGGAGGGGGGGTTCCAATAACCTCCCGGTACTCCGAAACTTATCTGATACTTCTCAAAACCATTCCGGTATTCGAATGTAACCTTCCAATATATGAATCTTTATGTCTCGGCCATTTCTAGAATCCTCGTTATGTTCGTGATCTCATTCGAGACTCCGAACAAACTTCGGTCATTAAAATCACATAACTCATAATACTAATCGTCATCGAACGTTAAGCATGCAGACCCTACGGGTTCGAGAACTATGTAGACATGACCGAGACACATCTCCGGTCAATAACCAATAGCGCAACCTGGATGCTCATATTGGCTCCTACATATTCTACGAAGATCTTTATTGGTCAAACCGCATAACAACATACATTGTTCCGTTTGTCATCGGTATGTCACTTGCCCGAGATTCGATCGTCGGTATCTTCATACCTAGTTCAATATCGTTACCGGCAAGTCTCTTTACTCGTTCCGTAATACATCGTCTCGTGACTATCTCATTAGTCATTTGCTTGCAAGGCTTATTATGATGTGTATTACCGAGAGGGCCCAGAGATACCTCTCCGACACTCGGAGTTGTAAATCCTATTCTCGATCTATGCTAACACCACAAACACCTTCGGAGATACCTGTACAGCATCTTTATAATCACCCAGTTACGTTGTGACATTTGATAGCACACAAGGTGTTCCTCCGGTATTCGGGAGTTGCATAATCTCATAGTCAGAGGAACATGTATAAGTCATGAAGAAAGCAATAACAATAAAACTAAATGATCATTATGCTAAGCTAACGGATGGGTCTTGTCCATCACATCATTCTCCTAATGATGTGATCCCGTTCATCAAATGACAACATATGTCTATGGTTAGGAAACTCAACCATCTTTGATTAACGAGCTAGTCTAGTAGAGGCATACTAGGGACACTCTGTTTTGTCTATGTATTCACACATGTATCAAGTTTCCGATTAGTACAATTCTAGCATGAATAAAAGACATTTATCATGATATATAAGGAACTATAAATAACATTTTATTATTGCCTCTAGGGTATATTTCCTTCATTCCCCCTTTCTCAAGAGACACAATTGTGCTTCTCGCGGGAGTAAATCTACGCCTTCACGAGAAGCAAATCCATACTTCTCATGAGAACAAAAGAGGTTTTTCTTTTCTTTTATGAGAGGCATAGTTGTGCTTCTCGTGGAAGCAAATCTCTGCCTCCACGAGAAGCAAATTTGTGCTTTCCGTGGAAGCAAAAAACGTGTGTTTTAAACTTTTCAAGAGGCACAACTGTATTTCCACGGATGAAAATATTTGCCTCTTCAGTAAGCAAATATGTGCGTTTCGTTAAAGCACAAAAAAAATCACGCAAAAAATGATTTTTTTTCCACCAAAACCAAGAGAAAAACTAGGCAAAGACTGAAAAGCCAAAAAAACACCTCAAACCCAAAAACGTGTACAGATAAATAAAAAATAAAATCATGAGGGAATGCCTATCACGCAACATGTGGCGGCGGCTAGACGCATCACTTGACACGCTCTCAGCCCACCAAAGTGACCCTTTCAGGGTCCACCCCATGCCTAGTTGTTGTGACCAAATAGAAAAGACATCGAAATTAACTATACATTGCATGTGTCTAACGGGAGTACGGGAGCTCCTATTTGCCGCGTAGATCGACAAAAGGGCACCAATCGCGCACCCTTCTGCGTCCTGCGTGCATTTTGGGCTGGCCCATGTGCGAGCCGAGCACCCATGTGTTTTTCATTTTACTTCCTTAGTTTTTTGTTTATTTTTATTTTTATTACTTCGAGAACTTTTAACTAGTCTCAGTTTCAAAAATAATGTGTCCAAGATTTCATTTTATTTTCTGAATTTCAAAGGTTGTTCATGAATTTGAAAATGCAAAATTTCAAAAGTATGTTAATGAAATTGAAAAAATGTTCGTAATTTTATAAAACATTCAATATTTTGAAAATTGTTCAAAAAGTTTTAAAAAAATTAATCAATTTGAAAACATGTTCAATAATTTTAGAAAAATGTTCATGAATTCGAAAATAGTTCCTGAATGCTCTGATTTTCCCGTTTTGTGTGTACTTTATTGCATGTACTTTAGAGCTCGCCGTATCCTATTTGATGTTTCTGTGCATTTTGCAAACAAGCGCACACACACCCTTCGTACTGCCCCGTTTAGCACTTTATTTCTTCTATTAAGCTGATAAATTAAATGATAGTGAGGGCGGCTAAGGGATTAGAAGCCGCGACCTCTTAGTTGTAGTCTTGTAGATTAGTTGCAGTAACCACCACAGACACAACACATGTTGTTTTTACTAACTAAGTTTTTGCCTTTTATTTCTTTCTTTCTCTTTTCTTTTTCATTTTCTTTTCCTTTTCTATTTTCTTACTTTTTCTTAAATTCGTGAATTATCTTCAAAACCCATGAACTTTTTCCAACTGGATGAACTTTTTTCCAAAATATATGAACTTTTAATTTTTTTGAACTTTTTTTAGAATTGATGAACCTCTTAAAAATCAATGAACTTTTTTTCAAATTTGTGAACTTGTTTCTAAAACGATGAACTTATTTCAAAAACCGATGAACTATTTCAAATTTGAGAACTTTGTTTCAAAATCAATGAACTTTTTTCAAATTTGTGAACTTTTTCTCCAGTTTGATGAAAATTTTCAAAATCAATGGACACTTTTATCAGTATCGATGAACTTTTTTCAAAATCATTGAACTTTTTTCCCGCGTTGATTTTTTTTCAAATTTGATGAACTTTTCTTCAAAATCGATGATACTTTTTTCTCCAAATGGATGAACTTCCTTTATAATTTTCTTAAACCTTTTTTTTATTTCACAATCCTTTAACAAGTACTCCCTCCGTTCCTAAATGAAAGTCTTTTTAAAGATTCAACTACAATTTACATACGGATGTATATAGACATATTTTAGAGTGTAGGTTCACTCATTTTGTTCCGTATGTAGTCCATATTGGAATCTCTAAAAAAACTTATATTTAGGAACGGAGGGAGTATTAAAATGTCTTTTTTTTCTACCAGGCCAACACCACAAAAAAACAAAACAAAAAACAGTCGCGGCCCACTCGTGCGCGCGTGAACGCCAGTTGGCTCCACGGCGCAGATGGCATCCCGGAGGAGCTCCCTCGGAGCTCACTCATTCCAGTTTCAACCGCTTTCATTTCATGTAAGCCGACGGAGAAAAAAAAGATAAGCCCAAACGAATTCAAAACACATGAGACCATTGTTCGGGAATTCGGTAACTGGTAACTGCTCGGTCGACTACTGATTAGCGATTAATCGGTTAATCGGCCATTTAACTGAATTAATCGGTTGATCATTAATCGGCTCCACATGAGAATATATTGGCAACATGTAACTAGTTTTTCATGTATTGTACACCACATAATCCAATGCTCACAACTGCACATGAGATGAATCTTAGCGGAACTGTACCTTGTTGGTAGGTGAATCCTTGGGGACCTGATTTGAGGGGTTGCCGGCGCTGTTGCCTGGCCTAGGTCGCCGGCACTGCTGCCTGGCCTAGGTCGATGCTTCTGGCTCTCGTATGCCGCCGCTGCTGCAGCCTATAGGTAGGGGCTGGAGGAGAGACAGAAAGAATAGTATGGGAGGGGATGCGGGTCAGAGAAGGAGGCTAGAGCCGGCGACGGGAGCAGGGCGATCGCCGGCGGTGGCTAGGGCCGGCGAGGAGAAGCCATGGTCGTGACTCGTGAGGAGTCAGGAGAGGAAGGGGCACTGCAATTTGGGAGAGGGAGGATGCAACGCTAGATGTTACGGGGCCAAATAATGGCCTGGATTACCGCTTCGGTACCCCCTTTTTTCATGGATGCCGCTTCAGTTACCGGACCCATCACCGATTAATCGGTTTGACAACCAGTTGATCGTCTGAGAACCGATTAAATGCCAGTTAATCGGCTTGACCATTTAATGAACCGAGTATGTGCTATTCGCCTCAGTTAGGCACTGAGTAGTGATTAAATGGCCATTTAAATGGTAACTCGGCCGAGTTCTTGAACAATGCATGAGACCACCAACTGTTTAGGTGTTGGTCTTTCAATTAATAAATTGCAAAGACTTGTGTGTTTTTTTTTCACCGACTTATTTATCCTCTCTCCTATCCAACGCCGTCCAGGTCACCTGTGGTCTTCTCCCGTGGCCGACGGCGCTTTTGGACATGCCTTGTGTCCACTTCCTGCTCTTGCCACCACATAATGCTTGTGTAGCATCATCCCAAGGTCATCCCGCTACCCCCTCCCCCACTCCTCCCTCCCTCTCCGATCTCTAATTTTCTTCGGCGCCGACCCCCTACCCCCTCCCTTCCCCGCGCGCAGTCAACCTATGTCTCCCTTCGCCTGGGGCGTCGTTGTGTCGTTCCATACTCCAGGTTGCTCCCTACCTCTAACCCTCGTCTTTGGTCCCAGAGTTACACGGAAAATCGACTGACACGAGACGTGATTTTAGTCAACGCTATAAACGGTAAAACCAATAATAAATACGAAAGAAGGATGTAAAATCAAAGTAATACTCTTTATGTATGTAAATGTAGTGTAATACTAGTCCAGAACACAAGTTTCTTGGTGAAAGGATCGATATGGTTGACTAGAGGGGGGGTGAATAGGCAACTAACAATTTTTAGCTTTTCTTAACCAATTAAAATTAGGCGACAATATAAGTTGTCTAGATAAACTACTATGAAGACAACTAATGAAAATAAGCACAACAACTACACAAGCATGCTATAGGAATTTAAACAAGTAAAGCATGCAAGAGTAAAGGTAAGAAATAACCACAAGTAGAACCGAAGGAGACGAGGATGTGTTTCCGAAGTTCCTTCCCTTTGAGGGGAAGTACGTCTCCGTTGGAGCGGTGTGGAGGCACAATGCTCCCCAAGAAGCCACTAGGGCCACCGTATTCTCCTCACGCCCTCACACGATGCAAGGTGTCGTGATTCCACTAGTGGTGCCCTTGAAGGCGGCAACCGAACCTTTACAAACAAGGTTGGGGCAATCTCCACAACTTGGAGGCTCCCAACAAACCACGAAGCTTCACCACAATGGAATATGGCTTCGAGGTGACCTCAACCGTCTAGGGTGCTCAAACACCCAAGAGTAACAAGATCCGCAAGGGATTAGTGGGGAGAATCAAATATCTCTTGGTGGAAGTGTAGATCGATGCCTCCTCAAGCAATCCCGAGCAAATCAACAAGTTTGATTGGCTAGGGAGAGAGATCGGGCGGAAATGGAGCTTTTGGAGCAACAATGGAGTAGTGGGGGAAGAGGTAGGTCTTCTTGGAGAAGAAGACCCCCTATATATAGTGGGGGGACAAATCCAACCGTTATTTGAGGTTTCAGCCCGCAGAGAGCGGTAGTACCGCAACTCATGCGCGGTACAACCGCTGGCTGAGCGGTACTACCGCTTGGGAAACGGTACTACCGCAAAGGCAAAAGTTCGAGACCTGATACAGCCACGGATGAAATAAATTACATCCGTGGCTACATCCGCAGGGGAAAACGGAAGTAGCAAAACGCGACACGGTACTACCTCTTAAGCTAAGCGGTACTACCGCGTGGTATGCGGAAGTAAAAAATTACTTCCGCATCCACTTCTTATACTTAGACTCAGCGCCTGGGCCAGATACACGGTACTACCGCATGGGGACGCGGTACTACCGCGGGAGCGGTACTACCGTGTCGGCAAGCGGTACTACCGTGTACCTGTGCGGTACTACCGCTTGGCAGAGCGGTACTACCGCATGCTTGGCAGATGATCAGTACAGAAGCCACATAATTGCCTCAACGAAAGAAAACCGGTTGGACCTCCAGAGAAGCAAGGAAAGGAAGTGTGGGAGAAGGATGTGTACGTGTTGATTCTACCCAAACCTTTCCGACGCGGACCCCCTCTTAATAGTACGGCTTTCCTATTACTCAATGCCACCTACAGGGAGCAAAAAGAAAACACCGTCCTTCATAGAATCCGAGGGGCAAGCAATCGTCTTGTGCCATAAGGGAGATATACCTGTATGAGCTTACAGCACACGATCAGTCCGCAAGAGTATTGTCATCAATCACCAAAACTATTAGGGAGAAATATGCCCTTACAATCTCCCCCTTTTTGGTGTATTGATGACAACACGAGATTTGCACAGAGAAGAAATAATAGAGTAAGCAATATAAGCCCTAGAGTATAGGTGAGCTCCCCCTGTATGTGTGCCTTCATATGATTGTGCTTTGGACTGCACTGCAAACATACTAGGTATAGCGCTCCCCTATAATCTACACACGCGATACTCTATATAACATTTGACTGCATAGGATAAACATAAGGACATGATAATAAGTTTAACAATACGGGGGCATATGTCTTACACCATATGATTGTCTCACACAAACACGCACAATAAAACCAAGTTCAACGAAAAGAACACACACACAAGACGGCAAATGCAAATCACTCTCCCCCTTTGTCATCGAGACACCACAAAGGGAAAGAGAGGAAACGAAGATGGGTGGCAGCCCGGGAGAAGCTCAGTCGTCATACTCGTCATCAAATCCCTGCTGCTGCTCCTCCTGATAGTCCTCATCAGATCCCTGCTGCTCTGGCTGATACTCCTCATCAGAATCTGTCCACTGGTATCCCTGGCGAGCCATCCAGGTAGCCTCTGGGGTGATGATGTCCTCCGATCCATTGGAAACCTCTTCACCATACAAGGACAGAATCTTCTTGTCCTGCTGACGCGTCTTCTTGTCAGTCACATGGGCACGGTATTGCCCCTGAGCCTGCATGCAGAAGAGAGCCTTCATCTTCTGCTGGAGCTTCTTAGCCCACGACGGCTTCTCCACGGTAGAGGAAGAAGAGGGGGCAAATCTGCCTGAGCGGACATCGGCAGGCTCCTCCATAGGCTCATCCTCAGTGCCCATCTGGGCAGCAGCAGCCTGAGCACGAGTAGTGGTGTTGGCCCAACGAGTCTTGACGCGAAGCTTGATAGGATCATGGCGGTAGCAGTCGGCCTCCAACTCCTCCTCTGGATACAAATTCGCCCAAGTCTTGGAGATGAGCAGATATAAGAAAGGACCATAGATAGGTACCTTGCGAGTGTAGATAGCAAACCGGAGCTCATTCCACATGATGTGGGAAATGTCAAGTGGAACAGCCTGAGCGGAGCGAGCCTCTTGACACATCAGAAGCATATCCACCAGATAGGCATGAACCTTGTCCTTGTCGCCAACACGAGGGAACAGCGTGTTGCGAAAAATCCGATACATAATGTCCAGGAAGGGATTCAGCACGTAAGTTGTTTTGCCACTAGCAAGGGTCTTTGCCTCATAGAATGGAAGAAGTTTGTCCTTGTTAGCTGCTTCAGGATTGGCGTGAGGCCGAAAACCAATAGGGTTATGGAGACCCTCATCGGGAAGCTGAAGAAGGTCCATGAACTCCTTCCAAGTGGCGGTCATCTTGTGACCATGAGTCATCCAAGTCATGGGACGATCTTCCTTGGCCTGAAAGTTGACAGAAGCATAGAACTGCGCAATGAGCTCAGGATCAAAATCGTTCTGGAAAGTCATGATATGTTCCAGACCCAGCTGCTCGATTAAGTCAAGGGCTTCTGCAAAATATGCCCTGTTCTGATCCTTCCGCATGTGCTCCACATCGATCCAGTGAGCATCCACATATAGATTGGCCTTGGTCTTGAGCACCTCATGATAGATGCGATACTGTTGCTTGGTCCAGAAGACATCATCACCAGGAAAGTGCTCACGAGGTTCTCCATATGGGTTGATCTTCCGTCTAGCCATGAACTCACCAGCAGGCATTTCCTCCATAGACATGGATGATTCCTTGCGCTTGTTGGCTGAGGTCTTGTACCGGCGCTGGGGATTGGCGTTGGAGCCCTCTGGCACATCGCTCGGGGTACGCATGCGCTTGGAACCGGTGTCACGAACTGGGTTGGTACGACGACCCGCAAAGCCTGAGCCACCACCTAAAAACACAAACACAAGACCACAGCAAAACAAACGCAAGAAGAATCAATGCCAAAGCCTCGAAAGACACAAGAAACCAAGGGAAATAGAAAAGAGAACATGCCACGAAGCTAGTGTGAGCCAAGCGGTAGTACTGCTGACCCTCGCGGAAGTAAAAAATTAGTACCGTAGGGTAAGCGGTAGTACCGCATGTCACATGCGGTAGTACCGCATACCGTACGGTAGTAAAAATTTACTTCCGCGAGAAGGGGCGGAACTAAAATATTAGTACTGCATGCGGAGCGGTAGTACCGCATAGGGACGCGGTAGTACCGCTCGGCAGGCAGTACTAAAATTTTACTTCCGCCCGAGGGGGCGGAACTACAATATTAGTGCTGCATGCGGAGCGGTAGTACCGCATCGGGACGCGGTAGTACCGCTCGGCAAGCAGTACTAAAATTTTACTTCCGCTCGAGCGGTAGTACCGCTGGGGACAGCGGTAGTACCGCTCAGGTCAGATCGGATCTGGATTACACCGTGCGGTAGTACCGCGGTTCTCCAGCGGTAGTACCGCACGGAACAGATCTGAGAAGAAAAAGAACTAGAAACTACCAAGATCTTCACACGGTACTACGGCTGATCAGTAACTTCGTAGCAACAACTCTAAGCAAATTTCCGGATCACAAACACTCTCCCACAACCCAAGCATCCATGGATAAGATCACGGAGAACACAAGAAAGCACTAAGCATCTCCCCTAACCCTAAAAACTTAGGCAAGGCAAAAAGGAAGAAGGGAAAAGGGGAAAAACCTGCATCCATGGCAAGAGGACGTGGTGGGGAACGATCCCACCGGTCGGAAAGTGAAACGAGTGGCCGAGGGAGGAGATCCGGCGAGGTCCTCCGGCGGCGTTCTTGAGAGAGAGAGAGACAGGGACGACGTGGGGGTTAGGAGTGAATGGGTATGGGGGAGATGGAACTCCCCCTGCCTGCTTATAACCCCCACGCGTTTTGATAAGTGCGGTAGTACCGCGGTCATCGCGGTAGTACCGCTTGCGCGGTAGTACCGCTCGCCAAGCGGTAGTACCGCTCTACCAGCGGCAGTAAAAAATTACTGCCATGCCTGCCGAGCGGTAGTACCGTAACCCCATCTGCGGTAGTACCGTAAACTAGCACGGTAGTACCGCTCCTCCAAAAACATGCACGTTTGACAAGAGGCTTTAAGCAAAAGAAGAGAGAAAAACAAATGCACGCACAAGCAAAGTGAACAACACAACTCCTCAGAGGAGGGCGGTGGCCGAGGCCACCTATGTTTGAGTTTATAGATATGGCACCGCGAAGAATTATCCTTGGGCCCATGATCAAAACTCGACTTGAAGCATTTAAACCAACTATGTATGGCAAATGATAAAGATTTGGTCAGTTTATGCATAATGGGGGAAGGAACAGTTCATTGAGAGAACAATACTCCCCCTATGTCCATGCCTACATCTAGACAAGATAGCTATATTGAGTGTGAGGGGTGTGTGTGCGCAGACTCAAACCACATTGCTCAAATCGATGATATTTAGCTCATGCCTTAACTCGCGAAATCTAGCTTCATCCAATGGCTTCGTGAAGATATCTGCAAGGTTATCATGAGTGTTGACGTAGTGAAGCTCGATCTCTCCTTGCCTTATGTGATCCCGGATGAAGTGATACCGAATCTCAATATGCTTCGTCTTGAAGTGAAGCACCGGGTTGAGAGAAATCTTGATGGCACTCTCATTGTCACGCCAAAGAGGCACTTTGTCACAAGTGACACCGTAATCCTTCAAAGTTTGCCTCATCCATAAGAGTTGAGCACAGCAACTGCCAGCGGCCACATATTCTGCTTCAGTGGACGAGAGAGATACACAACTTTGCTTTTTGGAATACCAACTAACAAGAGAGCAACCAAGAAATTGGCACCCTCCCGAGGTGGACTTCCTATCCACTTTGTCTCCCGCCCAGTCAGAATCAGAGAAACCAACAAGGTTGAAATTCGCTCCTCTTGGGTACCATAAGCCAAAGTTTGGGGTATGAGACAAATATCGAAAGATTCGCTTGACAGCCACAAAGTGACTTTCCTTAGGTGAGGCTTGAAACCGTGCACAAATTCCCACACTCAACATAATATCCGGTCTAGATGCACAAAGGTAAAGCAAGGATCCGATCATAGAGCGATATACCTTTTGATCCACCGCTTTACCATTGGGATCAATGTCAAGTTGGCATTTGGTTGGCATCGGAGTAGTAGCCGGCTTGACATCACTAAGGTTGAACCTCTTGAGCATGTCTTGAGTATACTTGGATTGTTTGATGAAGATGCCTTCTCTTCGTTGTTTGATCTCAAATCCAAGAAAGTACTTCAACTCTCCCATCATGGACATCTCAAAGTGTGTGGTCATGAGTGCGGCGAACTCATCATTGAAAGCTTTGTTAGGAGAACCAAAGATAATATCATCAACATATAGTTGGCATACAAACAACTCCCCTTTGACCTTTTTAGTAAAAAGAGTGGGGTCGATTTTCCCAATTTCAAACCCACGATCTTGTAACAACTCGGTAAGGTGCTCATACCATGCTCGTGGGGCTTGTTTAAGGCCATAGAGTGCCTTATCAAGTTGATACACATGATTGGGGAACTTAGGATCCTCGAACCCCGGGGGTTGTTTAACATAAACCAACTCGTTAATGGGACCATTAAGAAATGCACTTTTCACATCCATTTGTTGCAATTTAAAGTTATGATGGGAAGCATAGGCAAGCAACAAACGAATAGATTCAAGACGAGCAACAGGGGCAAAGGTTTCACCGTAGTCGATACCCTCGACTTGGGAGTAGCCTTGAGCCACCAGACGTGCCTTGTTGCGGATGACAATGCCATGGGCATCTTGCTTGTTCTTAAAGATCCATTTGGTTCCAATAACATTATGGTTCTCCTTTGGTCTTGGCACCAGACGCCACACTTTGTTGCGCTCGAAGTTATTGAGTTCTTCATGCATGGCATTGAGCCAGTCGGGGTCTTCGAGCGCCTCATAAACCTTCTTAGGTTCAACAAAGGAGACAAAAGCTTGATGAGCACAATAGTTTGCTAATTGTCTACGAGTGCTTACCCCCCTTTTGATGCTTCCTAAAATGTTCTCGATGTGATGCTCGTTGGAAGCAAGCCTGGAGGCTACTTTTGCAGCACGACGCTCTAATTGCTCTTCAAGTGATAACTGAGGAGCATTGAGTGTATCATCTTGAGCGTCATCATGAGCAAGATCTTGATCTTGAGCTTCCTCTTGACCTTGATCTTGCCCGGGGGACTGAACTTGGCCTTGTGCATCAATTGGTGGTTCTTCACCGACTTGAGATTGATCTTGCACTTGGTCTTGTTCATCAGGCTGAGGGCCTTCACTTTGATCTTCGGAAGCTTGTGGGTCTTGGGTTGGTGGTGGTTCCACTTGAGTGGAACATTGTCCTTCTCCTTCGGCCACAAGGGGTTCCTCAACGGGTAGGATGTATCCAATACCCATTCTTCTTATGGCTTGAGGAGGAATTTCATCACCTGTATCACAAGTACCACTTTGCTCCACTTGGGAGCCGTTATTTTCATCAAACTCTACGTTACTCGTCTCCTCTATGAGTCCGGTGGACTTGTTGAGGACACGGTAAGCATGAGAGTTTGTAGCATAACCAACAAATATGCCCTCATGAGCTCTAGATTCAAATTTAGACAACCGAACACCTTTCTTAAGAATGAAACACTTACACCCGAACACCCGGAAGTACTTGAGATTGGGCTTGTTACCGGTAAGAATCTCATACGGAGTTTTGTTCAAGCCTTTGCGAAGGTAGAGACGATTTGATGCATGGCAAGCGGTGTTGATGGATTTGGCCCAAAAGTTGTATGGAGAGTTGAATTCAGCCATCATGGTTCTTGCAGCATCTATTAAGGTTCGGTTCTTTCTCTCCGCAACACCGTTTTGCTGAGGGGTATACGGGGCGGCATATTGATGTTTGATCCCCTCATCACCAAGAAACTCATCCAAGGTGTAGTTCTTGAACTCGGTGCCATTGTCACTTCTGATCATCAAAATCTTTGCTTCATGTTGTCGTTGAGCTTCATTTGCAAAGTTGATGACGGTTTGTTGGGTCTCACTCTTCTTCTTGAAGAAGTATACCCAGGTATATCTTGAGTAATCATCCACAATCACCAAGCAATATTTCCTACCCCCAAGACTATCAAAAGTGGGAGGCCCAAAGAGATCCATGTGGAGGAGCTCTAGAGGTCTCTTTGAATAGATGATAGTCGTGGGAGGGTGAGCCTTCTCATGTAATTTTCCTTCAATGCACGCCCTGCAAGCACGATCTTTGGCAAAGCTAACATTTGTTAGTCCTCGGACATGGTCCCCCTTGAGAAGACTTTGCAAAGATCTCATATTGACATGGGCCAAACGGCGATGCCAAAGCCATCCCACATCAACTTTAGCCATTAGGCATGTCGCGACCTTAGTGGGTTGCTTCGAGAAGTTAACCACATAAAGACCGTTCTCGACATGCCCAACGTAGGCTACTTTAAGAGTCTTGCTCCACAAGAGGGCCACAGAATCAATATCAAAGAATCTAGCAAAGCCCATGAGTGCAAGTTGGCGAACAGAAAGTAAATTGTATGCAAGGGACTCAACAAGCATGACTTTCTCGATCGTGAGATCATGAGAGACAACCACCTTGCCAAGTCCCAATACCTTAGAAGATGAAGCATCACCCCATTCGACGTTGGTGGCCATAGATGAACCGAGATGCACGTCCACCACCAAGTCTTTGCTTCCGGTCATATGATTTGTGGCTCCGCTATCGAGCAACCATGATCCCCCACCGGAAGCAAACCCCTACAATAGATCAATGCTTGGATTTAGGTACCCATTTGGTAATGGGTCCTTTGAGGTTAGTGACAAGGGTCTTAGGAACCCAAATGGACCATTCAATGTACTCATAAGAAGAACCAACAAATTTAGCAAACACATGGCCATCACTAGCACGGCATAAAACATATGACGGATTAAAATCGCCGGCCATGTTTGAGGGTGTGGTGGAGTTTTTCTTGACCCCACCACTTTTCTTCTTGGTTGACGTGCCCTCTCCTTCTTTCACAAAGGATTGTCGGAGAGGGGGTGGTTGCTTTGTCTTGTCATTCTTCTTCTTCTTGGGCTTAGGAGCAAACCCAATTCCTTCCTTTGCCACAACTTCCTTTTGATTGCTCAAAAGGGCGTTGAGGTTCTTCTCACCTTGTATGCAAGTCACAAGGCCTTTCTCAAGTTGCTTCTTCAATTCGGCATTCTCTTCAACAAGATGCACATGCTCACAACATGGGTTAGTAGCATTTGCATTATCAATTAAAACCATGCGAGGAAAGATAGCCTTTTCCTTGGTTAGCGAAACTTGGAGTTGATCATGAGACTCCTTGAGAGTAGCATGCATTCCTTTCAAGGCCTTGTGAGCCTTGTCAAGTATGTCAAACTCCTCTTTGAGTTTAGCATGGTCAACCGCAAGTTTTGCCTTCTCAGAGTTAAGGACACGAGAGACAACTAGAGCATGATCAAGATCTTTCTTTAATTTAGCATGATCATCGTTGTGTGACTCCTCAAGAGCCAAACAAAGACCACGCTCCTCCTCTAGAGCGTTAAAGAGATCCGATATCTCATCGGCATAGTCTCGACTATGCCCTTCCATTTTAGTGATGGTTTCCTCGTGAGCCTCAATAATGTCATTGGCCTCACCGAGTTGTTCCAAGAGAGCAACCACATGCTTCTTGGATTTGCCCTTGAGATTTTTTATGAACACATCAAATTCATTTTCTCCCTCCTTACTACCCTCACCCTCATCAATACAATTAGTTAATGAGGGGTTAGAAGAGATAGTAGAATTGATGATCGGGGTTACCTTGTTGGTGGCCTTGGCCATAAGACACTTGGCGGTGATGTTTTCGTTGGGTGAGTTGAAAAGAGATGAGTGCGGAGTGGTAGCAATTGCAATTGTGGCCATAGTGGTCACCTCATCCTCTTCATCATTGTCATCATCCTCCACATATTCTTCTTGAGCCACCAACACTTTCGGAGGAGTCTTCTTGATGAAGTTGTTCTTGTTGGGATAAGACTTTGACTTGTCCTTCCGAATAAGCTTGCCTCCAAAGTCTTCTCTCTTCTCATATGGGCAATCCGCAACGAAGTGGCTTACATTTCCACAGTTGAAGCATGTCCTTACTCGTTGCTTCCCTTTGTTACCACTGGAGTTGTTCCTGTTGAAGTTGGACCTTGAGTTCTTCTTGCCCCAGAATTTCCTAGAAGCAAGAGCCATGTGCTCGTGATAGGCATATTTGGTGTCCTCGGGACAGCACTCATCATCATCTTCAACTTCCTCCTCTTCCACACAAGCCTTGGCCTTCAGAGCAAGATTAGGCTTCTTGGATCATTGAGCTCTTAGGACCGCATTGTCGGCGGTAACGTCAAGGATCCTCATGGCAACTAATTCATCCAACACTTCGTTTGAGGATAAAGTGTGGAAGTCCGGTCTCTGACGAATCACAGAGGACATGGCCTTGTGATAGGGCATCATGGCCTTGAGGAACTTGCGCTTGATCCAGTTGTCATCCGTATCCTTACTGCCATGGTCTCGAAGAGACACTGCAAGAATAGTTAATCTTCGATAAAGTTCACGAGGATCTTCATCCTCGATCATTGCAAACTCATCAGCTTCATCTTGCACCACTTCATAGTTGGAGCGTTGAATGCTTGTGCTTCCCTTGTACATTGTGCCAACATGCTCCCATGCTTCCTTGGCCACAGTGAATGGACGAATATGAGCAATGTCTTCAGGAGGGATTGAGTCTTGAAGAATGCAAAGTGCGGACTCGTTGAACTGATGATCGGCAGTTTCTCTTGGAGTCATGTTGTCGGGATCATACGGATAAAAACCTTGCTCAATGATTCTCCAGAGGTTAGTGGAACAATGATTAATATGACGTTTGAAACGAAACACCCAAGTAGCAAAATCAGTATTTTTAACGAACTTTGGAGGGGGCCCGACGGAATTTAAATGTGGTGTGGGGACGGGTCCTCCATAGTGAGTAGGCGGAGGAGATTGGGCAAATTTCCCACTACCATGCTTAGTGACCGGGGCTTGCTCACTTCTAGCTTCTCCCTTGTCGGGATTAGCCTCTGACACGTTGGTAGCGGGACGACCCACTTCCAACGGTGAGGTGGATAATTTAAGCCCCTCAAACATTTCTTTAAACATGCCCTTGACCTCGCTCGCTAGTGATTCTTTCAATGTGGTCAAGGCCACATTGAACTCCTCACGAGTGACCGAGGCTCCCCCATCTACCGTAGGCAAGGACGGATTTCCATCGGAATGGTCCTCCGTCTCGACTACGTTGTCAACCATACTCTTTGGACGGTAAAGTCCTTAAAAAGAGACGAGGCTCTGATACCAATTGAAAGGATCGATATGGTTGACTAGAGGGGGGGTGAATAGGCAACTAACAATTTTTAGCTTTTCTTAACCAATTAAAATTAGGCGACAATATAAGTTGTCTAGATAAACTACTATGAAGACAACTAATGAAAATAAGCACAACAACTACACAAGCATGCTATAGGAATTTAAACAAGTAAAGCATGCAAGAGTAAATGTAAGAAATAACCACAAGTAGAACCGAAGGAGACGAGGATGTGTTTCCGAAGTTCCTTCCCTTTGAGGGGAAGTACGTCTCCGTTGGAGCGGTGTGGAGGCACAATGCTCCCCAAGGAGCCACTAGGGCCACCATATTCTCCTCACGCCCTCACACGATGCAAGGTGCCGTGATTCCACTAGTGGTGCCCTTGAAGGCGGCAACCGAACCTTTACAAACAAGGTTGGGGCAATCTCCACAACTTGGAGGCTCCCAACAAACCACGAAGCTTCACCACAATGGAATATGGCTTCGAGGTGACCTCAACCGTCTAGGGTGCTCAAACACCCAAGAGTAACAAGATCCGCAAGGGATTAGTGGGGAGAATCAAATATCTCTTTGTGGAAGTGTAGATCGATGCCTCCTCAAGCAATCCCGAGCAAATCAACAAGTTTGATTGGCTAGGGAGAGAGATCGGGCGGAAATGGAGCTTTTGGAGCAACAATGGAGTAGTGGGGGAAGAGGTAGATCTTCTTGGAGAAGAAGACCCCCTATATATAGTGGGGGGACAAATCCAACCGTTATTTGAGGTTTCAGCCCGCAGAGAGCGGTAGTACCGCAACTCATGCGCGGTACTACCGCTGGCTGAGCGGTACTACCGCTTGGGAAACGGTACTACCGCAAAGGCAAAAGTTCGAGACCTGATACAGCCACGGATGAAATAAATTACATCCGTGGCTACATCCGCAGGGGAAAACGGAAGTAGCAAAACGCGACACGGTACTACCGCTTAAGCTAAGCGGTACTACCGCGTGGTATGCGGAAGTAAAAAATTACTTCCGCATCCACTTCTTATACTTAGACTCAGCGCCTGGGCCAGATACACGGTACTACCGCGGGAGCGGTACTACCGTGTCGGCAAGCGGTACTACCGTGTACCTGTGCGGTACTACCGCTTGGCAGAGCGGTACTACCGCATGCTTGGCAGATGATCAGTACAGAAGCCACAGAATTGCCTCAACGAAAGAAAACCGGTTGGACCTCCAGAGAAGCAAGGAAAGGAAGTGTGGGAGAAGGATGTGTACGTGTTGATTCTACCCAAACCTTTCCGACGCGGACCCCCTCTTAATAGTACGGCTTTCCTATTACTCAATGCCACCTACAGGGAGCAAAAAGAAAACACCGTCCTTCATAGAATCCGAGGGGCAAGCAATCGTCTTGTGTCATAAGGGAGATATACCTGTATGAGCTTACAGCACACGATCAGTCCGCAAGAGTATTGTCATCAATCACCAAAACTAAATATGCCCTTACACTTGGTTTCCTTTGGAGGGAGAGACAAAGTTTTCCTTGTTCAGCTGGCAAAGAAAAGAAATATGCTTAAAGCTAAGATTTAATAAGTAGTATTCTCTTTGTTCATAAATATGAGATGTTTTGGATATCTCAATATGAACTACATAACGATTGAAGTGACTAAACATGCACACTAAAATGTGTCTATATATATCTCATTTAGAAAAATATTAGAATATCTTGTACGATACGAATGAATGGAGTATTTTTGTGAAAAGGAGGTAAAAGAGTTATCTATCGACTAATAAGTTATAAGAAAAAAATCAATCAATAAACTAAAAACTAAACTGAAACTGAGATTTACGTGTTGGGACTCATTGTTGGGCCAACTGAGATAAAGATTTAAAAATCTCTCAGTTAGCTAACATATAGTTCCACCCCTATTTGGATTAAATATATCCTATGATGGCCTTAAACAACAACATCCATGAGAGCATCTACAATTAGAGTCCTCATATTCTCCTCAAACATCTGGATAGACAGCCGGGTCACTGTCCGGATAGGAGAGAAAGAAAAAATACAATCGGACCCCCCCCCCCCACCCACACACACAAATTTTCCCGATAGGTGCATGGCATGTCCACAAATTCCCATATCCAACCCATATATGAAGAGGGGGTGGAGATGTCTAGGCATCTCTCGATAGTCCGCACGTAGGATGCGGCCGATCGCGGACCACCTTTTCTCATTCTTTATTATTTCTTTTCTCCCTCTCTTTATCTCCACCATGCATGCGACTAGACAATATGAGAAGTGTGGTTGGTTCGCTGGGAAAGGGGGGAGGGGGTGAAAGCGGACATGTCCGGACACTGATCAGACGCGTTCGCGAATGTTTGGGAGATCTGATTTGTGCATCATTGTTGTAGATGCTCTGAGATATATTTTCACGGTCTTCATCTGTACATGTCGTACTGGCAAATACTTCTTCGAACATACATCTTCTTACCATTTCTTTGTGAAAAGTCCAAATCCTAACGCCACATATGAGTATTAAATAAATAAGCCCTTACAGCAACTTTTTTAGAAGAAAAACAAAGTACTGGAAAACCCTTGGAAGAAATCAGCACTATCTTCCTTTTGCATCCATCGCGATGCGTCGTGGGCAAATCTCATTGTCCCTATGTTGAAGTCCAGGAGGTTATAAAAACAATAGTCGGGGAGTCATCAATGTAGACCAAAATATGCGCTGGTGACCGTGAGCTGGATAGAACACCACCCTAGAAAAATCGTCCCCGGGGAGGGCTAGAAGATAATCCCAACTCCAACCGGATAAACAAGGGGGACACAAAACCTCACAAGTTCCGTGACAAAGTTTTATTTGGTTGATTTTCATTGAGGGAAAAATAACTGGAGGACAAAAACACGCCACAACGACATACCATTTGAAGGATGTCGCCGCCATGAACAAATTCTAATCACGTTAGACTTGAGTGCCCAACGATCGACACCATCCTCCAACTTACCTAGGCACTCCGAGAAAGGACATGGACATGAACCAACAACTTACCTACGCTCAGATATGAGGATTCCCATCCTTCTGCCGTCGCAGGGAACGGCAGAGGCGGCAATGGTTCGAAGGGATAAGCAACTGCCTCCCCGATCACCTCATGTTGGATAGTTGTAGCAAGGGGTTGGAGGGTTTTGGACCTTCCGATTCGGCAGCAACTACGAGGTTGCCGATGATTCTACGCGGCGGCAGAGCAAGTGGACGGTGTGGGCTGCCAGAGCATCCAAACTTGGAATTTGCCACTGCACCTTCCTCCCATGTTAATCTTTGTCGTGTGTGCAATAATGACCTTCACCGCTCTGAGCCTTTCGTGACGACCATCTCTTGTTGTGGCTCGATTGCCTACTTGTGCGGGCATGGTCTTCTGTTGCGTGACATCTCACGCTGTCACGCATATTTTTTTTATACATAAGAGGTCAAGTATATGCTCATTGTATTTGTATCCCCTTACTTTAGGACATGGAGTTTTCTAGCCCGTGCTTATATGAGCTCGGTAAAAAGTAAAATCGTAAAAAAAAAATCTGAACTCTTTTGTGACAAACATTTTCAAAAGTTGTCAATGCTTGCAAAGTTACATCATGAAATAACGCTTGTAGAAGCTGTGACAAAACAATGCTCCAATAATGTCATTTCCAAAAGCATTTTGGAGTGATGACTTTTTTGCCACTCCTTCTACAAATGTCATTTTCACGTTGAAGTTTTACACGCGCTGAAAACAATTGTCAATGTTTGTTACAAAGAAAATTAGATTCTTAAAAAAATTGATTTCATTGTTCATCTCGAGCTCATTCAGAAGAGTACTTTCGCCTGCTTCACTCCTTTATACAAAAAAAATCCAACATGTCCTTATCGACAATATGCGCCCATTTCCACGGAGAGAAAAAATCACTCATGCGTGACAAAAACAAATTCAATGTCATGCATCAAGTCTGTCAAGGAAATCCAAAAACAAGATACTTATGGGTTGATCTGACGGCTGCTGTTTCTTTATCAGTCTGATTTGATGGCGCGGTTGGCCAGTTACTCGCTGGCGTGGGGTAACCCGGTCATAAATTCCGGGGGAGCGGATCAAATCAGATCAAATCAAAGGCTTTGGAAGCCTTCGCGCTCAAGCAAGCGTCGACGGCACACGGCAGCGCCCGAGCGTCCGTGTCTCCGGTCCGGGCGTCTCGTCGTCCCGCCCAAGCGCACGTCGCCCCGCCCCCACTCTCGCTGTCCATCCGCCCGTCAACCCGCGCGTCCATCCGCCGTCTCTTCCCCCGCGCCGCGCTCCCTGTAATCGACGGCGCACGCAACCCCATTCACTCAAGCCGATGGACGGCTTGCGTGCGCATCTCGCGAAAAAATCTACGAGGGTTTCAGCGCGGCATGGAATGGATGGGCCGGGTGTGGTAATAATCGATCGCATTGACGGTGTGTGGCCGGCGACGCTGTGGCCGTTTACCGGTCGATCGGCCGCATGGACGACGGCCTGCTGCCCTCTGTGCGTGCGTGTGCTAAAGAAGTTGTTGGCCTGCAGTTTGCTTACCCCGTCCGTCCGTAGACACCGACATGTGAACAAGGTGCGGTGGCGCTGGTCATGTTGGCCAGTTCCTTAATTTTGTTTAGAGAGAGAGGGGGAGGTCAGGTAGCGCATGTTTCTTAATCGAATGTCCAGGTTAACAGTACAGGACTGGACACCAGGGGGTTGTTGGTTTGAAAAATGAAAAGGGTCATGGGCTATGGCCTGCAAACTGACCTTGCAACAGCAAAATGGTGTTTTGTCAACGGTATATTTAAACCAAGGACGAGCCGGTCGATGCGAGCTCGGCCGTTCTATATTACTGTCGCGGAACCATTCGGTTTGATTTTTGCATTTGGCGATTTGGCACGCGAGACGCCGGCCATGAACCGGCAGTGACAAGCTGTCCACGCGTGCAAGCGTCAGGTGAGCAGGAGCAGGAGATGGCATGAGATGAGAAGTCGCCCTCGTCACAGCCTTGAGCCCTTGACAGCCGCGTAAGTGGCCCGACAGGATTGCAGCCAAGTGAGGCTTTCACAGCCTCGCTCGATGGCCCGTGGCCCCAAGAACTAAACTAATTAAGCGGCCGGATAGACGCCACTGCTAGCTGCCGCAGCATCTGCATGCCGGATGCTCTCCTCTTCGGTTACAGGCCTCCCTACCTCCATCGAAACCATCTCCCGGTCTCTCCAGTCTACTCCACCACCACCGTCTCTCTTCTCGAACGGATATAAAAAGGGCAGGGGCTCCTCTCCCTCCTATCCATCGCCATTAGTGCCTCACGCTCCTCAGCGGGAAGAAAGACAGACTACACTGCAAGAAACACCCGAAGGATCAGCGAGAAGGACCGCGCTGGAGAAGCAGGGCACGTGCATGCATGCAAGCGCGCTCGATCTCCTCCTACCTCCGCGGGTGGGATCAGAGCTGCTAGCCTTGCACTGCACTGCACGTGTTCTTCTCCTCCATCCCGGTCTTTCCTCGCTCTGGAGTCCGGCGCCGTCGTCGGCACGCCCGCCCGCGAGCACGAAGGACACCACGTCGTGCGCCCTCCGATTCCATGGTCGGCCCACGAGGTATATATGCGCAGAGCTGCGTCTTTAATCTTAAACCGTGCTACGTTGTGTGCCAGCATGAATCGTACTCCTACGACGATGCTGTATGCGCTCCATGGCCGAGTGATCCACAAGGTATATGCACTAGCTAGGGTATCTTCAACCTTGGTCCGGCCGATGTTCGCTTCAGGCGGCGATGCTGATGATCCATGCATCCCCGCGTCCCTGCGCGCGCTCAATTCGAGTCGAGAAGGCAATGCATTCCTCGCATGTTTTTCGTGTTGCTAAACTCTTACGGCGAGAGTCGGTTTACTTTCCGCTCTGGTTTACTTTCCGCTCTAACTCGATATCATATACTCCCTCCGTCCGGAAATACTTGTCCAGATGACAAGTATTTCTGGACGGAGGGAGTAATTCGTATCGGTCGCGTAAGACCTGCTGCTTTGCCCATTCTGTAATTCATACTGCTTTTCGCCGGAGAACATGCTATCATGTTCCTGCAATCCCGCATATACCTTTTCTTTTAGAATAAAATGATGGATACTTAATTATACTGCCCCCAAAGGAACAAGTTCATTTCCCTCTCTCTTATAAAAGTACTCCCATTGGCATGTGTTGAAGCGGCAAGTGCATATATCAAATTTTGCCTTTTAGGCGTCTTATTAACTTGTTTATCCCCGATAATCCAAAGATTCAACGCGACAGACAGAGGAACCGACAAGTTCCTCCTTGCGCTGCCTGCCCCTTGACTGTATCAAACTGGTGCGCGTGCGTGTGTGCGTTGTGTTCTTCACACACTGCGTCAGTACGCCTGCGACCTGCCGATGCGAGCGTGCATGTCTACATGTGACGCACACCAGAAGGCGCGTCGCAGGCCCGATTGGCCACCGTACCCCCGTCGATCGACCCGGCTAGTGTGGTGCACATCACGCCCTAGTTTATAATTACAGATAGATTGGGCGAGTAATCACAGGCATCTACGTCAGGTACAACTTTTGGGTAACCGTCATTGTCCCGCGGATTCACGGTGCCCTGGTCGGATTTGCTGCTTTAACTCCTTTTGAAAGATGATTTTCGTTCGTTTTGACATGACCACGCAGCTGAGGCTAGCAGTACAGGCCATAGCCGCTGTAGTAATTAATCTCCGTTTTTCTGCTGGCCTTTCGGCACGAGGCTAGGGGCGTAGGAAAAATCGAGTGCCCAAACATGGCCCCTCTGGGTTGGTGGAGGGAGATGCGGATCCCATCAAGCACCGAGCAATTCCAACGACGACATTGGGAGCACTCGCCATTTGGTCAGCAGATGCGCTCCTGAACCAAAGCTTGCGATGACTGTGGTGGCAATTATTTCAGTCCAGTCTCTTTTCCAGCAAAGTGTTCTCTCAGATTTTTGTATGCAAGTGTTGGTTGTCTATTTTACCTCTCTACGGCTTACAATTCGATGTCACTAGCCACCGGCCCACTAGCAGCTAGGTGTGCTCCGTACGCGACGTACTGAGATCCAGCACGATTGCACGAATCCCTGGTGTAACTGAGGTAGCGTAGAGAAGCATCAAGCAAAGTTTTTAAACAATTTATGAGCATGTTTGAAACTTTGGCCAAATCAGATTCCATGCTCGGCGCAACCCTCTATGATGCCGAAGTTGTGTATAACCATGCATGCCACTTGTGATGTCGCCAAGATAGATGTCATGCCATATTGCCATGTGACTGAGGTGGAAACCCCTTGCGTCGCTACCCCGTGGCGACGCTAGGAGGCCCAAACCCTAGCGCCCCCAGCCCTTCCTCCCTGGCAGATTCCTGCCGCGAGTGTTGGCCGCGGTGGCGCCCGGTGTCAAAGGTAGGGTAGGAAGGTTGCGGTGGTTCCCCCATGAGGCGGCTCATGTGGGTTGGCCTTGCGCGACATCTAGAAAAGAGGTCTTGGTTGTGCGGTGGTAGCGGACCAAATGGCTGGCGGGGTCATCTCGTGGGCTTTATGCGATGGGTGGCGGCGGAGACTGTGGATCTGGTGTCCCGGCAAAATTTGTCGCGACGTGGCTTTGGCCGGCCAGCGGTGTGTGGTGGGACCAGTGTGGGTCGGCTGGAGGCCCTCTACCGACATTCAAGTGACGTCGTGCGTCCACATGGCGAAACTGCATGCAGATCCAGTCGTTGGCAAGATCAGGGTGGCGCGACTTCAGATGAAAATCATGCCGACTTCGGTCATGGCGGACAATGACGGCGTATGCGGCGTTGTTTCCTTGTTGATACAACGTTGGTGCAGATTGTGTCATTGTGCTCATGATGTTCCCGGGGAAAACCCTGGATCTGGGTCTCCCGGAACGGTCGATGGCGGCACCTTCCATGCTGCTCTCCCTCTTGGGGACATCGTTTTGGAGCAGGTGCTGGCTGAAGGTGACGAGACGTGGAGCGGTGTTGCATCTTAAACATTGACAGCGGCGGGTCTCGGCGATGTGGCGCAGTGGGGTGTCGCGGTTGGACGCGTGCTGATGGGCATGCACGGGAGTGTGGCAATGTCCGGCGTCGTGGTGGCGTTGATGACAGAATGGTCTGGCAAGGTCAATGCATTGATCACTTCTTAAGATGGGACGATGGAAGATGGCGGCGGCGAATCATAGAGCGTGCACATGTGGTGCGCGTTGAGAGTATGCTAGAATGGTTGGTGCTCCCGGCTAGCCGGCAGTCGGCTTGGTGATGCTACCGGATTACTTGGTGTATGAAGTCATGGCACATCATTTGTACGGCGACCAAGTTCATCGGGAAGATGGCTTTAGGTTGATTCATATATTTGTTTTTTGTACGGCTTTGTTGATTAATAATATAATAAAATTAATTGTGTGCGTCGCTGGATACAAAGGTCAGAGTTATCGTTCTTTTAAGAAGAAAAAATGTTAGATGTCATGCCAGCTGTTTAGCCGGGGCCTGGGACAATGATGACCTGCCTCATGGCACCGGACATGTGCCATGTAAGTGAGAAAATAATCGGGACTATACATACTAGTGCCTTCGAGGGTACTCCACTCTCCTAGACATGATCACGATCGTATGATCATATTCAATCCAGATTGATACTTGTCGGGTCATAAAATGACAAATAAGTTGACCGATCAGCAAAAACTTCGGCGTTAGTGGGATGTATATAATCCTATGCGTGATGCAATTTGTGTAGGATTAGAGCAACTCCAACGCGCGACTCAAATGGACACACGCTTTGTCCGTTTTTCGTTCGTTTGAGTCGGCAGCCCGCTCGACGTCCGTTCTGTTTTTGATTTGGATCAGCAGTGCGCCTAACACGTTGATCCATATTTGCATGCGTGACCGGTTTTCTGTCTGTTTTCAATAAATATACACACATTTTACATAGTTTCACAGTAAAACAAATATGGCATAATTCTACAACCCAAATAAATATATAGTTCTACAAGCTGAATAAAAATTAAATTGCATTTAAAACAAGATACATCTATTGGGAAGTTGCGGTGGCCCGACGGCGAGGCGGAGGTGGCGGCATGGGGGAGATGTGTGTAGGCGCGGACTGCTGGCAGAGACAACGGATGTGGGCGGCGGTGGGCACGGGCTGAGGCTGGCGAGGGCTCGTTGTCGATGGGGTGGAAAAGAATGACCAATGTGCCACCGACTGACGGGCCAGGGGAAGGAGTAGGCGCGAGTACCCGCCGATGCAAATGAAGCCTAAATTTGGGCCAGAAATTGATCGGCAGGCGGACGAAAAGCGGACGCACATCCTGTATTCTACACGTCCGTTTAGGTCGGCACGTAGGACCGATGTTTATTTCAGTGACGATGCAAACGGACATGCGTGGATGAAATGGATCGATGTGTTGGAGTTGCTGTTAGCGGCCAGTCAGGCCAACTCCACCGCGCGACCCTATCCTGTCCACCCCCGTCCGTTTGGGGTAAAACGGACAAACCAGACGGCCCAGCGCGCGGGCGCAAACGGACTTTTGTCCGCTTCCGACCCATCTGGGGCCCAAGTTTGCGCCGGTTTTGGGGTGAAATGGACAGCGCGCGGACGGGCCGGACGCGCGCGCTTGTCCTCCCTTGGCCCGCCTGTCGGTGGGAGAAACCAAACCACCCCCCCCACGCCCCATTTGGCGCCATTTCCACAAACCCTCCCACGTCCCTCCCGCCTGCCTCCTCTCTACCCCGTCCATGGTCGACGCCCCGCCGAATTCCGGCGGCCTGGCCGTCGACCCGCCCACAAAGGTGAAGAAGAAGGCGGCCAAGGAGCCAAGGAATCCGCGATCGGAGTGCACGCCGGAGGAGATCGCGAAGTTGGATGCGGAATCGGCGAAGAGGAGGGAGCGAAGAGCGGTCGTCAAGGTCAATGCCGCCGCGGCCAAGTTCGTCGTCCAACGCGATGCGATGGAGGCCGCGCGGCGCAAGGCCGCGGTCGACGAGAAGGAGGACCTCGTCAACAAAGTGCACGCCCTCCTCATGCTTGGCAAAAGGATGTGAGGGACGAGAAGAAGCGGCAAAGTAAGAACGAGCAAATGAAGCAATACCTAGACCTTCAAAGAAAGAAGCTTGAGATGGAGGAGGTGGCCAAGAGGAGGAAGATCGACATGGAGGAGGCGGCCCGGCAAAGGCAGCTCGACATGGAGGAGGCGGCCCGGCAAAGGCAGCTCGACATCGAGGCCAACAACGTCAAGGCCAAGCAGAGGCAGCTCGACATCGAGGCCACCAATGCCGCCACCAAGGAGAAGGAGGTGGCCCTTGCGATCATGAGCGTGGACTTGTCGAAGATGAGCGAGAAGACGAGGGCCTGGTTCGAGGCCAGGCAGAAGGAGGTGGTCGATGCCGAAGGCCTGAACTAGGTTGTCCGACCGGCGTGTCCGTTCTTTTTTTGGAGGCTGGCATGGGTGCCGCCTGCTGGGCCGCTGGCAGTGTGCCGGCGAGAAAACATTCATTTTGGTGGCCGGCTGTGTTGCCGGCCACTGGCTGTGTTGCCGGCGAGCACAACTATTCATTTTGGAGGCTGGCTGTGTTGCCGGCCGCTGGCAGATGCCGGCGATGGACGTGTAGGCCGCTGGCTCTGTTGCCGGCGTGATGAACCGGGGCCGCTGGCCTGAACTAGGGTTTGGCATTTGAAACGTTGCTTTTGGTTTTTTAAATAGACGCGGACAGGATGGGGCAAATGGATGCGGCCGCGCACTAGGCGCACGACCACCGCATCCCAGGACACGCCTGGACACGACCCCAAATCCCTACCCAAACAGACAGAATCCGGACAATTGGACGTCCGTTTGGGAACGCGCGGTGGAGTTGGCCTCATGCACTTGGCGTCGCCATGGGGCGGATTTTCGTGTTTTGACCCTTTTTGGATACAAATTCAGAATCTGACCCCGGTTTGAAAAACAATCGGGATTTGACCCTTTTTCTTACCGCCACTGTCTCTGGCGGTAGGGTTAGACTACCTACCGTCACGGGCCTTGGCGGTAAGGTACTAATCCACGTCAGCCAGCAGAGACGGCCTCCGTCCCCTCCGTCGAACCCTACCGCCATGGTACCTGACGGTAGGTTGTCTAAGCCTACTGCCAGAGCCCCTGGCGGTAGGGTGCGAGCAGTTATTTCGCCCGAACCCCCGCCCCATCTCCCCACCCCTCCCCCTCCCCCGTCGGCAATGATGACCCACAACCGTAAGGGATCTATTGCAGCGTTTTCGATAAGTAAGAGTGTCGAACCCAACGAGGAGCAGAAGGTATTGATAAGCGATTCTGAGCAAGAAATTACTGCAAGCACTGAAAGATAACTTTTAGGGGTTTTCTCGGTATAAGCAACAGGAAAGTAAAAGCAAGTAATGTAAAAGGTACTGAGAGTAACAAGTGGCCCAATCCTTTCTTAGCAAAGGAGAGGCCTAGCAACTGAACTTATAAAGACTAAAGCGTTCCTGAGGACACACGGGAGAGATAGTCATGTGCTTTCACCATATTCCGTATCGATACTATGTTATGTGTTGATAAGTGTTATGTGTTGATAAGTGTTGAGTGGGTGGATCTATGCTAGTGCACTCTCTAGACTAAGATGAATGCACTCTTATGATTAAACACCTTGCAAGCATCTGCAAATACAAGATAGAGTTTAAGGCAAAAGCCTAACCATAGCAATACGATCGAGGATCCATTATTCCCTTATGCAAAAGCGTGCGAACTGGGGTTCAGGTTTCTGTCACTCCGGCAACCCACCATAAGCATTCTTTATACACAATGTATTCTCCTAGGTCCTTAATAAGGCGAAGTGTTGGGTGTTCGACTCACACAACACCACTAGTAGAATGACAACACAACTTAAGTATCAAACAACACATATTACTTCAACAGCATATGACTTCTAACAACAAGACTTTCCCCATGTCCTCAAGAACTAAGGTAACTACTCACGAGACATAAAAGAGATCATGATCAGTGGGTATAAATAGGTGATAAACAATCTGGACATAATAATATTTCTCCAACAAAACTCAATAGCATTCACCACAAAGTAGTAATCAACACCGATGGAGTAGAGAGGATAGGTAGTACGCGTTACAACACAAGTTGTGATTGTAAGATGAGATTTGGATGAAGATGGAGATGGTGCTGGTGTTGGGGATGATGTTGATGATGATCTCAATGATGCCCGTGACGATGGTGATGACGATGGCGATGATCTCCCCTTCCGGGAGGTGATCTCCCCGGCGGAATCTGCCCGCCGGAGATGGCTTTTTCTTCTCTGTAGGTTTCCGCCACGGAGCGGCGGCGGAACTCCGTAAAAATCCCCGTCCCTAGGGTTTTTGGATAACGGAGAGCATATATGCAAAAGGGGGCGGCCAGAGGTGGGCCAGGGGCTCCAGGCGCCCCCCGGCGCGGCCGGGGGGGGGGGGCGCCAGTAATGCCCAGGATGGAGTTATACCTCCTACGTGTCGAGGCACGACTTAAAGGCATAAATCCATCCTAGAATGATCTCAAGTTTGGTAATCTTTGCACAACTCATGTAAAAGAGGGGATAGTAAACAGAAAATAGTTGGCTTACACTCGCCACGTCACAGAATTACAGTACAAGTCTCAAACATCATACATTAAGAACATCACAACCCTCTAAGGGCAAAATCCAAATGTCAAAGTACCAAACTGAAATAAATAAACCACAGGCGGATCGAATCCTAGTAGGAGTCTCCACTACTGATCATCCTGGTATCGCACATAGTACCGACTACGCTCCTCGTCGTACTCCCAATCCAGCTCGGTGCCATCACCTGGATAGCTCACAACTGGACCTGCATCTGGTGTGGTGAAGTAACTGTGAGCCACAGAGGACTCAGCAATCCCGTCACCGGGTAACAAGACTATTTAAGCCTTTGGGTGAGGATAAGGCTGAAGAAAAGAATAAGTGTATGCAGCAGCAACTAGCAACTAGCTTACGAGAGTGAGAGCGAGAAGAGAAAGCCTCGGCGAGAAGTGATCACGAAGTGATCCTAGCTACAACACCTCAAACATAACCCCTCCGTGTTCAACTTCCGAATCCCTATTCGGAAATTGACAGTCACGGAACACACGCTGGTAGTGTATTAGAAACATTGTGTCAAGTTATCTACAACCGGAATTAACAAGCTCCCATCTGCCACATAACCGCGGGCACGGCTTTCGAAAGTTCAGACCCTGCAGGGGTGTTCCAACTTGACCCATTACAAGCCCACGATCCGCGGAGTCGCAACTCCAAAGTGGGAAGACCCGAGTATTCTCGGAATCCCGTGCTCAAGATATACCGAGCTAAGGTAAGGCTAATCCAGCAAATCCTCCCGGCGTGTCGACACCCTGATAGTAGCCGTGCGTATCTAGGTCTCAGGACACGTCCGGGTGAGCACTAAATACAGATACCGAAGACCCCAGCGAACTGGGTAGTATCCGCAAGTGACTCTGGTTTGGACCAACACTCGAGTCGAGCACTGGCCCAGGGGGGTTGAATTAATTAAGCCTCGGGTTAATTACTCCCTCGGAAAGTTTTAGTTGTTTAGGCAAATAGTACAAATGTTGGGACTTGCTGGAAAAGACTTAGCACTTAGCGGTTTATCGAGGGGGTCCCATACACCCCAACCGTGTTAGGAACGCATAATCAAGGAACATAACACCGGTTTATACGGTTCCTAACGGCATGAGTGGAACAAATCACCAAGCAAAAGGCTTAGCCTTCCACCCTTGCCAATATATAGATGATTTCATTTTAAGCATTTATATAGTGTGATATAACCCAACCAAACTTCAACATGAAGCAAGCATCTTCGATCTTCACCTGCAACTAACAAAGCTATAAGAAGGGCTGAGCGAAGCGTACTTAGCCAAGCAACGGTTTGCATAGGTAGGTTGGTTAAACATTGCAATGGTTTACAAGTAGGAGGCTGACAAGAAGATCATGGGCATCGAGGCAAAACTATAGATCGAGACTACTAGCAATAGGCAAAGATAGTAATGTTATCGGGGTTCGGTCATCTTGCCTGAAGTGAAGTCGTTCGGATCGTAAGAAGGGTCCTCGTGCTCAACCTCGTTGGAAACCTCGTGCTCGTACTCGAACTCAGACTCAGCTCCCGGCTCTAAACAAAACAATCACACCAAGCACAAATCAACAAGATGCAATGCGCACTCGGAAAAGATGAATGCATGATGGATGCACTAAGGATGCACACGGAGCACGTAAAATAGCACTCAAGCAAAACACCTCAAAACATGATAACAATCTGATATTATTAATCTACACAGAAAAACAATCAAGTTTGATATAAGATTCGCTGAAATCGGAGTTACGGGCTAAAAGTTATGCCCGAAACAAGAAACGAGCGAAAGCTGAAATTACAGCAACATAGCAACTTCGGAGCACAAAATAATTAAGCTACAGCACGCAAATATCATGGCAAAGGACATGAACACAAACTAGACATATACTACAGCAACTAAGTCCAAAGGTGCACCCCCAACGGAGCCACTGATCAATAGCAATGATCTTGGACATATTGAACTTGACAATAAAATTCTGGCAGCAGAATTTTATTGAAACTTTGGAGCAAAAGATAAACATGCTACAGCCACTTAAATGGACATGTGAGGACATGGATGGAAAGACAACAATATATACTACAAGGAACAATCAAGATCCACTCCAAAACTATCATGCTTTGACTTAGAACATCACACGAACATGGCATCGGAACGTTACAGATTTCAGACTTAGTGAAAACCCACTAAGTCCTAAAACAGCAATATCATCACGACATATGAAAGAGCATGTTTAAGTCACCTCGGAACTACACATGGCAAGAGGTAAGCACCTCATCAAAGTACACATGAAGGTGACCCCGAAACACACAAGCATGCATCATAGAGGTAAACACAACGATAGCAACGAGCTCAACAAGATGGCATTTCATAACAAGTGAAATAACATCACAGCCACATGGCACTTTGCAACGATGATAACAAGGCAATAATAAATCTATCATGCAACCTATCACATACAACATGTAGATCATGGCAAGACGAACACGTGGACATGTCATTTGCATCATTCGGACAAACGAGCTAAAAGATATCACATGGCAAAGAAGGCATAAAAACATCACATAGTAGCAGTTTATATCATGATGCACTCTTGCAACAGCAAAACAAGCACCTAGATGATCTCTAACATGCATGACAACAGCAGATAAAACGTAGAGCAAGTCTCCACGAACGTCTGGACATGCTACACGCGCGAATCGGAACAACAGACAAAAAGTTATGGCAGGTCAAACATTGCATCTCAGAACAAAATTATGGGACTTAGTGATATTGGGGCAACCTAGATCTGGAGATGAACGGGCCGGGGAGGCGAAGACGGGCCTGGCGCGGATCTGCTACGGAGGCTCGGCCCGCGAACTGGCGATGGGCCGCGGGGCGGCGGATCCGGCCCGCGGGGCAGGCGGACGGGCGGCGGCCCGGGCGGGAGGCGGAGGAAGGCGGCGCGCTGGCCCGGCGGGACGTGGGCCTCGCGGCTGGCGGCCGGCCCAGGGCGGCGGCCTGCCTGGGCTCGGTGCGAGCGCGCCGGCTCGGAGCGGGAGCCCAGCTGGCGGCTCAGGGAACGGGCGACGCGGGACTCCCGGTGACTTGGCGAGGCGATGTGGTCCAACGCCTCGGCCGCAGTGGCGACCTGGGCCCTGGAGCGCTGCGGCTCGAAGCGGTCGGAGGGGTGGGGTCGGCCCAGCGGGAGGCTGGCTGCGATCGGCAGGGGCGGACCGGCCCGGTTCTTCGGGCGATGTGGTCCCGATCGCTGGGGAGCCCCGGCTGGCCTGGATCGATAGATGGATCCGTCGGCTGCTGCTTCGATCTGGGCGCAGATCGTGGCGGCGGGATCTGGAGAATTTTTGGAGAAGGACAGCCAAGTGGAGAAGGGAGGGCTGGTGGATCTGAAAATTTAGGGGAAGGAGGAGGTAGAAGCTAGATGCCCAAATAGACTAGGGTCTAATATATAGCAGGATTTAGGGTTAGGGGAGATTTAGGGGCGTTTGGAGTCCTCCGATTGCGATCCGACGGATCCGATCGCGGGGTAGTCTAGAAGGGCCTAGGAGAGAGTAGTAGACTGCAGTAGGTGTGTTTCCGGGACACAAAGTGAAGGCACTTCGGACCCACACGAACAACGGATGGGAAAGCCAACGGAGTCCAAACGAGACGAGATTTGAGAGGCGGGTTGCACACAACAAAACAACAACACACAAAACAACCTCGCGGCACACCGGTAACGTTACACGCCCAAACAACAAAGTAGGCCTACGGGACGTCACGGACACGTGAGGGAGCTCCGAAACGCGAAACAGACAACGGGAAGGAACGCGTGGAACCGGATGCAACCGACAACACAAATGCAATGCGATGCACATGTCTACATGATATGAATGAATGCCACACACTCACACAACAAAACGACGAAAACCAGAAAGACAAAGAGCCCGGAATGGAAATAGATGAAGCCGGAGATATATTATATACCCAAAAGGGAAAATATTACATCCGGGGCATTACAGCGCCCCCAGGGCGCCTGGGCACCCTGTGGCCCCCCTCTGGTTGCCCTTTCGCGTGCCTTCGTGATCCGTCTGAAAAATATCTCCCATCAAATTTCAGGTAATTTGGAGGTATTCTTCTTCAGCAACTCAGCGTCCACTTTTTACTGCTGAATCCTGCATCTGCTTCTTCGGCATCGGAAAGTTTGCAAACTGTGTAAAATAGACCAAAACAACATAAGAACATCACCGTAACGTGAAATATATCAATGTATAAGGATAAATTATGATACAAAATAGTGATGCATTTTGGACGTATCAACACCCCCAAGCTTAGACATCGCTTGTCCCCAAGCGAATATGAACTCGGTAAACCTGTCCACAAGTTTAGAGAGTGAAGTGTCGATAAATAGAATACAGACAAGAAGCATCATAGTTTCTTTACCAACTCAAATATCCTCAACAGCAATCTTCAATTCATAAAGCCCTTATAAAAGAGTGATAACACTTATATTCGAAAGTAGGGCTAAGGAAACTCATTATATCATGGCAAACATGTCCTTTGGTCAAAGAACAACAAATAGTTTTAACTTTTGCTCTTATATTTTGATGAGATCAATTGAAGCTTTTTGAAATAACATGTTAATAGGCAAGAAGTGAAAGTGTTAACACAAAGGAAGATATTTGCCTTAGCTGGGCATGACAAACAACTTACTTACGAATGATAATGTCAACAGGGATATGATATGACAAATCTTAATGCAGCTTTATATGAATGAATCCTTATCAACATCAAACGTCTGCTCTCTTTGAGAAATAGAAGGAAGTAGAAATAACTGACTCAACTTAAAATTAAAAGATAGGCCCTGTTCTAGGGTAGTAGGGAAAACTCATGTGCTATCCTCAAATCAAACAGAATGAAAACAAGTTTTGAGAGGTGCATGATTTGTCAACGAATGCTAATAGATAACTCAATTGCTTCTTGAGCTGGACAAGTTTCGAGGAACGGCTCCCGCACGAGGACGATCACATCCTCTTATTCTCCTTTATTTATCGCTGCCAAAGTTTTCTGATTTCTCATGAACAAAGCGCGAAGGAGGGTTTGTTTGTTATATTATTTTCGAGCCGGGCGCACTCTTTGCCAGTTCCTTCTCGTATTATGGGTTTGCACATTAGACATGCAATCCCGGGGTGAAGCTTGTCCAATTCAAGAAGACTATAAATTAGCTATTACTTCCTCATGAGTTAAAACAGAGGCACAAAATAAAAGATTTTGAACATTTAAGGATAACACATAAATTATATACTTTTAGGAGGTGGTAGTGGAATACCACGAGTAGGTAGGTATGGTGGACTCATATGGAAGGTATTGGTTTTAAGGGTATGGATGCACAAGCAGAAAACCGCTTAGTACAGAGTTAGGCTAGCAAAGGTTTTGAGAGAGCAGACAACTGATGATGACTAAGATGCAAAGCAATATAAAGCATGAACATTGAAATAAGCATAACACATCAAGTTGTCTTCCTTGTCAGCATAACACTTCAAGCATAATAACATAAAGGTTTTGGCTATGTTGATACTTTAAGAAAATCATGCTTGTTGTTATGACCAAAGCTATGTTTGCCAAGATTAAATAAAGTTTTCACAGCCATACCTGACATAAGGTCAATACTCCCCATAAGAGTCATCATATAAGGTCGATTGCGTGAAGAGAATACCGAGTGCAGCAAAAGGAACCAATAAACTTCTCATTAATATTCCATCATGGACGACTCCACACTCACGGATACAATTCTTCACCGAAGGAGCGATAGACCTCAATGCACACACCTATCTCATATAATAACCTCCCTAGACATGATACGACTCTACTTGACTCTAAAAGACAAAAGGTAAAGATAAAGATACCGGGCACTCCCCCAAGCTTGGAACAAGCCAAGGGAATGCCGTTACCCAAGGAGATTTCACTCATCATCCTTGTTGGCGTTGATCACGTAGTCCTTGGCGAAACGCTTTCATGGAAGGGGTTCTCCAGTCTCATATGAGAAGCTCGTCTCCTGAATCCTGCATTCAGCACCCAAACTCATGCGCATAAACCTTAGTTCATACTCACAGTTCTGGTTATGTAGATCATTAATTTGCCCTTGGAGCTCTATAATTCTTTCTTCAGACGCGGTGATGCTTTTCCACATCTCCTTCATCTCCTTCAGGAAGTAGTTCTTCAGCTCGTTGATGATGTCAAAGTTAGCTTCAACACCACGCTCAATCATCTTCTTGTACTCAAAGACTTCTTGCTCCACTTCTTCCAGCCTGGCCTGGACGCTCCCCTCCTTGATAGGTCCCTTCAGATCTTCTTGATGAAGGACACCGTCCTCCATCCGAACAACCTGAGGGTGCTTCTTCACCTCAGCGAGGTAAGGGTTGATGACGTTGATGATGAACTCGTCCTTGGGGGGAGCTTGGAGAAGCCATGGCACCTAAATTCAGCTGAAAGATTCCCTGGCAGAAACAGATCGAAGAGAAAACACGCGAAATCGCAAGATACGTTGCCGGAACAATCCGGGAAAATATATAGGAAAAATTTATGCACGGAAAGGAAGGTAACGGACCAAAGCGGGGTCGGAGGCGGACCCCCGGGTGTCCAGGCGCCCTGGCGGCGCGGCCAGGAGGTGGGGCGCGCCAGGGGGTGCCTGGACCCCCTGGAGCTCGTCTCCGACTCGACTTCGGCTCAGAATTTTACTAATTTCGCAAAAACTCGTAATACAGAACTTTTATGATAGTTTGCGATGTTCCCTTACCGTACTACATACCTTTTCTTTATTCTGCTTCTGCTGGCGTCTGAAACAGGGCTGCAACATGTTCTTCGTGAGTTGTTGTGTATATTATATTCACATCAACATTGACAGGGTCTCCTGCTATGTAATGTTTAAGTCTTTGCCCATTCACAACTTGAGGTTTGGTGCCTTCAAAATTGTTAATCTTAATTGCACCAGACCGATAAACTTCTTCAATATGAAATGGTCCTTCCCACCTGGAAAGTAGTTTACCTGGAGAAAACCTGAAACAGGATCTAAACAACAAAACTGTATCGCCAAAATTAAATTCACGTTTCAGAATCTTCCTATCATGCCACCTTTTTACCTTTTCCTTGAACATTTTAGCGCTCTCGTAAGCTTCACTCCTCCATTCATCTAGAGAAGTCAAGTTCATGAGACGCTTCTCACCAGCTAATTTTGGGTCAGCATTAAGCTCTCTAACAGCCCAGAAAGCTTTGTGCTCTAACTCTAATGGCAAATGGCAATCCTTGCCATACACCATCTTATAGGGGGACATGCCCATGGGGTTTTTGTAAGCAGTTCTATATGCCCACAAAGCATCTCCTAACTTATTTGACCAGTCCTTTCTATTTCTGTTTACTGTTTTCTGCAAGATCAACTTAATCTCTCAATTGGTGAGCTCAACTTGCCCACTAGTTTGAGGATGATATGGTGAAGCAATTCTATGATTAACATCGTATTTAGCCAAAGCTTTTCTAAAAGCTCCGTGCGTGAAGTGTGATCCCCCATCAGTCATGAGATACCTTGGTACACCAAACCTAGGAAAAATTACATCTTTAAGCATTTTCAAAGATGTTTTGTGATCAGCACTTTCAGTGGGGATTGCTTCAACCCACTTGGTCACATAATCAACAGCTACTAAAATGTGAGTGTACTTGTGTGAAGAAGGAAAGGGACCCATAAAATCAAAACCCCAACAATCAAAAGGTTCAATCACTAGTGAGTAATTCATAGGCATCTCGTTCCTTCTACTAATGTTACCAACTCTCTGACATTTATCACAGGCTAAAACATAATTTCTAGCATCTTTAAAGAGAGTGGGCCAATAAAAACCTGATTGAAGAACCTTATGTACAGTCCTCTCACCGGCATGATGTCCTCCATAGGTACTATCATGACATCGTCTGAGAATGTCCTTCTGCTCATGTTCCGGTATACATCTTCTCAGGATCCCGTCGGGACCTTCTTTGAAAAGATGTGGGTCATCCCAAAAGTAGTGCCTCAAATCATGAAAGAACTTCTTCCTTTGCTGAAGTGTTAAACCTGGAGGCAAGTACTTTGCAACAATAAAATTAGCATAATCTGCATACCAAGGATCGGAAAGAGATTGTACTTTTACAACGGCAAGTTGCTCGTCTGGAAAACTATCGTTGACTGGGATGGGATCATGCGGTATATCTTCCATCCTTGAAAGATTGTCCGCCACTGGATTGTCTTCTCCTTTCCTATCAACAATCTGCAAATCAAATTCTTGAAGGAGGAGTACCCACCTGATAAGCCTTGGCTTGGCATCCTTCTTTGTCATAAGATACTTAATGGCAGCATGATCAGTATGAATAATAACTTTGGAATCAACAATATACTGCCTAAACTTATCACAGGCAAATACTACAGCTAAGAATTCCTTCTCAGTAGTAGCATAATTTCTTTGAGCACTATCAAGGGTTTTGCTAGCATAATGTATAACATTCAATTTCTTATCAATTCTTTGTCCTAAAACAGCTCCAACAACAAAATCACTAGCATCACACATAATCTCAAAAGGTAAATTCCAGTCAGGCGGTTGTACTATAGGAGCGGTTATTAAAGCTTTCTTAAGGACTTCAAAAGCTTCCTTACAATTTTCATCAAATACAAAAGGAACGTCCTTCTGGAGAAGATTAGTTAGGGGTCTCGAGGTTTTAGAAAAGTCTTTAATAAATCTTCTATAAAAACCTGCATGACCGAGAAAACTGTGAATACCTTTGATGTCCCTTGGATAGGGCATCCTCTCAATTGCTTTGATCTTGGCCTTGTCCACTTCAATTCCCCTTTCGGAAATCTTGTGACCAAGAACAATTCCTTCATTAACCATGAAGTGACACTTCTCCCAGTTGAGTACCAAATTTGTCTCCTCGCATCTCTGCAAAACTTTATTAAGGTTGTGAAGACAATGGTCAAAAGAAGTTCCATAGATGGAGAAATCGTCCATGAAGACTTCCATAATATCCCCGCAGAAACCATGAAAGATAGCAGACATACACCTTTGAAAAGTAGCAGGGGCATTACATAAACCAAAAGGCATACGCCTGTAAGCATAAGTACCAAAGGGACAAGTAAAAGTGGTCTTCTCTTGATCGGCAGTGTTAACATGAATTTGAGAGAAGCCAGAATAACCATCGAGATAACAAAAGTGGGTATTTTTGGATAACCTTTCAAGCATTTGGTCGATGAACGGCAACGGGTAGTGATCCTTCCTGGTTGCTTTGTTCAACTTCCTGTAATCAATACACATTCTATATCCAATAATAATTCTCTGAGGTATTAATTCATTTTTATCATTAGGAACCACAGTTGTACCTCCTTTCTTAGGAACACAATGTACCGGACTTACCCACTTACTATCAGCTATAGGGTAGATAATACCTGCGGCCAGAAGCTTGAGAATCTCAGTTCTCACAACATCCATCATCTTCGGGTTCAACAGTCGTTGATGATCAACAACTGGTTTAGCATCAGGCTCAAGGTTGATAGTATGTTGACAGATAGATGGACTAATCCCCTTAAGGTCATCAAGGGTATAGCCAATTGCGCCTCGGTGTTTACGAAGTACTTCCAATAATCGCTCTTCTTCATATCCTGAAAGGTTAGAATTGATAATAACAGGATATACTTTCTTTTCATCTAAATAAGCATACTTGAGCGTATCGGGAAGAGGTTTAAGATCGAACATCGGGTCTTCCTTCGGTTTTGATAAAATTCCCAAAGGTTCAACCGGAAGGTTGTGCTTCAGGATAGCAGGCTGCCTCAAGAATATTTCATCTAGTTCATTTCTTTCCTGCATATGCAAATCATTCTCGTGGGCCTCCATGTATTGCTGCAAAGGATCATTAGGGGGAATAGCAATAGAGGCAATACTTTCAATAATTTTATCATCACTGGGTAAATCAGTACCACGAGGCTGCTTAGAGAACTTAGAAAAATTAAATTCATATGGCTCACCATCGAATTCAACAGAAACTTTACCTTTCTTACAATCTATTATAGCTCCACAAGTTCTAAGAAAAGGTCTACCAAAAATAATTGGACAAAAATTGTCCCTTTCCGAACCAAGTACTAGAAAGTCGGTAGGGTATTTTACCTTTCCACATAGGACTTCAACGTCTCTCATGATTCCGATAGGAGAGATAGTTGTTCTGTTTGCAAGATGAATGGTAACATCAACTTCTTCAAGTTCACAAGGGGAAATCTCACCGATGATCTCTTCATAAAGTGAATAGGGGATAGCACTTGCACTCGATCCCAAATCGCATAGCCCATAATAATTGTGATCTCCTATTTTTAACAGATACCACTAGAGTACCTGAAATTGGGCCTTTATTCTTGGCTGTGACAAGGTTAGTGGAAACAGCACAAAAATTTATATTGGAATCCAAAACATCATTAGTAGCAAGGTCTTTAATCAATGCAACTTGAGGATCGACTCTGATCTGGTCCTCGGGCTCATCAACTCTTCTCTCACTTTTATTTATTATGTCTGTCACAAGAGAGTGCTCCTTTATCCTTGCGGGATAAGGAGGCTTTTCATATATAACTGCAGGCAAAATAGGGTCAGCAACATAAATATCAATAGGTGACTCTTTAAAAGGTTCATGGTGCTGGTCTCTCTTCTTTTTAAAAGAATCAACGTGAGAGGCAAAATTCTTACACAAATCAATCACTAGATGGGAATCAAGACCAATCTTAGAGCAAAAAGTATTAAAGTAATCAGTTTTCACATAGCTCTCAATATAATCATGTTCATAGTTTATAGCGGGTTCAATACCTTTATCAATTTCCCAATCTTCGGTATTCCTCTGGATCCTTTCAATGAGATCCCACCTCTCTTCAACACTCTTCTTCTGAAATACCCCACTAGAGGAGGTATCCAGCATCTCCTTATCCTGACGAGAAAGCCTGGCATAAAAATTTGTAAGTATAATTTCCTTGGGAAGCTTATGAATAGGGCATTTGAGCATTAGGGACTTCAATCTCCCCCAAGCTTGAGAAATGCTTTCTCCGTCCCGAGACCTAAAATTATAGATATAGTTCCTGTCTCGATGAATTTCATGAAGAGGATAAAACTTAGTATAAAAGAGAGACATAAGCTCCTGCCAGTCAAGCAAGTGTGAGTTATCGAGAAGCCTATACCAATCCGAAGCTTTATCTATAAGTGATACGGCAAACAATTTCCTGATGACAAACTCCCTCGATACACCTGCAAGCTTAAATAATGAACTTAGTTGTGACAGATATAGCAAGTGTTCACCGGGATGTCTGTCTCCTGCATAATGATTAGCCAAGACATAATCGATAATACCAGCTGGTATTTTATAAGGCACAATTTCAGTAGGGGGAGGATCAACCACCACAGGTGTGGGGCGTCTTCCCGCAAGCAACGCTCCAATAACAGGGTTATCCATAAGGACAAAGAGCAGCAATAGCAAAAACAAAAACAGAATTATAAAAACTTCCTTACCAGTTTCACTTTACCAATAGCGCTGCGCTCCCCGGCAACGGCGCCAGAAAACGGTACTTGATGACCCACAACCGTAAGGGATCTATTGCAGCATTTTCGATAAGTAAGAGTGTCGAACCCAACGAGGAGCAGAAGGTATTGATAAGCGATTCTGAGCAAGAAATTACTGCAAGCACTGAAAGATAACTTTTAGGGGTTTTCTCGGTATAAGCAACAGGAAAGTAAAAGCAAGTAATGTAAAAGGTACTGAGAGTAACAAGTGGCCCAATCCTTTCTTAGCAAAGGAGAGGCCTAGCAACTGAACTTATAAAGACTAAAGCGTTCCTGAGGACACACGGGAGAGGTAGTCATGTGCTTTCGCCATATTCCGTATCGATACTATGTTATGTGTTGATAAGTGTTGAGTGGGTGGATCTATGCTAGTGCACTCTCTAGACTAAGATGAATGCACTCTTATGATTAAACACCTTGCAAGCATCCGCAAATACAAGATAGAATTTAAAGCAAAAGCCTAACCATAGCAATACGATCGAGGATCCATTATTCCCTTATGCAAAAGCGTGCGAACTGGGGTTCAGGTTTTTGTCACTCCGGCAACCCACCATAAGCATTCTTTATACACAATGTATTCTCCTAGGTCCTTAATAAGGCGAAGTGTTGGGTGTTCGACTCACACAACACCACTAGTAGAATGACAACACAACTTAAGTATCAAACAACACATATTACTTCAACAGCATATGACTTCTAACAACAAGACTTTCCCCATGTCCTCAAGAACTAAGGTAACTACTCACGAGACATAAAAGAGATCATGATCAGTGGGTATAAATAGGTGATAAACAATCTGGACATAATAATATTTCTCCAACCAAACTCAATAGCATTCACCACAAAGTAGTAATCAACATCGATGGAGTAGAGAGGATAGGTAGTACGCGTTACAACACAAGTTGCGATTGTAAGATGAGATTTGGATGAAGATGGAGATGGTGCTGGTGTTGAGGATGATGTTGATGATGATCTCGATGATGCCCGTGACGATGGTGACGATCTCCCCTTCCGGGAGGTGATCTCCCCGGTGGAATCTGCCCGCCGGAGATGGCTTTTTCTTCTCTGTAGGTTTCCGCCACGGAGCGGCGGCGGAACTCCGTAAAAATCCCCGTCCCTAGGGGTTTTGGATAACGGAGAGCATATATGCAAAAGGGGGCGGCCAGAGGTGGGCCAGAGGCTCCAGGCGCCCCCAGGGCGCCTGGGCACCCTGTGGCCCCCCTCTGGTTGCCCTTTCGCGTGCCTTTGTGATCCGTCTGAAAAATATCTCCCGTCAAATTTCAGGTAATTTGGAGGTATTCTTCTTCAGCAACTCAGCGTCCACTTTTTACTGCTGAATCCTGCGTCTGCTGCTTCGGCATCGGAAAGTTTGCAAACTGTGTAAAATAGACCAAAACAACATAAGAACATCACCGTAACGTGAAATATATCAATGTATAAGGATAAATTATGATACAAAATAGTGATGCATTTTGGACGTATCAGGCAGTTCTTTCCCAAGTCCCACAAGTCGCCCCTCTCTCCCTCTCTCATCTCCTCCACTCTCCCCCTCGGATCTTCACCAATTCTCCACCGTTTTTGCGGATCGAGATGGCCCCGAAGAAAGAAACATAAGCTCCTCCAATTAGTTTTTGCAAACTTGCTTCCGATTCGACGCATTATTTGCTTGAAATCCCTCATATTTTTGAACTTAGATTGGATTTTTTTTCACCTAAGATTGTTTTAGGTAGATTGTAGTTCTAGTTCTTATTTCTTTAGTAAGTAGTGGTATTGAATATGAACTCAAATCCCTAGTTCATATGTTAGTTTGAAGAACCCTAGTTCATAATTTTTTTTGTTAAAAAAATTATGATGTATGTTGATATGATGATGAACCCTAGTTTGATGATGCATGTTGATGTGAAGATGAACCCTAGTTTTATGATACATGTTGATATGATGATATGAAGATGTTGTTGGATTTTTTTTTTTAATATGATGATATGATGTATGTTGGAGGATTTTATTTGGATATGATGCATGTTGATATGATGTGATCCATCATGTGTAGTAGATGTTGTTGGAGGAATATGCTTAAGATGAACTCTAGTTCATGTAACCAAGAAATTTCATTTTTTGTTTATGTATGCTTATGCTTATGATGCTTTTGTTTATGAAATTTTATTAAGGCGGGCACCTCTTGCGGACAACATCGGCCCACGGTACTCCATGCTGGACTGGGCAATCGACAAGGGTCATCGTGCCCGTTTCATAGAGAATGGAGAGGTAAGTGATATGAATGAAATGTTGAGCAAAGTTTTTGGATTGATGAAAATAAATTCCTAACTTTTGTCGTTCACTTTTTGACAGATGCTCCAGTCACTGCGCATGAGGGGTCACGGGGTATATGGGCATATGGAATACGGCGAGCGCTACGCGCCATTCTTCAAGAAAGCCCGTCTGTTGGGTTTTGTGTTGCAGTTCAAGCGTAAGCCGCCGACGTTTGTCCACGCAGCTCTGACATCGTTGATTGACGGGAGGCGACCGGAGACCCATTCTTTCCATTTGCCATGCGGGGAGATGACGGTGACCCTCGAGGATTGGTCTATGATTACTGCAATGCCGATCGAGGGTCATGCACTCACCGGGCGAGTGGAGAGGGCCAACTGGCAGGATAGGGTTGCCACCCTCATCGGCAACTGCCCCGTTGTTAAGGGTAACCGTACATCCAGTGTGCCGTTGATCTGGCTCATGGAGCACCAGCACAGATGCCCCAAAGGCGCCGACGAGACGACTATGGAGTGGTACGCGAGGGCCTACATGTGGTACATTCTCTCGGAGGTCGTGTTTCCAGACAGCTTCGGGAACTCTGCCAACTGGTCGTATCTCTTCTTCCTAGCGGACTGGGAGGCAGGGTACAGTTGGGGAACCGCATCTCTCGCCTACCTATACCGTTCGGTAAGAGAGTATCTAATTGCCTACCTACCTACGAAAGTGTGTCCATGATATTTTGTTATATCTGATCCTTATTTGATGTTTTGCAGCTTGACGACGCAACGTAGAGGACGGGAGACAAGTCCAATATGGGTGGCTTTGTCTGGGCCCTCTCCAATTGGATGTGGGAGCGGCTGCCGGTGGGGTGTCCGGAGAAGATGCGAAGAGTCCCATGGGATGCCTATAGCGAAGACGACAACGAGACTCGAAACCCCACCGTAGCTTATGAGTGGGACGTTGTCAAACTCTACACGGGCCTAAACAAGACTTCGTACAAGACCTACACCAATGAGATGGACGCTTTGACGATTTCGCAGGTATATGAACTCGCTCAACACCTTTATCATTGATTCCACTTTTGACCGAGAGTGGGAACTTACCAATGTATATGTAATAGGTAAACTGGTGGCCGTATCATGACCGAGAGCGGGGTTTCGATCTGAACGTGATGTGCACTGCGGAGAATGGCCTCTGGCGGTGCATCGTGCCCATTATTTGTGTGTACGCCGTCGAGTGGCACTTGCCACACCGCGTGGCCACACAGTTTGGGATGTATCAGCATACCCCACCGGCCCATCCCACCGATACCGGCGGCCATGCGCTCCACATGTGAGCGCTTTGTTCTCTATGCACATGATTTCATTGCGTGGCGACTTTATTATGATGTTTCTTGTGGCCTATGCCTTGCAGGATGAGCCGACAGAAGAATCAGTCGATCACAGACTGGGGAGAGCAGCATAAAACTCATGTGACGGATTGGAACGAACGGAAGTATCGTAAAGATAGGGAGAGGAGAGTGACCAACTAGGATAATTACGAGGGCCGACACATGAGGTGGTACGATGATGGCCAGAAGCACCGTCTTCGTCTCAGGCCTTGGTGGACGGCGGAAGACATCGCGGAGCTGGAGAGGGATGACCCCGAGGAAGAGGCCTACCAGACCGGCATCAGAGACATGGACAGTGGATTTAGGGAGTTTGCACCCCTCATCAACAGAGTGGGGTAAGTCCGTTCAAACTTATGCCTTTAAATTATTGTATTCGTCATCGGCACTTACTTATGCCTTTGCAGTCTGGTGAGCTGAACAAATGCCTCTTTGAAGACTCGGATGCACTAGGTGATACCCCCGGAGGCGTAGAGTCTGAGAACGAGGGGGACGATGAAGGTACAACTTCAGCCTCCAAGGAACAGATGCATCTGGTTCACTTTGCAATCATAAATCTGATACTTAATATGAACATGCCCTTGTTTCATTATGAGTGCAGAAGCTCCTGAAGCGTTGTCGCAAACTGGTAGGCCTGCTTGGATGTGCCGGAGCTGGGTCGGTTGAAGCTTATCAACCTGCAGCCACACAGGATCACATCGGCTCATCGAGCCATGTTCCCTCATCGTCTAGGTTGGTTGAGGAGGAGGAAGAGGAGGAGGAGGAGGAGGAGGAGGAGGAGGCCACATATGAAGAAGGGGCGGAGGAGGATGAGGATGATGAGGGCAACGGGGAGGAGGAGTACGATGAAGATTATGGACCTCCACCAACCCAATCATCTCAACCACCTGAGATGCCGAAGAGGCCTTCGAAGAAGAAGAATTTGCAGAGTCCGGAACTTTTCCAGAGACCGCTCACTGGACGGCCCAAGAAGAAGACTGTGACTCGTTCAAAGAGTAACGAGGACCGTACCTCCAAGAGGGGAAGGAGCAAATGATTATCCTCTTCGATAGTTGGTTGAACTTGTAGTTGGGCTGTCTATGTGTTTGAATTTCGTTTGGTTGAACTTGTCTAGTGGTTGTGAAACTACGTGGAACTATGAGTTTGCTATTTGTGGATCTATGTGTTTGCTATTTGTGAACCTATGTGGAACTCCAATTACTAATTAGTTGAAGTTCCTTTGAAATGTTCTATGCACTTGAAGTTTTGTTAATGTGTATGTGATGCCCAAGTTTAATTGTTTAAGATCTGTGATATTGCTGTCATATTTTGTGAAACTTGTCGTGATATTGCTGTCATATTGAATTTGAAAAGAATCAAGCAAATGAATTTAAAAAAACCACAGGACCCTACTATCAAGGTTCCTCGTGGTAGGGTCACACAGCCTACCGCCAGCCCTCCTGGCTGTAGGTTCGACCTACCGCGAGGGTCCCCGCATATTTCGTTACAGAAGGTTTTACGGCAAAACCCAGCCACACCCTACCGCCAGGCTCTCTGGCGATAGGGTTAGACAGCCTACCGCCAGGAGAGGCGGCGGTAGGGTGCTTATCCACGTCAGCATAGGCAAACGGCGCCGTCCCCCTCCGTCGCACCCTACCGCCAAGGCCCGTGGCGGTAGGCTGTCTAACCCTACCGCCAGAGCCAGTGACGGTAGGAAAAGGGTCAAATTCCGAAAAAAATTCAAATAGGGCAGATCCTGAATTTGTATCAAAAAGGATAAAAACACGAAAATTTGCCTCGCCATGGGAGTCGGTTCATTTTGGAAAACTGTGGGAGAAATGTTCAAATCACCGGCTGTCGTTGCTGTAACCGGCCGAGCACGGAGAAAGGAGGAGCGCTCGAACATGCATGCATGGGCACCTTCCCCATCGGGGCGTCGTCGGGCAGAAGATCGCCGGTCGGGAGGAAACCCAACCCAAGCCATGGAGCAGACGAGAAGCAAGCGCAAGTGCGCACGCAACGGCCGCGTACGAATCCATCCAAGGGTCCGGTCAGTCGGACGTCACACGGCAGCACGGTCCACGGACGCGCGTCTCCCGGAGGGACGACGGGCAGAGAGTGAAGCAGCCAGGCCGGCCGGGATTCGCGGGGGCGGCCGCGATCTGACGGGATTTACCGCTCCACGGCCGGGATCAGGATTCAGGATTCGGAATTCAGAAACGTACTCCTCTCCGTTTCCAGCGCCCTGCTGCGCTGCTCGCAAGTACTACGTGCTCTGCTCTGGGGCGCTGACATCGAGATTGGAGGAGGCTACTGCTGCGAGGGTACGGAGGTGACGGTGGGTGAGCGGGGGAGGGGAGGGGAGGGGAGGGGGGTGGGAGCGCGTCAACTATGACACGCGGTGACGCGCGGGCTGACCGCCTGATTGGTAGCCGCGGTCGAGTCTGTCGGGGGCTCTGTGCGTGCCGTGCCATGCCATGCCCATGCCCATGCAGCGAGGGTAGTGCCACTGCGTCGGATTTTGCTGAAGGGGAAAAGGCACGGCTAGCTCGAGTTGAGTGGCATGCCATGCAGTAGTACTGTAGAGCTTGCGGCAGGGCAATGGCTGGCCTAGGGCGGAGACGGTGGACCGGCGGTTGGCACTTCCAAGACGCAATCACGCAATCAGTGGTATGAGTACAATGTTACGGCGCACACCGTCTATATTTTTTTTCGAGGAAAACGCCGCACACCGTCTTTGTGGCACCAACTCCTATTCGGCGCTGGTAGCGCCACTTATAGCGTTTTTCGTACGCGCGCTCACAAACCGCTTCGATCGAATTTATTTTATTTTTAAAATACACCAACTTTTCCAAAATTGAAATCTTTGTCTAAATTCGTGAATGTTTTTCAAATGCATGAATATATTCAAAACCACAAACATTTTCCAAATTTATGATATTTTAAAAAATGTGAACTTCTTTTGAAATTCTAGAAGTTTCTACCAAATTGATGAAGTTTTTCCTAATCCTTGATTATTTTCTTCTTAAAAATCCATGTTTTTTTTTCAAATTTGTGAACTTTTAATTCAAAATTGATTAATTTTTTTTCAAATCCTTGAGATTTGTTTAAAAAAATCTGCGAACTTTTTTCAGAATCTATGAATTTTTTTTAAACTCGAGAAATGGTTTGAGTATCCACATTTTTTTATTTGTGTAAATTGTTATAGGATTTCCGGATTTTTGAAAATATCGCAAACTATTTCCGTAAAAGTCAACGGTTAGTTATCTATGGACAATGGCCAACGGTCAGAGGTCAAAGGTCGAGCTCTCTGCGGATCAAACGAGTAAGCGAATTAACAGGGAATCCTCATGCTTGAGCGACTGCTCACGTGAGAGCCGGTTTGTTGGGCCGGCCAACGAATCCTCTCGCGTGAGCATGGGTTGTGTTACCGGGCGTAATGGGCGCTAAGAGCCTCCGTGGGATCGATGCTGATACAAGTTTAATGTTTTTGAATTCAAATATATTGGGTCAGGTTGAATCTGCACAATTTGTGTCATGCAGATTTGTTTCAACATATGCATGATTTTTTTTTTTAACTTTTTCAACCTTAGAGATTGATATTTTCACTAAGCTAATATGTTTCCCATTCCAAAATGTGAGGCATGCGCAAACCCAATATTTGTGTTTAGTTTAACTATTTAAACTAGATGATACCCCGCGCGTTGCTGCGGAACTATGAGTAGGCCTTTTGATCCGGATATAGGGTGGATTTACTAAACATGAATAGATGAGCATGATCCAGATAAAAATACATGTTTTCAATCAAGATAATCTTTGGTTACTCCATGCAAAATAAAAAGTTAATCATGTGATATACGGAAGCAAACTCAAAAAACAGTTTCTTCGGAAAGAGCAACAATCCTTAATGTGCGATGAAATAATATGATTAATTAAATTGGAAGGAAGGGTTCATTATAGGTAATGGTAGTTGTTAAGTGAAAATGCTTGAGCAAGTTTGTAATTTTGATGGTCACTTCTGGCCTAGTCTACAAAAGGTAGCCGAAGACAACAGAAGAGTTGTTTACATAAAAAGGGAATAGATAGAGTTGTTAGTCTTCTGAAGTCAATCATGACGCAACACAAATCACCAAACTTAAGAGAAGCACATTTCAGGTTTAGAGAGTCATAACATTGAAACTAAATAAGGAGATTTGTGTGCATGAAGTTTTTTGAGATTTAAGAAACCGTGATATAAAAGGAATTAAGAAGACACAAAAGCTCAAACTTGGGGATGCCCAAGGCATCCCAAGATAATATTACAAGAAGTCTCAAGCATCTAAGCTTGGGGATACCCCGGTAGGCATCCCACCTTTCTTCATCAATGATTATCGGTTAGTATCGGTTGAGGCTAAGTTTTTGCTTCTTCACATTATATGTGTTATCCTTGCAATGTCATTTTATTTTGTTTTGCTTGTTGCTTGAATAAAGTACATTAGATCTGAAATTTTTAAATGAGAGAGAGTTTTCAGATAGCTACATAATTATTCAACTACCAATTGATCTTCACTTTTATCTTTTGGAGTAGTTTGTCATTTACTCTTGTGCTTCACTTATATCTTTTTGAGAGTCTTATAAAGAGTAATTGTAACATGTATGTGTTATGAAATTGGTCCCAATATGATAGATATTCTTGAAGGTTGTAATAAAAACTTTCATAAAGAGCATTGAATATATGAGAAGTTTGATTCCTTGAAATTATTTTGAGATATAAAGATGGTGATATTAGAGTCATGCTAGTAGTGAATTGTGGAATTAAAGGAATACTTGTGTTAAGGTTTGTGATTCCCGTAGCATGCACGTATGGTCTTCTAGTTATATGTTGAAGTTGGAGCGCAATTTATTCTTCATTGTCTTCCTTTGTGTGAAAGTCGGGAGCGCGCGATGGTTAACTCCTACCAACCTCTCTCCTAGGAGCATGCATAGTAATACTTTGCTTCGAGGGCTAATATTTTTTTGCAATAAGTATGTGAGTTCTTTATGACTAATGATGAGTTCATGGATTATACGCACTCTCAACCTTCCACCTTTGCTAGCCACTCTAGTACCACGCAAATTTCACCGGTGCATTAAACCCACCTTATACCCTTCCTCAAAACAGCCACCATACCTACCTATTATGGCATTTACATAGGCATTTCGAGATATATTGCCATGTAGCTCCAACATTCCGTTGTTATGAGTTTTTGAGTAGTCTTGAGTTGTAATATCGAGTTGTAGGTGAATAAAAGTGTGATGATCATCATTATTAGAACATTTTCCCATGTGAGGTTATAAAAAATAGGGGGAGAGGGGCCAAAAGAGTCTCCAAAAAAAGAGAAAAATAGTCTAAAAAAGGAGGAGTCTTAAAAAATGAGAGAAAAAGAGAGAAGGGACAATGTTACTATCCTTTTCCATGTGCTTCATGATAGAGAGTCTCCTATTTTGTCACTTTCATATATAACTAGTGGGGATTTCTTGTTATAGAACTTTGTTTTTATATTCTAATGATGGGCTTCCTCGAATTGCTCTAGGTCTTCATGAGCAAGCAAGTTGGATGCACACCCACATAGTGCCATGTCAATGGCTCACGCTCATGTATTGCGTGAAGAGTTGAAAAGGTTTGAGAATGTATTAGTATGAATACAATTGCTTGGCTTACACCTGGGTGGGCGTGATTTATACTTTGTGTTGAGAAGAGGGAGCATAACAAGACTATATGATTTTGTAGGGATAGCTTTCTTTAGCCATGTTATTTTTGAAGTTTCATGATTTTGCTTTCTAGTATGCTTGAAGTATTCTTGTTTTCGCGTCAATATTAAACTTTTGTTTTGAATCATATGGATATGAATACTCATACCACATAAAATAGACTACGTGATAGTGTCAAGAAAATGCATTGTTTGAACCATTACATGTGAATTGATTACCACTTTATTAAGATGAGTTTTATGAGATGAGCTACTGTCTATGACATATATTGATGCTATAAAAAGTGTTTGGAATTATCATTGATCAAACTTATACACTATACTAGCATTCACACTTCATAAATTATTTCTTTTATCATTTACCTACCCGAGGACGAGCATGAATTAAGCTTGGGGATGCTGATACGTCTCCAACGTATCTATAATTTATGAAGTGTTCATGCTCTATTTACAACAATTTAATATGGTTTTTGGTATGATTTGATTATAACTAACCCGGACTGACGTTGTTTTCAGCAGAACTACCATGGTATCATTTTTTGTGTAGAAATAAAAATTCTCGGAATGGGCTGAAAATTTATGGTGATTTTTTATGGACCAAAAGAGACCCCCGAAGCACAAGAGTTGGACCAGGAAGTGAACGAGGAAGCCACAAGCCAGGGGTGCGCCCCTACGGCTTGTGGGCCCCTAATGCACCCCTAAGGCCCTGACGTGAGACCGACGCCAAAAATTCCTATAAATGCCAACCCTCCCCCCCAAAAGAACCCTAGATCGGAAGTTCCGCCGCCGCAAGTCTCCGAGTCCACGAAAAACCAATCTAAGCCCGTTCTGACACCCTGCCGGAGGGGGAAATCATCACCGGAGGCCATCTTCATCATCCCGGCGGTCTCCATGATGAGGAGGGAGTAGTTTACCCTCGGGGCTGAGGGTATGTACCAGTAGCTATGTGTTTGATATCTCTCTCTCTCTCTCTCTCTCTCTCTCTCTCTCTCTCGTGTTCTTGATTTGTGATACGTCCAAAACGTATCTATAATTTCTGCTTGCTCCATGCCACTTTTGGGTGATATTGCTATGATATTCATACACTTCCATACACTTTTGATCATATTTGGACTAACTTACTAATCCAGTGCACCCCAGTGCCAGTTTCTGTTTTTGGCTGTTTTTGTATTTCAGGTTTTCACGTTTCGAGAACTGCCCAGAAAAATCCAGAAAAATTATATAAAAAATCAGCGATCCGGAAACAACACTGCGTCCGAAGGGTAGCCTGGGGGGTGGGCACCCTGTGGGCGCCCCCCCCCCCCCCGGGCCGCGTCGGGGGGGCGCCTGGCCCCCCGAAGCCCGTCCGGTGCCCCCCTTTGGCATATATTTAGAGGGACCTCCGAAACCCTCAGAACAGGAACTTTTTTCGCGATCCCATCTCTGTTCCGCCGCCGCCGCCGCTTCCAAGATCGGGAGCACCAGGAGAACTCTTCCCGGCACCCTGCCGGAGGGGAGGATCACCATCGGGAGCTTCTCCACCACCATGGACGCCTCCCGGATGACTCGTGAGTAGTCTCCCTTGGACCATGAGTCCATGACCAGTAGCTATGTGATGTTCTCCTCCCGTTCTTGTGCTTCACTAATTAGTCCTCGTGAGCTGCCCTACATGATCGAGGCACCTATGTAATCCTTATGCTGTTGCTATGTTGAGTTTGCTGGGATCCGATGGATTATGAGATTATGTTCAGATTGATCTTGAGTAATATATTTGATTCACCTCTTTTATATTTTAGTTCATAAGTAATTCTTGCATGTTCTCCGTTGTTATTTATTGCTTTGGCCGAGTAATAGGTAGTGACTCCAAGAGGGAACGTTATGCTCGATTGTGGGTTCATGCCCCTCGATGACTAGCTTGAGTGACAGAAACATGAGTCTAGGGGATGTGCTGTTGCCACAAGGGGGAAAACAACGGTGCTTGTGCCCGCGGGTGCAAGGATTGTTTACTTTACGCAAAGTTCTTTTAATGCAGTTGTCTGTTGCATTGAGTTTACACTATGGGTGGGACTCGCAACTTAATACCAGCGAGATGTTCTGGATAGATATCTCAAGGTGGAAGATTATTAGTAGATATTGATGGATTTCGGTCTACTTACTTTGGCATACCGCCCATGCTTTGAACCTCAACCTTTCTTGCAATGTAGTCAGCATTGGTTTGCGTTCGTGGTCCTGTCAATTGCCCAGCTGTAATTTGTTACCTCACATAGCTGTTTTATCGTCTTTTGGGAGAGAGACATCACTAGTGAACATCATGAGACTCCGGTCCATATTACCATCATTGATCACATCCACTATTTATTTCCCGTTATTACTTACTATTGCAAAAACTATCTATCACTACTATCATTGCTTTTAATCCTTTGTGAACTACAAGGCCGGAGAGATTGACAACCTCTCTGTACTCGTTGGGAGCAAAGTTATTTGTATCTGTGTGCAGGTCCATGTTGGTTGCTACTAATCTGGCGCCGTAGCAATTGACACCTACTTGTTGAACCTAGGAGTCTCTGGGGAATCGATCCTTGGCATCTTTGCTAGGGGAAAACACTTCTACTTACTGCATCTTACACCTTCCACTTGGGGTAACCAACGAGGGGTTCGAGGCCCATCAAGGAGTATTTTCTGGCGCCGTTGCCGGGGACTCCACTCTTCAGGATAGGGGAGTTGCATGCTATCTTTTACCTTTGCTTTTTAGTCTTGTTAGTTTACCTTTCATTTTTGCTTTAGTGCCTTTTTATCGAAAATCACAAAAATAGTTATCTTGCTTGCTTGCTACTATGGGTTCCACCGAGAACACCAAGTTTTGTGACTTCACTAGTCACAACAACGATGACTTTATCAGCACACCTATCACTACACCTGCCACTTCAGCACCTTCTTATGAAATTAAACCTGCTTTACTTAACTTAGTCATGAGAGAACAATTCTCCGGTGCTGGAGATGATGCTGCTTTACACTTGAACAACTTTGTTGAACTTTGTGATATGCAAAAATACCAAGAAATAGATGGTAATATTGTTAAGCTTAAGCTTTTTCCTTTCTCTTTGAGAGGAGGAGCTAAAATTTGCTTTCAGTCTTTGCCTAGAAATAGCATAGATTCATGGGACAAGTGCAAAGATGCTTTTATTGGAAAGTACTATCCAGCTGCTAAAATTATCCAACTTAGAAGTAACATAATGAATTTTAAACAATTGGATAATGAACACGTTGCCCAAGCTTGGGAACGTATGAAATCTCTTATCAAGAACTGCCCTACTCACGGTTTGACTACTTGGATGGTTATCCAAACTTTTTATGCAGGCTTGAACTTTACCTCGCGGAACTTGTTAGACTCGGCCGCGGGAGGAACTTTTATGTCAACTACACTTGGTGCTGCCACGAAGCTTCTCGATGAGATGATGACCAACTATTCCCAATGGCACACCGAACGCGCTCCAACAGGTAGGAAGGTAAACTCTGTCGAGGAGATTTCCTCCCTCAATGAAAAAGTTGACTTGATCATGTCTCTACTTTCGAAGCAATCTACTGTTGATCCTCGTGATATTACTTTAAATTCTTTCATTGCTCAAGAACAAGTAGATGTGAACTTTATCTCTAGAAATAATTTTAACAACAATGCTTATAGGAGTAACTTTGGTAGCAATCCTAGACCGTTCCCCTCTAACTCTTATGGGAACAACAATGCTTATCCTAGTACCAAGAACTCCAATACTGAACTAGAGACCATGCTTAGAGATTTCATCACTACCCAAAAAGCCTTTAATAAGAATGTAGAAGAGAAACTACATAAACTAGATGATCTTTATTTTAAGGTAGACCACTTAGCCAATGAGGTAAAATTGCTAAAAATTGAAACTTCTCCTCTTAAGGAGAGGGAAGTCATCCCTATTAATGCTACTCAAGTACAAATTAATGAAAACATTAGGATGATGGCTAAGCTTAAAGAAAGATGGGCTAGAGAAAGGGAGGAAGAGGAAAGAATTAAGAGCCTTCCTACCCACCACACTGTTGCTACTATCCAAGTTATTGAGGATGTTCACACTCTTAGCACCCAATGTACTCCTGGTCCCAATGGACCTATTAATGGTGATGCTATGACCTTAGAAGCCACCAAACAGGTGAACCTTAAGGACACCACTACCACTTTACTTGATGCTCGTGACCTTGATTTTGATAATTGCACTCTTACCGAAGTTATTGATTTCCTTCACAAGATGTCTAGAGATCCCCGCACTAGCACGCTTAACCTTGCCTTCACAGAGCATATCAGTAATGCTCTCATCAAAGCTAGGGAGGAGAAACTTAGAGTAGAAGCCTCCATACCTAGAAAGCTAGAACATGGTTGGGATCCTATGATAAAAATTAATTTGAATGACTTCTCTTGTTATGCATTATGTGATGTTGGTGCTAGTACCTCTGTTATGCCCAAAAGGATATATGATATGCTTAAATTGAAACCTTATGATTCTTGTTCTTTTGGTGTTCGTCTCGTTGATTCTTCCATAAAGAAACCTTTGGGAAGGATCGACGATGTTCTTATTGTTGTCAATAATAATTATGTGCCCGTTGATTTCACTATTATGGATATTGAATGTGATCCTTCATGTCCAATTATTTTGGGACGTCCCTTTTTGCGCACCGTTGGTGCTGTCATTGACATGAAAGAGGGTAATATAAAATTTCAGTTTCCTCTCAAGAAAGGGATGGAACACTTCCCTCGTAAGAAGTTCAAGTTACCTTTTGAGTCCGTTGTACGGGCTAGTTATTCTTTTACCCTTGATAAAACTTGATCTATGCATTATGCCTAGCTTAAAGGCATAAAAGAAAGCGCTTTTGGGAGGCAGCCCACATGAATAAATTTTTTGCTTTTGTTGTGTCTTGATGTTGTTTACTGCTGTAGCATCATCATTGTATCTTTGCTTTTCATATTTGTGCCAAGTATAGCCTCTGATTGCTAGAAAGTTCAAAAGTTGTGAGGTGCTGTCCAGGAAACAGATTCTGTCCTTGGATAGAAAAATTCGTATAAAATCACCAGATCATCTTTTTGGTCTGAATTTTTTCGACAGCGTTCTCTATATAATTGTCTTTCGTGCGTCAGTTCTGAGTTTTTTTATTTGAGTTGCAGAAGTATCCCGAACAGATCAATTACTGCCTGCTGTTCTGTTTTTCACAGATTCTGTCATGTTTTGCCTTACCTTCACTTTGCAAATTAAGAACTTGCTTTTTATTTGCAAAAACCTTTTGGCAATCTTGATAAACAGTCGAACTTCAATAATATCCTTATTTCCAGCAAGGTATAATTATTTTATTAAGGGTACTAACCTCGCTAATCAGATTATGATGAGTTATGTATGAAGGGAGTTTTCAAGTGTGCGAGGGAAGATGATAAAAAGATTCAGGAGTGTCAAGCGCTCAAGCTTGGGGATGCCCCCGTGCACCCCCAAGAAATATTCAAGGAGACTCAAGCGTCTAAGCTTGGGGATGCCCCCGTGCATCCCCTTCTCCATCAACATTATCAGTTCGTCTTTCGTTTCGCTATATTTTTATCACTTCATGTGTTATGTGCTATGCTTGGAGCGTCTTGCTTTTGGTTTTCTTTTTAGTTTTTCATAACGAGTCGGAACCCAACATTCCTTTATGTGGGAGAGAAACACGCTCCACTTCTACCTAGAACATAACATAGAATTTTCATGTCTATCTATGCTATGTGTGTTCTTTGTCTTTTAATAGCTACTATCGTGCTCTGCTCTTAGTATTCATGTTTATCTTTTCAAGAGCTTTTATTTAGTTGGTTGCTTGAACTCTCTTTAATTACCATGCTCACCTTATTAATAGAGTTTGCTTCCGTTGCATGGGTTAATGTGTCTATGATAAAGATGCTACTTTCATGATGGTGCTTAGTAGTTCAGGTTTTCTTATGGTTAATCTCAAATAGCTGGGGGGGTTCCCAATGTGTTATTGGAGTGCCAACTTGGTTTGTTTGCCTATGATGTGGTATGGTTTAGTAATATCTTCCTTCGAGAATTTATTTTGATTGACTTGGCGTATGCTCACGCATATTCAAGACTGTAAAGAAAGTATGTCAAGCCTTGATGATCTTTTGTTTCTAAGTAGCGATATAACTACCATGCCGGATTCAATATTGCTTTGTCGCTCTGCATGATTATGACCGCCATTGCTCTCTTAGTTGGTCGCTCCCAGTCTTTTGCTGACCTCCACCTGTACTAAGCAAACTAACCATGCAATACATAGCTCATGGGAAAGTAGCCTAAAAACTATTGTGGTAAAGAATATGTTGCTTATGTATCTTATTTCTTACAAGTTGCTTGCTGAGCGGTAACCATGTTTCTGGGGACGCCATCAACTGTCACACTTTTGTTGAATATCATGTGAGTTGCTATGCATGTTCGTCTTGTCTGAAGTAAGGGTGATTTACCGTGGGTTAAATTAATATGCATATTGTTAGAGAAGAACATTGGGCCGCCAACCAAAGCCATGCATCATGGTGGAAGTTTTAGCTTGGACCTTAATCCTCAATCTCTCATGAGAATATGCTTATGCATTAAAGAGGAGTCCATCATCTATTTTCTATGTTGTCCCGATATGGATGTCCTCAAGTTGAGATCTATCAAAAACGAGAAATCAAATGCGATCTATCTCCTTGGACCTTTGTACAGGTGGCATAGAGGTACCCCTTTGTGACACTTGGTTGAAACATATGCAATGCAATGATAACCCATGGGAATCCGAGCTAATTAGGACAAGGAGCGAGCACTATTAGTATTCGATGCATGAGGCTTGCAACTTATAGGATGTTTTATGCATGACACATATGAAGTATTACTACCGTTGACACAATTGCTTCCATGTTTTTAAAATAAAAAGCTCTAGCACATTACCATTCTTTTACTTTTATGTTGAAGCACCAACTACTGAGAGCATGATTGTCATTCTGAGTGTAATGTGCATTGTCCCAAAGTAGCATTGTCTTTTGCATGATTGTGATATCGTTTATTCTGAAATGATTGTATCTAGTCATCACTTAAACCTTGAAGGTGCCCCTGCATTTATGTTTTGCATCACTAAAGGGGGCAAGCTAGATATCACTTTATCATATTTGCACATCATGTTCATTGCAAATCTTTTTGATGTTTCAGTTTCATGTTGTAAAACTTTCAGTCATTTGTGATTTTCTCTTGAGACAACTTAATTACTATAGAATCATTGTCTCAGTAAGCTTTTGTCATATGACTATGAGAAAGTCCTATATGGTTAATAGCATGTCACCACAGAAATTATTCTTGTTATCATTTACCTACTCGAGGACGAGCAGGAATTAAGCTTGGGGATGTTGATACGTCCAAAACGTATCTATAATTTCTGCTTGCTTCATGCCACTTTGGGGTGATATTACTATTATATTCATACACTTCCATACACTTTTGATCATATTTGGACTAACTTACTAATCCAGTGCACCCCAGTGCCAGTTTCTGTTTTCGGCTGTTTTTGTATTTCAGGTTTTCACGTTTCGAGAACTGTCCAGAAAAATTATATAAAAAATCAGCGATCCGGAAACAACACTGCGTCTGAAGGGCAGCCTGGGGGGGGCCACAGGGGCTCCAGGCGCCCTGTGGGCGCGCCCCCCCTGGGCCGCGCCGGGGGGGGCGCCTGGGCCCCCCGAAGCCCGTCCGGTTCCCCCCTTTGGCATATATTTAGAGGGACCTCCGAAACCCTCAGAACAGGAACTTTTTTCGCGATCCCATCTCTGTTCCGCCGCCGCCGCCGCCGCTTCCAAGATCGGGAGCACCAGGAGAACTCTTCCCGGCACCCTGCCGGAGGGGAGGATCACCACCGGGAGCTTCTCCACAACCATGGACGCCTACCGGATGACTCATGAGTATTCTCCCTTGGACCATGAGTCCATGATCAGTAGCTATGTGATGTTCTCCTCCCGTTCTCGTGCTTCACTAATTAGTCCTCGTGAGCTGCCCTACATGATCGAGGCACCTATGTAATCCTTATGCTGTTCCTATGTTGAGTTTGCTGGGATCGATGGATTATGAGATTATGTTCAGATTGATCTTGAGTAATATATTTGATTCACCTCTTTTATATTTTAGTTCATAAGTAATTCTTGCATGTTCTCCGTTGTTATTTATTGCTTTGGCCGAGTAATAGGTAGTGACTCCAAGAGGGAACGTTATGCTCGATTGTGGGTTCATGCCCCTCGATGACTAGCTTGAGTGACAGAAACATGAGTCTAGGGGATGTGCTGTTGCCACAAGGGGGAAAACAACGGTGCTTGTGCCCGCGGGTGCAAGGATTGTTTACTTTACGCAAAGTTCTTTTAATGCAGTTGTCTGTTGCATTGAGTTTACACTATGGGTGGGACTCGCAACTTAATACCAGCGAGATGTTCTGGATAGATATCTCAAGGTGGATGATTAGTAGTAGATATTGATGGATTTCGGTCTACTTACTTTGGCGTACCGCCCATGCTTTGAACCTCAACCTTTCTTGCAATGTAGTCAGCATTGGTTTGCGTTCGTGGTCCTGTCAATTGCCCAGCTGTAATTTGTTACCTCACATAGCTGTTTTATCGTCTTTTGGGAGAGAGACATCACTAGTGAACATCATGAGACTCCGGTCCATATTACCATCATTGATCACATCCACTATTTATTTCCCGTTATTACTTTCTATTGCAAAAACTATCTATCACTACTATCATTGCTTTTAATCCTTTGTGAACTACAAGGCCGGAGAGATTGACAACCTCTCTGTACTCGTTGGGAGCAAAGTTATTTGTATCTGTGTGCAGGTCCACGTTGGTTGCTACTAATCTGGCGCCGTAGCAATTGACACCTACTTGTTGAACCTAGGAGTCTCTGGGGAATCGATCCTTGGCATCTTTGCTAGGGGAAAACACTTCTACTTACTGCATCTTACACCTTCCACTTGGGGTAACCAACGAGGGGTTCGAGGCCCATCAATTTGGCACGATCTTGATGTACCGCGAGCTTTGTTATTATAGTTGGATCTTACGGTGCTTTTTCCTCTCTACCTTGTGATGAATTGAATCTTTTCCTTTGAGGTTTTGTTATGTCGGATTGAATACTTTGGATATGAGATGTATGTCTTGTGATGGGATATCCGTGGTGACAACGGATGTTCTATTGATCCACTTGATGTATGTTTTGGTTATCAACTTGCGGATTCCCGTGGTGACATTGGGGTAATCTATGCATAGGGGTTGGTACGCGTTTTCATATTCTTTTCTCTGATAGAAATCTCAGGATACTCTTGAATTTATTTGTGTTGGATTGAATACTATGAATCTGAAATTGTGTGATGCATATCGTATAATTAACCCACGGGTACTTGTGATGACATCGGAGTATCTAGGTGACATTAGGGTTGATTGATGTGTTTCATGTGGTGTTATTTTAGTACGAACTCTAGGGTTGTTTGTGACACTTATAGAAATAGCCCAATAGATCGATCAGAAAGAATAACTTGAGGTTGTTTCGTACCCTACAAGCAATTCATCTTATGTTCTTCGCGATAGGAACTTTGGAGTGATTCTTGGTTGCATGTTGAGGGATTTATATATAATCCAATTATGTTATCATTGTTGAGAGAATTTGCACTAGTGAAAGTATGAACCCTAGGCATTGTTTCCAAGCATTGCAATACCGTTTTTGCTCACTTTTATCACTTATTACCTCGCTGTTTTTATTTATTCAGATTACAAAAACATATATCTACCATCCATATTACACTTGTATCACCATCTCTTCGCCTAACTAGTGCACCCATACAATTTACCATTGTATTGGTGTGTTGGGGACACAAGAGAGTCTTTGTTATTTGGTTGGAGGGTTGTTTGAGAGAGACCATCTTCATCCTACGTCTCCCATGGATTGATAAACCTTAGATCATCCACTTGAGAAAAAAATGCTATTGTCCTGCAAAACTCTGCGCTTGGAGGCCCAACACGAGTCTACAAGAAGAAGGTTGAGTAGTAGACATCACACACAAATCACGCATATTCAACCTGGGCCCAATATATCTGAATTCAAAAACATTAAAATTGTGTCAGCATCCATCCACAGAGGCTCATTAGAGATGGAAGCACCACAACCACCTCAAAAATATTTCTCCCCCCCCCCTCGCCATTGCCACCATCAACCTAGTCATGACGGCGATGGATCATGGGTTCTTCTTGTGCATTTGTGGTCATCGAAATCTAGGACGACGACCATGGTTTCCATTCTCTCTCCCATGAATGTTCAAATATGTCAAAAACCATCCGTTTTTATGTAAAATTATCCAAGTATGAATGGGTATCGCCCTGGTTGTTTAAATATGCATCAAATTTGTTCAATTTCATTAATTTTTTACCAAAATGCAATCCGACATATGCGGCTAGGTTTAGATAGCCGGCTACGCATCAGTGTCCGCTGACCGGTCCACAGAGATGCCCTAAGTGTAACAGTAAAAGTAGTGGATGATCACAACAAAATAAAGGAAAGGGCAGTGATAGGCGCCGGCGCGCCGGCCCAAATTTTGGTCGGTCGGCTGCCTATCGTTAGATTTAGTGCCCATAAGTGGCTATGATTAACCCACAGATTAGGTTGCCATCTTCCTCCTGTTTGCACGCGCGTCATAAAAACAATGGAGGAGCTCCCCCATGCTTGTCGGTCACCTCGCGCTCGACCCTGGCCGCCCTGCGCTCGCACGCGTTTGTCCGCCATCCCTGACCGCCCTGTGCTCATCATCTCCATCGTAAATAGCTGCCAAAATCCAGCCATCTCACTTGTCATTTCACGGCGATCCCCACCTCCTCTCGGTTCCTATTCTCCCTTACCATGGCTGATTGGCCACCTCCACCTTGCCCTCGGCCGCCCACCGCTGCCTACGCTCGCCTCCTCCCATCGAAAAAGTCATCATGAGCGTCGTCAGCAGATGGGCCTCGAACCCCTCGTTGGTTACCCCAAGTGGAAGGTGTAAGATGCAGTGTTGTAGAAGTTTTTCCCTTAGCAAAGATGCCAAGGATCGAATCCCCAGATACTCCTAGGTTCAACAGGTAGGTGTCAACTGCTAATGGCGCCAGATATTAGCAATCAACGTGGACCTGCACACAGATACAAATAACTTTGCTCCCAACGAGTACAGAGAGGTTGTCAATCCCTCCGGCCTTGTAGTTCACAAAGGATTAAACGCAAATGATAGTAGTGATAGATAATGTTTGCAATAGTAAATAAAAGTGAAAAGTAAATAGCGGATGTGATCAATGATGGTAATATGGACCGGAGTCTCATGATATTCACTAGTGATGTCTCTCTCCCAAAAGACGATAAAACAGCTATGTGAGGTAAACGAATTACAGCTGGGCAATTGACAGGACCACGAACGCAAACCAATGCTGACTACATTGCAAGAAAGGTTGAGGTTCAAAGCATGGGCGGTACGCCAAAGTAAGTAGACCGAAATCCATCAATATCTACTACTAATCATCCACCTTGAGATATCTATCCAGAACATCTCGCTGGTATTAAGTTGCGAGTCCCACCCATAGTGTAAACTCAAAGCAACAGACAACTGCATTAAAAGAACTTTGCGTAAAGTAAACAATCCTTGCACCCGCGAGCACAAGCACCGTTGTTTTCCCCCTTGTGGCAACATCACATCCCCTAGACTCATGTTTCTGTCACTCAAGCTAGTCATCGAGGGGCATGAACCCACAATCGAGCATAACGTTCCCTCTTGGAGTCACTACCTACTACTTGGCCAAAGCAATAAATAACAACGGAGAACATGCAAGAATTACTTATAAACATAAATGAAGGAAATATGCCCTAGAGGCAATAATAAAGCTATTATTTATTTCCTTATATCATGATAAATGTTTATTATTCATGCTAGAATTGTATTAACCGGAAACTTAATACATGTGTGAATACATAGACAAAACAGTATGTCCCTAGTATGCCTCTACTAGACTAGCTCATTGATCAAAGATGGTTATGTTTCCTAGCCATAGACATGACTTGTCATTTGATCAACGGGATCACATCATTAGGAGAATGATGTGATGGACAAGACCCATCCGTTAGCATAGCACTATGATCGTTTAGATTTACTGCTATTGCTTTCTTCATGACTTATACATGTTCCTATGACTATGAGATTATGCAACTCCCGAATACCGTAGGAACACCTTGTGTGCTATCAAACGTCACAACGTAACTGGGTGATCATAAAGATGCTCTACAGGTGTCTCCGAAAGTATTCGTGTTGTTGGCATAGATCAAGATTAGGATTTGTCACTCCGAGTGTCGGAGAGGTATCTCTGGGCCCTCTCGGTAACACACATCACAATAAGCCTTGCAAGCAAAAGACTAATGAGTTAGTCACGAGATGATGTGTTACGGAACGAGTAAAGAGACTTGCCGGTAACGAGATTGAACTAGGTATAAAGATACCGCCGATCGAATCTCGGGCAAGTAACATACCGTTTGACAAAAGGAACAACGTATGTTGTTATGCGGTTCTGACCGATAAAAGATCTTCGTAGAATATGTAGGAGCCAATATGAACATCCAGGTTCCGCTATTGGTTATTGACCGGAGATGAGTCTCGGTCATGTCTACATAGTTCTCGAACCCGTAGGGTCCGCACGCTTAACGTTTGATGACGATCGGTATTATGAGTTTTTGAGTATTGATGTACCGAAGGTAGTTCGGAGTCCCGGATGAGATCACGGAGATGACGAGGAGTCTCGGAATGTCCGAGACATAAAGATTGATATATTGGACGGCTATATTCGGACACCGGAAGTATACCGGAAAAGTTTCGGATTTATCGGGAATGCCGGAGGGGGTTACCGGAACCCCCTACGAGAGGGGATGGTCCATAGTGGGCCTAAAGGAAAAGAGAGAGGCAGCCCATAGGGCTGGCCGGCGCCCCCACCTAGGGTTCCTAGTTGGACTAGGATTGGGGGGGGGGCGCCACCTCTCCTATTCCTTTCCCCCTTCTTCCTTTCGGTGAATCCTACTAGGAATAGGATTGCAATCCTATTCCTAGTAGGACTCCCTCCCTAGCCACACCAGGAAGGGCCGGCCGGCCTCCCTCCCCTGCTCCTTTATATACGGGGGCAGGGGGCACCCAAAGACACACAAGTTGAATTGTTTTAGCCGTGTGCGGTGCCCCCCTCCACAGAATCACACCTCGGTCATACCGTCGCGGAGCTTAGGCGAAGCCCTGCGCCGGTGAACACATCATATCCGTCACCACGCCGTCGTGCTGACGAAACTCTCCCGTGAAGCTCAACTGGATCAAGAGCTCGTGGGACGTCATCAAGCTGAACGTGTGCTGAACGCGGAGGTGCCGTACGTTCGGTGCTTGATCGGTTGGATCGCGAAGAAGTTCGACAACATCAACCGCGTCACTTGACGCTTCCGCTCCCGTCTACGAGGGTACGTAGACACACTCTCCCCTCTCGTTGCTATGCATCTGGTAGATAGATCTTGCGTGATCGTAGGAAAATTTTAAAATACTACGTTCCCCAACAGTGGCATCATGAGCCAGGTCTATGCGTAGATGATATGCACGAGTAGAACACAATGAGATTGTGGACGATACTAGTCATACTGCTTACCAGCATGTCATACTTTGCTTCGGCGGTATTGTGAGATGAAGCGGCCCGGACCGACATTAAGCGTACGCTTACGCGAGACTGGTTTCACCGTTACGAGCACTCGTTGCTTAAAGGTGACTGGCGGGTGTCTGTCTCTCTCACTTTAGCTGAATCAAGTGTGGCTACGCCCGGTCCTTGTGAAGGTTAAAACAGCACATACTTGACGAAACATCGTTGTGGTTTTGTATGCGTAGGTAAGAACGGTTCTTGCTAAAAGCCCGTAGCAGCCACGTAAAACTTGCAACAAACAAAGTAGAGGACGTCTAACTTGTTTTTGCAGGGCATGTTGTGATGTGATATGGTCAAGACATGATGAGTTATACGGTTTTGTATGAGATGATCATGTTTTGTAAAGTTATCGGCAACTGGCAGGAGCCATATGGTTGTCGCTTTATTGTATGAAATGCAATCGCCATGTAATTGCTTTACTTTATCACTAAGCGGTAGCGATAGTCGTGGAAGCAATAGTTGGCGAGACGACAACGATGCTACGATGAAGATCAAGGTGTCAAGCCGGTGACAAAGGTGATCATGACGGTGCTTTGAAGATGGAGATCAAAAGCACAAGATGATGATGGCCATATCATGTCACATATTTTGATTGCATGTGATGTTTATCTTATTATGCTTCTTGTTTTGCTTAGAACGACGGTAGCATTATAAGATGATCCCTTACTAAATTTCAAGGTATAAGTGTTCTCCCTGAGTATGCACCGTTGCGAAAGTTCGTCGTGCCGAGACACCACGTGATGATCGGGTGTGATAAGCTCTACGTTCAAATACAACGGGTGTAAGCCAGTTTTGCACACGCAGAATACTCGGGTTAAACTTGACGAGCCTAGCATATACAGATATGGCCTCGGAACACTGGAGACCGAAAGGTCGAGCGTGAATCATATAGTAGATATGATCAACATAAGATGTTCACCATTGAAACTACTCCATCTCACGTGATGATCGGACATGGTTTAGTTGATTTGGATCACGTGATCATTTAGATGACCGGAGGGATGTCTATCTAAGTGGGAGTTCTTAAGTAATATGATTAATTGAACTTTAATTTATCATGAACTTAGTCCTGGTAGTATTAGCATATCTATGTTGTAGATCAATAGCTCGCGATGTTGCTCCCCTTTTTTTTCATATGTTCCTAGAGAAAACCAAGTTGAAAGATGTTAGTAGCAATGATGCGGAATTGTTCCGTGATCTGAGGATTATCCTCATTGCTGCACAGAGAAATATGTCCTTGATGCACCGCTAGGTGACAGACCTATTGCAGGAGCAGATGTAGACGTTATGAACGTTTTGACAAAAGCTCGGTATGATGACTACTTGATAGTTTAGTGCACCATGCTTTACGGCTTATAACCGGGACTTCAAAAGCATTTTGAACGCCACGGAGCATATAAGATGTTCCAAGAGTTGAAATTAGTATTTCATACTCATGCCCGTGTCGAGAGGTATAAGACTTCTGACAGTACTTTGCCTACAAGATGGAGGAGAATAGCTCAACCAGTGAGCATGTGCTCAGATTGTCTGGGTACTACAATTACTTTAATCAAGTGGGAGTTAATCTTCCAGATAAGATAGTAATTGACAAAGTTCTCTAGTCACTATCACCAAGTTAGTAGAACTTTGTGATGAACTATAATATGCAAGGGATGACGAAAGGAATTCCCAGCTCTTCGCGATACTGAAGTAGGCGAAGGTAGAAATCATGAAAAAGCATCAAGTGTTGATGGTTAACAAGACCACTTGTTTCAAGTAAAGGGCAAAAGGATAGAAGGGGAACTTCAAGAAGAATGACAAGCAAGTTGTCACTCCCGTGAAGAAACCCAAAGCTAAACTCAAGCCTGAAACAAGTGCTTATACTGCAAAGGAAATGGTCACTAAAAGTGGAACTGCCCTAGATACTTGGCGGATAAGAAGGATGGCAAAGTGAACAAAGGTATATTTGATATACAGATTATTAATGTGTATTTTACTAGTGTTTATAGCAACCCCTCGGTATTTGATATTGGTTCAGTTGCTAAAGAGTAGTAACTCGAAGTGGGAGTTGCATAATGAACATAAACTAGTTAAAGGATGAAGTGACGATGTGTATTGGAAGCAGTTCCAAGATTGATATGATCATCATCGCACACTCCCTATACTTTCGGGATTAGTGTTGAACCTAAATAACTGTTATTTGGTGTTTGTGTTGAGCATGAATGTGATTTGATCATGTTTATTGCAATACGGTTATTCATGTAAGTTAGAGAATAATTGTTGTTCTGTTTACATGAATAAAACCTTCTATGGTCATACACCCAATGAAAATAGTTTGTTGGATCTCGATCGTGTGATACACATATTCATAATATTGAAGCCAAAAGATGCAAGGTTAATAATGATAGTGCAACTTATTTGTGGCACTGCCGTTTAAGTCATATTGGTGTAAAACGCATGAAGAAACTCCATAATGATGGACTTTTGGAATCACTTGATTATGAATCACTTGGTGCTTGCGAACCATGCCTCATGGGCAAGATGACTAAAACTCTGTTCTCCGGAACTATGGAGCGAGCAACATATTTGTTGGAAATCATACATACTGATGTATGCGGACCAATGAGTGTTGAAGCTCGCGGCGGGTATCGTTATTTTCTGACCTTCACTGATGATTTGAGCAGATATGGGTATATCTACTTAATAAAGCACAAGTCTGAAACATTTGAAAAGTTCAAAGAATTTCAGAGTGAAGTAGAGAATCATCGTAACAAGAAAATAAAGTTTCTACGATCTGATCGTGGAGGAGAATATTTGAGTTACGAGTTTGGTCTTCATTTGAAACAATGTGGAATAGTTTCACAGCTCACGCCACCCGGAACACCACAACATAATGGTGTGTCCGAACGTCGTAACCGTACTTTATTGGATATGGTGCGATCTATGATGTCTCTTACCGATTTACCACTATCGTTTTGGGTCATGCATTAGAGACAGCTGCATTCACGTTAAATAAGGGCCTCATCTGAATCCGTTGAGACAACGCCTTAAGAACTGTGGTTTGGCAAGAAACCAAAGTTGTTGTTTCTTAAAATTTGGGGCTGCGATGCTTATGTGAAAACACTTCAACCTGATAAGCTCGATCCCAAGTCGGAAAAATGTGTCTTCATAGGATACCCAAAAGAGACTGTTGGGTACACCTTCTATCACAGATCCGAAGGCAAAATATTCGTTGCTAAGAACGGATCCTTTCTAGAAAAAGAGTTTCTCTCGAAAGAAGTGAGTGGGAGGAAAGTAGAACTTGATGAGGTAATTGTACCTTCTCCCGGATTGGAAAGTAGTACATCACAGGAAATTGTTCCAGTGATTCCTACACCAATTAGTGAGGAAGTTAATGATAATGATCATGAAACTTCGGATCAAGTTTCTACTGAACGTCGTAGATCAACCAGAGTACGTTCCGCACCAGAGTGGTACGGCAACCTAGTTCTGGAAATCATGTTACTAGACCATGATGAACCTACGAACTATGAGGAAGCGATGATGAGCCCAGATTCCGCAAAATGGCTTGAAGCCATGAAATCTGAGATGGGATCCATGTATGAGAACAAAGTATGGACTTTGGTTGACTTGCCCGATGATCGGCAAGCCATCGAAAATAAATGGATCTTCAAGAGGAAGACCGACGCAGATGGTAATATTACTGTTTACAAAGCTCGACTTGTTGCGAAAGGTTTTCGACAAGTTCAAGGAGTTGACTACGATGAGACTTTCTCACCTGTAGCGATGCTTAAGTCTGTCCGAATCATGTTAGCAATTGCCGCATTTTATGATTATGAAATCTGGCAAATGGATGTCAAAACTGCATTCCTAAATGGATATCTCAAAGAAGAGTTGTATATAATGCAACCGGAAGGTTTTGTCGATCAAAAAGGTGCTAACAAATTATGCAAGCTCCAGCAATCCATCTATGGACTGGTGCAAGCATCTCGGAGTTGGAATATACGCTTTGATGAGGTGATCAAAGCATATGGTTTTTACAGACTTTTGGAGAAGCATGTATTTACAAGAAGTGAGTGGGAGCACTACAACCTTTCTGATAAGTATATGTGAATGACATATTGTCGATCGGAAATGATGTAGAATTTTCTGGAAAGCATAAAGGAGTGTTTGAAAAGAGTTTTTTAAAGAAAGACCTCGGTGAAGCTGCTTACATATTGAGCATCAAGAATCTATATAGATAGATCAAGACGCTTAATAAGACTTTCGATGAGTACATACCTTGATAAGATTTTGAAGTAGTTCAAAATGGATCAGTCAAAGAAGAAGTTCTTGCCTGATTTGTAAGGTGTGAAGTTGAGTAAGACTCAAAGCCAGACCACGGCAGAAAAATATAGAGAGAATGAAAATCATTCCCTATGCCTCAGCTATAGGTTCTATAAAGTATGCCATGCTGTGTACAAAACACGTTGTGTACCTTGCCAAGAGTTTGACAGGGAGGTACAATAGTGATCCAGGAGTAGATCACTGTACACCGGTCAAAATTATCCTTAGTAATTGGATGACTAAGGAAATATTTCTCGATTATGGAGGTGATAAAGAGTTCGTCGTAAAGGGTTACGCCGATGCAAGCTTTGACACTAAATCCAGATGACTCTAAGTATCAATCTGGATGCGTATTGAAAGTGGGAGCAATTAGCTAGAGTAGCTCCATGCAGAGCATTGTAGACATAGAAATTTGCGAAATACATAGGGATCTGTATATGACAGACCCGTTGACTAAACTTCTCTCACAAGCAAAACATGATCACACCTTATTACTCTTGGGTATTAATCACATAGCAATGTGAACTAGATTATTGACTCTAGTAAACCCTTTGGGTGTTGGTCACATAGCGATGTGAACTATCGGTATTAAATCACATGGCGATGTGAGCTAGATTATTGACTCTAGTGCAAGTGGGAGACTGAAGGAAATATGCCCTAGAGGCAATAATAAAGCTATTATTTATTTCCTTATATCATGATAAATGTTTATTATTCATGCTAGAATTGTATTAACCGGAAACTTAATACATGTGTGAATACATAGACAAAACAGTATGTCCCTAGTATGCCTCTACTAGACTAGCTCATTGATCAAAGATGGTTATGTTTCCTAGCCATAGACATGAGTTGTCATTTGATCAACGGGATCACATCATTAGGAGAATGATGTGATGGACAAGACCCATCCGTTAGCATAGCACTATGATCGTTTAGTTTTACTGCTATTGCTTTCTTCATGACTTATACATGTTCCTATGACTATGAGATTATGCAACTCCCGAATACCGTAGGAACACCTTGTGTGCTATCAAACATCACAACGTAACTGGGTGATCATAAAGATACTCTACAGGTGTCTCCGAAAGTATTCGTGGTGTTGGCATAGATCAAGATTAGGATTTGTCACTCCGAGTGTCGGAGAGGTATCTCTGGGCCCTCTCGGTAACACACATCACAATAAGCCTTGCAAGCAAAAGACTAATGAGTTAGTCACGAGATGATGTGTTACGGAACGAGTAAAGAGACTTGCCGGTAACGAGATTGAACTAGGTATAGAGATACCGACGATCGAATCTCGGGCAAGTAACATACCGTTTGACAAAAGGAACAACGTATGTTGTTATGCGGTTCTGACCGATAAAAGATCTTCGTAGAATATGTAGGAGCCAATATGAACATCCAGGTTCCGCTATTAGTTATTGACCGGAGATGAGTCTCGGTCATGTCTACATAGTTCTCGAACCCGTAGGGTCCGCACGCTTAACGTTTGATGACGATCGGTATTATGAGTTTATGAGTATTGATGTACCGAAGGTAGTTCGGAGTCCCGGATGAGATCACGGACATGACGAGGAGTCTCGGAATGTCCGAGACATAAAGATTGATATATTGGACGGCTATATTCGGACACCGGAAGTATACCGGAAAAGTTTCGGATTTATCTGGAATGCCGGAGGGGGTTACCGGAACCCCCTACGAGAGGGGATGGTCCATAGTGGGCCTAAAGGGAAAGAGAGAGGCAGCCCATAGGGCTGGCCGGCGCCCCCACCTAGGGTTCCTAGTTGGACTAGGATTGGGGGGGCGCCACCTCTCCTATTCCTTTCCCCCTTCTTCCTTTCGGTGAATCCTACTAGGAATAGGATTGCAATCCTATTCCTAGTAGGACTCCCTCCCTAGCCGCACCAGGAAGGGCCGGCCGGCCTCCCTCCCCTGCTCCTTTATATACGGGGGCAGGGGGGCACCCAAAGACACACAAGTTGAATTGTTTTAGCCGTGTGCGGTGCCCCCCTCCACAGAATCACACCTCGGTCATACCGTCGCGGAGCTTAGGCGAAGCCCTGCGCCGGTGAACACATCATATCCGTCACCACGCCGTCGTGCTGACGAAACTCTCCCGTGAAGCTCAACTGGATCAAGAGCTCGTGGGACGTCATCAAGCTGAACGTGTGCTGAACGCGGAGGTGCCATACGTTCGGTGCTTGATCGGTTGGATCGCGAAGAAGTTCGACAACATCAACCGCGTCACTTGACGCTTCCGCTCCCGTCTACGAGGGTACGTAGACACACTCTCCCCTCTCGTTGCTATGCATCTGGTAGATAGATCTTGCGTGATCGTAGGAAAATTTTAAAATACTACGTTCCCCAATAATAAATATAAAAGAGGTAGATCAAATATATTACTCAAGATCAATCTGAACATAATCTCATAATCCATCGGATCCCAGCAAACTCAACATAGCAACAGCATAAGGATTACATATGTGCCTCGATCATGTAGGGCAGCTCACGAGGACTAATTAGTGAAGCACAAGAACGGGAGGAGAACATCACATAGCTACTGGTCATGGACTCATGGTCCAAGGGAGACTACTCACAACTCATCCGAGAGGCGTCCATGGTGGTGGAGAGGCTCCCGATGATGATCCTCCCCTCCGGCAGGGTGCCGGGAAGAGTTCTCCTGGTGCTCCCGATCTTGGAAGCAGCGGTGGCGGCGGAACAGAGATGAGATCGCGAAAAAGAGTTCCCGTCCCGAGGGTTTCGAAGGACGCTCTAAATATATGCCAAAGGAGGGCACCAGATGGGGCTCGGGGGCCCAGGCGCCCCCC